>NJRP01000151.1:67172-149852 GCA_003063835.1 Aphaenogaster floridana | reverse complement strand
GCTCGTGTGCAATTGTCAACTTTCCGCACTTGATACACAAATAACTATTGTTGGGTCATCGAAATAATTATGTAGGACGCCCAAAATAGAATATCAAAACTTTGTGCAGCATTATTATCATATTTGAGTGACCTACATAGTTACTTTTGATGGTCTAACAAAATTATTTTCAGATCTGTATCTGGCCAAATTTTTAGATATTTCAGCAGAACCGTTCTTTTCGTGTAGCCCTCTAAAGAGTACGATAATTCCGAGAGTTAAACAAATTGCATTCTTGTTAATTATCTGAAATTTATCCTAGAACATCTTTTAATTACTGAGTCACAATCGCGACATTAGACAATTACGGTTATTGCGTCGACAATGACGAGTTGAATTGCGAAATCGGGATCGCGCGCGTCACATACGCGCGGCGATCGATCAGCGGCGAGAGAACCGGGGTGTCCAGGCGGTCTTCGCGAGCGAGGAAGTCACGTTTCGCAATTCCGTGCCTCGGAAAGCCCGATGGTGCGGCGAGGGGCGTATGTGCGCTCACCTAACTGCTGGCATATGCGCTCGCTCGGCTCGTTCGGTAGATCAGCCGTGCGGTGCAGACGAACGCGAGAATGGTACGGACGAGCGAAGAAACGAACGAGAATGAGAACAACGCGACAGCGAGAGAAGGAGAGAGGGACGGAAGAGGTACGCCAAGAAGAGAGACCACCTACGTCTTGCGCGACGCGCGCCCAGCGGATATTCAAGAGACGGCGTACGTTCGTTCCTCCACTTTATTTCGGCTCTAAAAATGCTGCTACGAGGCCCATCGTGACACGAGTGTCGCGCGGCTCGTCTTTTTCCTCGACTTATTCTCTCTCTTTCTCTCTCTTTCTCCTGGGTTCTCTTTTCTCTCTCGTCGAGATCTTCCTCTCTCCTTCAGTTTCAACGAACGACGCCTCCGTGCCTTTACTTTAACAACCTTCCAATTTGTCAGAATCCCTCTCTGTCCCTCTTCCTCACTCTATCAATTATCCTTTCTTTGTTTCTCTCTCTTTCCCTCTCGATCGTCCGCTGCCGTTCATCCCTTCTCCAGTGCCGGTATATCGCATCACCTCGAATCATTTGCCAGAGTGTCGTTGACTCATCGTGCGAGTTTCGAATATGTCCCAATGGGATCCCCAGCCTAATTCGCGTTGAGTAAAAGAGATCGCGATATAATCAACGCGTAGCTTGATATAGATATATTGACGGTTTTGATATCCAAATAAAACTACTAAATAAATTGTAGGAAAAAAGGATAATCCTAGAATTTAATTTTTCTCTGAGAACTTTGTTGAATATATTTCTATCATTCCATATTTTAAAAAAACTATTGATAATAAGGAGGAACAAGAGGTAATTGATCTTAGGGTTCTTTAAACATTATATGTATCTAATAATCGTATGCTCTCTTTTTAAAAAACTCCGGATTTGATAAATATGCAGTGGTTAAAAAAAACATTTACGTGTCACAATCATCGCGGCTTGAAGAGTTAATGGAAAATTCAGACGTATATTCAGAACCGTATCATACGCGGATATCGATTCCCATCTCGGAATTTATTCCTTCATTTATCGCATCAGGCTTCGTCACCCCTTCCTAATCTTCCCGGTCGCGGAAGTGGCTCTCTGAATTCGTAGACGAAATTACCCTTCTCGAATGCTGGGTGAGTGAGGGGGAAACTAACGTGGGGAAGGAAAAGGGAAGATTCCCCGGGAGGACGAAAAAATATGAGGTGCTCGGTAACTTAACCCTCGGTCTCCCGTCTCTGCGGGGTCTCGCAGACCCCCAGTTTACCATCGTGGGTCCGACTGGGCGGCATAAGAAAGGCAGCGGTGGCGGCGGGAAGGCAAAGGGGGTACAGATGCGACGCGATGGTAAACGCGGTTCTGGACTCGGCCCACGCCACGAATGGGCCAACGTCGCGTCGCATGGATGGAATTACCATTTACATAGCGTTATTATGTTTGCGTATAATGTATGTACACATGTTAAATCAATTATTTAGAGAGTATAGCTCTCTCTCGATACCGCGGGAAACCGAGCGGTCCTCGATAGGAGGTTAGCGAGAAGAAAGGAGAGAGAGAACAGCGAGCGAGATTAGATTGTTCGATATAGAGTCTCTCCTCTATCCTTTCTTCGTTTCCTATCTTCCAGCTTCTTTTTCCTCTCCCGCCGGCGCTCTTTGCATATGGATCTTGAATTTCAATTGTGCTTTTCAAGTACGGCCCCCCATTCTTTTGTCTCCCGTCGGCCGCCCCGGCACTTCCCAAACCCACCCCCTTATTCTTCTCTCTTTCCAGTGGGCTCACTCCTCGAGTTCGTCTTTCTTCATTTCCGTTCTTGGGCGTTTTTGGCATGAAAGAAAGAAGAAGAAAGAGAGAAGAATTTATTAACATTTTAAGATGAACCTTCTAAAAATTCGTGCAAATAATGTACGTGACAGAGAAAAACGGTTTCTTGTAAGCAGTTACAGAATTCCAGATATAAAATACAAAAGAAACGGAGAAAGAGCGAATCTATTAGATGATAAAAATGTGTAAAAAATAATGAAGTAAAAAAAATTAATTTGCTATTATAAATGAATAAAAAAGTTGACAAGAATTGATTACAATGCGACAGTATTAAATAACTGGTCTCCTGCATCGTAATTTAGCTTTTTGAATGTAAATTAGCTACGTATTATCATAAATAAGAACAAAAATAAATGATTAGCAAACGAGAAAGAAAGAAAGAAAATCAGGAGCCAAGTTGTAGCAATCATTTATGTTGGGATAAGGCCAATTCACCGAAATATTTATTTGTTTCCGCCTCGTGGTCCGACCGAATCCAAATAAATAAGAACCATCATCCTTCCCTCATCCTCCACCCATTCCATAAATTTTCCCAGCGGTATTAACGGTGGATGATACGTGCAGCCGCGACGATACAGCCTTCGTGGTGTGAAGCGGGCTTTAATTTATCTTACGACCCCTGTGCTGCGGCGCGTGCATGTGTCCACGAGAGAACGGGAGAGAGAGAGAGAAAGGGCGGGAGAGAGAGAGAGAGAGAGAGAGAGAGAGAGAGAGAGAAAGAGAGAGAGAGCAATTTCTGTATTAGCATGTAAATCACATCGTGTGAGGCTTTTTGGAATAGAAACCTTCCGTCCCAGACGCGACAGCGATAATCGAATTCTCTAATCTAAAACAACGAGGAGACGTGTGTAAGCGGAGAATTCGGCGACCGTGTGACTACGAAAGCTCGTCTCTCCTCGCCCTTCCTTTTGCTCGATTCGCTACTCCGTCGAGTATACCCTTGCCCTTTGCCGATCTCCTTTCACTCTTCTTTTTTTCTCTCTCGCAGTCTTAAGTTGCATATTACTATGTAAATTGCTATCAGACCGCGATAATCAAATTAATCGTCCCAAACGATCGTCGCGACGATCGTCCGACGCGTCGGATAAAGTGAACCGTACGATCGATCTGATCCGTTTGATCTCTTTGTCTTTCTCACTCTCCGCGTTCGCGTCATCACGGAAGAAAAATAAATTCGCTTCGACAACATGCTTCAACTCGATTTTACCTGATTCTTGATCACTTTTCGTCGAGCACCGGGGCGATTCGGTCTCTTCCGTGTTTGCGTCGCGCTCCAGTCCGGTTTCGCAAACGGCCGAATCTCGCATCACTATGTAAATTGCGTGATCTCTACAAGGAGGCATCGCTATGCCGTGATCGCGATAATTAAATTAATCGGTCTAAATATCTGCCGAAAAACCGTCCTCTGTCCTGAGATGGGCCGAAAGTGGAAGAGAAAGAGCCGAACCGGACCGACTCCGATTCGGCCGATTATATTTCTCGTTATTCTTTTTAATTGGTCCGGCGCGATCTCGCCGGCGCAACCGGCAAAAAAAAGGATAAATATCTCGTTAGAATCGGGTAGGCCATATCGCGTCCCGTTATTCTCTCTCTTTCTCCCCTACGCTTTATTATTTTTCTACCGCATCGTCGATTCGCCGAAGCGATCAGCGAAAATCATCGGAAAATTGCCGCTGCCCGGCGCCGCGCCGCGACGCGACGCTCTGCCTTTATCCGAGATTTATGCGGGTCAGTAATCCCGCATACCGATAATCCTCACATGCGAACGAGACGCAATCGGCACACACACACACACACACACATATATATATATATATATATATATCCGGCTTAATCAACAACGTCGAGAGAAAAAAATAATTCTCGGCCGTCGCGGTTGCACATGGGCGAGGAATATTCCGGATGCATATGAGGAAGGTGGGAAGGGCCGTGAAAGGGAGCGCGGGGGAACCCGGGACACCCCCGTATATTTTCCTCAACGCGATTTGTCGGCCACCTGTCCGATCGGCAGTTTATACGGCTCGGTAATTTCCACATACCGAGAATATTAGATACACGTCGAAGCGTTCCTGCGGCTGCCGCCACATGTGCAGAAGTATTTACATGTGTATCCGCGCGTATGTGTGCGTACCTATGCGCGTACATGGTCGGTGCCCGATCGCGACGTGCCACGATTTTGCACGTGTCTTGCACGCGTGCATAAGCGCACAGGCGTCTCTCTCTCGTTTGGTACACACGTTGCGAGCGCGATTTATCGAGAGAGAGAGAGAGAGAGAGAGAGAGAGAGAGAGAAAGAGAGAGAAGGAGACCGGTTAATACGTTCCAAGAATCTATTATCGGGCTCTCAATATTATAATTATTTTATTAGCGGTTTATTCATTATGCTCCTTTTTACGGGCGAGCAACAGCGATTATGATTGTTTTTTTCCACCTTTGGTTCTTTTTTGTCCTCGTTCCTCTATGCTACTGACTCTTCCGCGTAACGACAGCGCCTTCCATAAAAGTGTCCGCTTTGTCGGAGAACGTATCCTTGGAATTCGGATGACGAATCGGGCTTCAGTCCGCAAACGCGTCTGATTAATCGCACGATGTGTTCCAAGGAGGTATTTATTTTATAAATTATTTTAGCATGCCACTGATAATGAACATAATCAAGAACTTGGGAATGAGAAACAGATAAAAATCAAGATTATCGTTTTGATATATCCAACTGCAAAAAGTTGCTTAATTACACGTGGCAAAGTCTCGTGCAATAAATAATGCACCGCAACGTCGTGATTTTTGCTAATATACCAACATATGGGACTTTATTAGCAACCTCCAAAACGAAGTGGATCCGAAGATACCGGTAATTCGTAGAAATAATTATAGAAGTAGAATCGCGGGATTGGATTGAGTCACGGCGACGGCCATTCACGAAGAAATAATTTCCCAAAAAAACGCGATATTGATCAGCGCACGAAGGTTGGTCGGTTCGTTCGAGGAGTCGTTAATCAGCACGATGAGGGCGATGAGAGGGTTCATTAGCAAAGCGTTCGCTCTCGCGGTCGAAGGAGATATTTGCGGTTTCTCTTTCCTTTCGCTCTCTTTTTCTCTCTTTCTTTCGGCCGGTCGACGATTCCCAGGAATCTTTCAATTCCAACACGGGGTGGGGTGTATCCTCGCGTGTGTTGTTAAGACCGAGATTTTATGACACGATCCGAAATAACGAGGAACCTGAGTCAGCAGCGCGCATAAGTTATCTCATTTCATTTCTCGTTCGAATCACCGGTCGAGCTCCATCGACCGGTGACCTCGGTGGTCCACGCGATGGGAATGGCGAACGATCTTGTCAGAGGGTGCCCAAAACTCGGTTCAACCAAAATGTCCTGATGCCCGATAGTCGATGATGTCGTTGACGTTGCCATTAAAACATTCCTTACCGTACGCCGTACTCGAATAAATAAACAAGACGATAAATGTCGCGTGTTCCGGAACTCTTGGTACGGTAACCCAAGATCTTGCAGAAAGTATCAATACGATAACAACGCGTTCTGCATGATACGACATGAGCGCGGAGGGTCATTTCGAGCTGAAGTTTTAACCGTAAGACCGACTTACGGTCGGATTAGCGGAATTTGAAGCATGGCCGTGTTAACATCTCGAGACCCCGGCGTTTTCTCGCGTATGCGGGTATTTATGCGCGCGCGGGCACGTTAAATTCATCGTTAACGTTTATTACCATGCGCGTTAAATGCCTCGTCCGCGTTAAAGGCGGGCCCGCGAACGCAACGACCGGCTCGCCACCTAAACGCGGCGCGGCTATTACGCAGTCTTAGAAATGCACTTACGCGCACCTGATCGTGTTCCGCACGAATACACGACGCCAAACTCGTTCCGATAGGTACACGTGAGACCTTCGTGCGTACCTGATCCGGCCGTTCCGCTTATTCGCTGAACCCGAACCTTATTTAGCCGTATATCGCGCTAATGCCGTTCAACGCATTGCCCTCGATCGCAGAGCTTTCATCTCGATCAAGAATCGCCTTTGTTTTTGAATATGTGACAGAAAAAATATTATTTTATGCATCTCTCCTCGCAACACAAGTCAAGACGTATTCTGATGATAACAAACCCTTGGAGAACGTAATGAATTATACCAACTTGTTCATTTGACGCGTATAACTGACTAGAGTCACAAGGCTTCCTTAGCCGTACAGGTTCATTTTCAAGCATTGCTCGTTTCGAAACGAAACGTACTTACTGTACCAGATATCTTATTTACAGTGTCGTTATAACAGCGCTGGTCGTGTACAAAAGGAGCAAGAAACGTATCCAAAGGGATAGACGCAGTCGCGAGAAGAGATGGAGGATCCAACGGCGGTGAGAAATCACTCGTTTCTTTTTCCAGCTCTTTCTTTTTTCGCAGGTGCGACAGCGGCGGCGGCAGCGGCTGCTGCTGCTGCTGGATGACGGAGGGAAGTCACAAATTTTTTCATTAATATGCAGCGAGACACTCCTAACTCCCTGCTGCTCGGAAAAGGTAATGTAGTAGCGGGGGCAAAAAGGGAGAAAATACCCGGAGCGCGCACTGTGTATGTGCACCGTGCCGATTCGTGTATGTGTGTGTGTTTTAGTGTGTATTTGTGTGGATGAGGCGTGTTCGCACGCGCGCGTAGGTGTAAGAGAGAAATAATGGTCTGCTAGGAAATGTAACCAGCCGACGCTCACGCCCTCGTCGCGACGCCTCGAGAGACTTTATGGGGGATGAAGAAGGGAGGAGACGCACAGAGAAGAAACGAAAGCGCGTTGTTAGACGGCGGCGCACACGGGGGTGTAAAAACCGGGGGAGAATATCTGTATAAAATACCGCGCGCGCCGGGCATATACACATCGATATACGCCACTTTCGACTTTCGAGAAGCAATTCGTCTCGTTCGATCCTCGCATATTGTTTCCCTGCCCAACAAATTGCTATTTCCTCTCCGTCCCACCCTCGCGTTCCGTAATAAAATTATTGAAAATATCGTTCCGCGAAATTAGTTTGCTCTCCGAGGGATAACATTGCGCCACAGGAAGGAACGATGCTGAAGCTATTTAGCAAATAATCAATCCTAATATCGTAAAATTTTACACAAATTAAAGATTATAAGTTATTTAGTTAAATATTAATTAAATTAAATTTATCCTAGAAGTTCTTTTTATAATATATATAGAGTTTTTCATTTACTTATATTAAACTAAATTTAGGGTGTTTGTGTTGAACGACCGAACTGGCCAAATTTATTCTCAATTAATACGACGTTTCGACCATTGGTTTTAGTCCTTATCAAGTATATATAATCTGTAATGGGTTTGGATACAAAACCCATTACAGACAAATTGGTACCGTAAACCCACATTTTCGGGCAGATACGTGAATTATTATTCAAAAAATCCACTTAAATATAAAACTAATGCAATTATTAGTCTAGTTGATCGCGCAATTCTATTGTCTGATAAACAATTTCATAATTCTAACATCAAAATAGTTAAAGAGATCCTTTCAAATAACAGCTTCCCGTTATTAATAGATATGTAAATAGAAGATTAAAAGATCTTAGATATAATAATGACACTCCTAGTATCAATGATCATACTAAAGATATAACAGTTGATACTCATAATTACATGACAATTCCTTACATTAAGGGTCTTAGCGAGCACATTTGTTTCACACTTATTAAATATGATTTCGAAGTAGTGTACTCCATTCCAAAAAGACTTGACAAATTTATAAAGAAAGGAAAAGATAAGATTAGTGTCGATAAGAAGACGAATGTTGTATATAAAATTAACTGTAATGATTGTAATATGTCTTACATAGGACAAACTAAGAGACATTTAGAAACTAGAGTCAAAGAGCACAAAAATGACATTAAAAAACATAACAGCAATCATTCTGTCGTAAGCAAACACCGTATATCGTTTAATCATGATTTCAATTGGTCCTCTCCTGTAATCTTACATGACGAAAAACACACAAGGAAGAAAGAGATTGTTGAAATGTTTTACATAAAAAAATATTCTGATAACATTAATTTGATGAGAGACACTGAGCATTTAAATCCTATTTACGATAGAGTTATAAATTGTACATAGCTTAATTTCATAACACACCGGTCAATGTTTCTTTTGTTTATAATTCTGATAATAATGTTTAGTGTGTAGTTGACTTTCAAAGTGTGATGACGTGTGCCATAATGTACCATATTTCTCGTTCTCTTAATTTATTAATAATTTATAATTTTAACTTTTGACTACGAACGGAAACGCATTTTTCACATCGTTTTTTATTTAGTGCTCTAGTTACAAGAACTAACAATTTATGACACACAAAATACGTAAGAGATCTTGGCAGACACTTTAAATTTTCGTCTTCTTAACATACACTAATTAAATGTTTTTAACCCAGCTTTTAGATTGATGGTTTTCCGGGAAAAATTCATGACTAACAGGATATTTTGTTTAACACTTACATCTTATATTCATATAACTTAGGTAATATTTAATTAAACGTTTATTTATTAATTTTTTCCTTTTCTTATCTATTTGACAATCATATCTGTGTGACTCGGTTTTTTCTTCTCTTTTATAACTTTTTATATTTATATTATTTATATATTTTATATTTTATTATTTATATTATTTATTTGTCTTTTCCTTAGTTAATTTGATATTTCCTATATATAACTTATTTTTTCAATGTATAACTTGAACACGACATCTATTTATTGTAATTTTGTATCCAAACCCATTACAGATTATATATACTCGATAAGGACCAAAACCAATGAATGAAACGTCGTATTAATTGAGAATAAATTTGGCCAGTTCGGTCGTTCAACACAAACACTTGATTTGATTATTACTGGCGAAGCAAACGATTACTTCATTAATTTAAAAATTTAGGGTATATTTTATTCTATAAAATATGCGCTAAAATCTGTTATTCTATATTCTGTAAAATGAACATTCTATAAATGTTATATCGCAAATGCACATTGGCAACGCGGTTTAGCAATCAATTATCAACAAATTTGAATGCTCAAGACGGGCCGCAAAAGAATCAAGCTTGACACTCCTGGCCTACACTGGCCTGCAGCATCGAAGCTCGAGCTCACGGAAATTATACCGGTTTGAATACCCGTCTGAAATGGGGAAACACGTAACACGGGGCTAACGCGAGCCGTTCGTCGTTGGCGCACTTCGGGCCCCGCTATTCGAGGCGTTTTACTGGGCGGCATGCCTAACTTCTCTATATATCTCTATACCTGTCTCTTCCTCTTCTTAACTAGGACGTCCTTCTTTCTCCTCTCCTTTCTTCCGTCTCACTCGCGAGATTTTTCTCGGCGATCAAAATTTATGTTCAGTCGTGTACCCGGTGCGTGCATATCGCGTTTCGTCTAGTGCGATGCTCGTTTTGCGCCGAGTTACGCACACGTTTGAAGCGCGTTTACACACACATACAAACGCACACGTATATGCATATGTAGAAAGATATACACATATGTATCGCGTAGTCTCTCTATCTCTCTTACTCTCGCGCTGCATGTTTTTCCCGCCTCGCCCTGAGTTTGACAAGTTTATTTGTCTCTGCGGCGCGATCGGTCCGCATCTCGCCGTCGTCGTCGCTGGAAAATCTACGAAGAGGAAACGCGCGACAAAGGGACCACCGATGACGGTTTCCTTTCAACGGAAGCGAAATTGCGGTGGTCCAGCTGCGGAAAGCCCGACCCGGTGTATTTATAGGAGTAAGATTGGCATTAAAAAGGGGAGGGCGACGAGGACGAGAGGGGCGCGGTTTCGTCCAATCATCCGACGAAACAAAAAGCGTTGGGATGAAAAATACTGATTTTTATTCTGGCAGGTTGTACTGGGTCGCCCCTTTGTGGCCCGTGCCACAGCTTGGGCTACCGAGAGCAGATATTGCACGTCGCCGATGATATTGAATATTTAAATCGCATTGATATTTCACGAGAGGGAGAGAAGGAGAGTGTGAGAGAAAGAGAGAGAGAGAGAGAGAGAGAAAGAGAGAGAGAGAGAGAGGGAGAGAGAGTACACGACAGCGTCGAGTTAAAAATATGAAGTTTTTCGGCGCGCCACCGAGCCGATTTGGAAGATCGACCAACAGTGTGATCGAACGCAAATGCCCCGTCTATTCACGGATATCGATCGAATCATCTTCCGATATAAGTGAAACGTCGTACCGAGACATTGACAGGTTTTCGATAACGACGCTTCATTGAATATATTAACTCCGCAAGCGTTATATATTCATTTTCATTTCTAATTGATGTTGAAATCGAATAGGCGATTCGTGTTAATTTCAGTATCACGCTCATGCGACGTTCAGTTCTTCTAGAATACCTCCTATGTATCGAATCTTATATTATCTTTATTTATACGGAGAGCATTCCTTAATATCTTCAGCGATACTAGATAGGGATAACTCGTATCTCTTCACGTTGCATAATGGTACAGAGGAGCGCATAACGCTCGAGTCGTAAGACGGTCAATTTCACGATAGATGCATTTTCGCCGCGATGCACCGATGCATCTGGAAGGGTACCAGCGCGAATTCCTCTTGCCCCCTCCTCTCTATCTCCTTTCTCTCTCTGTCTCTTGTCTGAACCACGGTACCATAGCACTGTCGAGTTCGGTCAATGAGAGTAGCCTACATTCGTCGTGTGATCTTTTCCTCGCGCATGGGCAGCGCACATAGGGGGGCCGGAACCATAAGTCCTCGCTTCCACCTTCACGTACACGTGTACACGAATATACGCGAAGAGAGCCAGGCACAGTCCTTCCCCCTCTCTCTCTCTCTCTCTCTCTCTCTCTCTCTCTCTCTGTCTCTTTCTCTCCCGTTCTTCCCTGCGCTTCTCAGACGATAGGGGACAAGTCCTACTCCGTCCTTGTCGGGCCGATAGGATGCTGCCAGGCTTTCTTCGTGTACAGTCGGGGCCCGGGATCAGAGTAGTAGGTTGTACAGGTATGCATGCGGTGGGTTGGCCGGGGGCATTCCTGCGGCGTTGCCGCGTCTCTTACTCACCGTGCCCTGAGAGAGTAAGAAACGAGAGAAAAGGAGAGACGAGAGGTAACAGCCGGGAGAGAAAGAGGAAGAGAGAGAGGATGAGAGAAGGAGCCGAAGGAGGAAGGAGTACAAGCGACGAGCTGGGCTCTCGCACGGCCACGAGCGCAGCTCGAACGAGTCTTTCTGCCTTTTCGCGGAGGCAATCGAGTTTGCTCGGGAAGAGAGGACTGCCTCTCGCGAGACCCGTTCCCGGCTACCGCCCGTCACCGCCGCTCCTTGCTCCCGATATCCCGATGCCGCTCCTGCATCGGGGAATCGCTAACTTCTTCCTCGTTGCTGCTGAAGACGGAGCGAAGAAAACTCGCTCCGTCTCTCGCGAAGCGCGTGATGCTGCGAAAGAGCTTCGGAAACTCGCGCGGGACGCGACGGGAGACGGAAGGATCGGGATTAGCTAAAATTTAATCAATCTCCCGGGGGGTCACCCAAGAAGAACTGTGTCGAGGGAACGGTATCGATTAATGCGTTTACGGTAAAGAAATCAGCAAAGAAATTAGCCAGAGGGACAAAACGAAAGAAAAGCAGAGGAATGAAAGAATAGTAGAAACGAAAGGAGACTCTTTCGTCTATCGCAATTTCGATTTCGTCTACTTCTGATTTCGCGTTGGCTCTCGGCTAATGTCTGCTAATGTGCAACGGAATCGAATGAAAGGAAGTTTCGAGTCTTGGGTGGGGTTTCGCCGGCTCTCTCAGCGATCGCATCGCCGGGGAGCAAAACGATGGACTCGCCTCTGCAGTAAATGAGTTCGGAACGCGAGTGGACGGTAGTAGCGAACGTGGTACCGTAGCTCATGGGCCCTGCTTCGAGAAAGTAATTGAGTTTCGACCGCCGTATTACAGGATTCGCGGTTCGCCTAAAATCCTCGAAAGAGCTGCAGAACATGCAAGTGCATGAGGAGACGAAGCTACATGTAATTGAGAGATTTTTAGTGATCTCACTGAAAAAAGTCCATGTATTTTTACATGGAAATTACTTGTTCAAAACCGGAAAATTACCTAATTATCACTGTAATTTTTTTTCCAGATTTTTAAAAGTGAAAATACATATTAATGGTAAAATATAGGTGAAATTATTATTTTTATGCAAAAATCACTTGTAATTTCATGTGAAATCACTTGTAATCACTTGCATTTTTCCAAGTGGGTAGCAATATTGCATGATTATGCTGGGTCGGAAAAAAACCCAGCATAATCATGTAAATATTTTTTTCAGTGTAAGAAACTTCGATCATAAAAATAGATGTTTCTATTATTTCCATTATTTAAATGTAAATAGATTTTAATTTAAGTGCTTTTAACGTTAAGAAAATAAATATACTACATTTATATACTTATGAGCGTTCTGCCAATCTTTTTGATGTTGAAAAGAACGATAGAAAGTCGCCAATCAATGACGCAGGGAAGAGATCGAAGGAACGTGTGCGTTCAGGACTTCGGGAGACAGTTTAGGAATTCGATCTCACAAGATGTCACGCGTTGATAAAGAATTTTAAGTCCTGGTAATCCGCGAGCAAGCGCTCTCGGAGCAAGCGATGCTCTCGGAGCTCCGGCCGTACTCATACCTGTGAAGTTCGGGAACTAAGGTAATGGACGCGCGTCTTAGGGATCACGAGTGCGATCGAAGGATAAAGTTCGCGGCGTTAGCGATGTTAGCGGCGGCGGCGACGGCGATGGCGGAAGGATGAGAAGCGGGAAGCGCAAAGATATCGCGGGGGTAAGGATAACGAGGAGCTCGCGTTTCGTGCGAGTCGGGGGAAACGAAGTTAGCCGCCTCCATCGGCAGACACGGTCCACTGGGAACGGATCCTTGGCAAGTTCCATTAAACGCGTTACGTACCAGGAGGGGGAGAAGAACTCCCGAGGGGCCGGGGAAACTTGCCGCGGCTAGTCCGCGGTGGCCGCGATCGCAGAATGTAACCCGGAGATCTCGAAACCGAGACAGCCGAAATTCGCCAAGAGCAAGAAGCATGCAGGGGAAGAGGGGGTTTTAGCCTTGATTATTATCTAGTCGAACATATAAAGGACAGTGCAGATGGCTCCCTACATCCGGGATATTTAATATAATATACAATAATTATAAACCAAAGAGGAGATTTGTTTCGACACTACTGGCCAATTTTATTTTAATTTAAAATATCATGACGTTTCGACCATGGAGTTTGGTCCTTCTCAAGTAATTAAATTAAGATTAATTATATAGATCATACACAATTACATCCAATGGAAATGACAATGTTCCAACAATATGTCAAAGTCCAGAGAAATATGCAGAGTGTCATAATTGAATAAAAATGTAAAGTAAAATAGTCGTCATATAAAATTAAGGTAGTCAAAAAATTATTTCGCACACAGAAATTAAGTCATAACGCACAAACGGTTACCAGCAGACTAATTATAGACAATAATTATAAATTAACATAAATTATATAGTATAATATATATTATATTCGTATATTATAAGAAATGTATTTTTTTATGAGATCAAAAGTATGTAATGAATATTTGACTGAGGAAAGAGGGAAAGAATTAATCAATGCGAGAAGTTTTATTGATTTATTTTCTACTAATTTCTAGTGTTTAAATTCCCCGCCAATAATCGGTAGGTTTCAGCCGCCCGTGTGCATTTTATTTTACATAAACGCTCCAAAACCGCACCGTATAAAATAAGGCGAGACGCCGCGGGTTTGCTGGTCGAGTTGGTGAAGGCGTCTCTACGTCTCGAGCCGCGCCGACCGTCCCCAAAAGCGCGACGAAACGATCCCCTTTTAATCCCTGAACGCTAACTACCGGCACCTCGGACGATCTTGCAATTCGGAAGATTGGTCCGCATTACAAAATTATCGTTATTCCCCTCTACGAAAGGGGGGAATGAGAGGGGCCACGGAGAGGGCGAGCCATCGGGACGCCTGGGGCGCCAGGCTTTTTTTCGGTTAAAATATGGAAAACGTTCCGGGTAGCCCGCGTGGATGATCTTCAGAAACGCATAATGGGACTGGAAGGCCAATCTTGGCTCCGTTAAATCACGTTCGCAACGATCGGGACGAGGGCAGTGCACACAGAAGAATCCTTTATCCGAGCAAACAACATCCATCGCCTCGGGACACTGACTCGGTGCTCGCAAGAAGGGAAAAAAGTAGGGGCGAAGAAAAAAGAAAATTAAAAGTGCATTGCCGTGAATCTCGATGCGACGAGGAATTAAATCGCGATTAAGGACAGACGAGAGACAAAGACCTTAGTTAATGTAAGTGGACCTAAAATTTCTTCCCCTCGTCCAAGTATACTTAGAATGCGTCCGAGAGAGATATCTCGAGCTACAAAAAGGTATTATTAAACACAAACTGCGAAAATTTCGCAAATTTAAAAACGGTCCTCAATCCTTAAGGCCACGAGCGCATATATCATATTAAAAGAGATGTTAAGTAGAAACTAGAGGCTTTTGTCTCACGGTGGAAGAGAGGATCAGACGGATTATATAAAATAACAGTCTAATGCGAATTAAAGTAGATGAGGAACTCATAGCTGCCACGTGATCGGTCGCTAGGATAGTCGTGTGGGTAAGTATAGCGGTGCGTACGCAATTAGTGTCGTGGCAATTTGGTCTTTCTTTCTCTCTCTCTTCCTTTCGTATTCAGCGTCTCCGTGCAATAAATCACGCGGCCGCCGCGCCGTGCCGCGCCGCGCCGCGAAATTACGACCGGAGCGTCAGGAAACGTCGACTTGATGCGAACTAACGTGTCTCTTACATTCGCTTCTCCGTTAGTCGAAAGAGGGACCAATGTCTCAGATCGGGACAAAGGAGATATGGCGCAAATTACCAGTCGTATTACGTTCTTTTCCGCAATTAATTAATCGTATTAACTTGTTTTCACGATATTACGTCACGGTTATTTCCGCCACACAATCTCAATTTATCTTCGAACAAAGTTCTTCGCGGATAATTGAGGACTTTATACCATACCTTATACTATGAATTACTTCTCTTAACGAACCGCGACGATTAACGAGATCTAGAGGTAGTTTAATTCCCGGATCGAAAGAAGTAGCTTTGGTGAACGCGAAGATAATTAAGTCATCCGCGATTCGAGTTGACGATAAGATCGGTCATCGAAGAACCCCGCCTTCTCGAGAAGATCGACAGATCGGTCGATCACGCGGTGGCGGCTGCGCGGGCGGCGATAACCGCTTCGATCCTCTACCTAACTCGATACATCTGGCTAAGTATACATCCGAGAGTGGCAATCGGGCGCGATGTATCGCGACCCGAGGTGTCGCCGCGGACTATCATCTCGGCTTGATTAGCCCTACGTAGATAGGTAGGCAGGGGAAGATGAAGTAACGAAGAAGAGAATAGAGAACCGAACGAACGAATGAACGGACGGATGAACGAGCGCTTACCTTGTTCCGCCTGGGTCCCTCGCGGGCAGATTAGCAACAGCAGCAACGGCAGAAGGTGGGCAGCGGAAGCAGCAACGGCGGCGCAGGTGGCTAGGAGGCCTGCTACGCCCGCCATATTGAAGGGGGCCATTCTTATCGCCGTGTGGGCCCCACTGCCGCCGCGGTGGACGGCCGCCAGTCCTCTCACGATCCGTGCGAGGATGCAGCACACCGGCAGCGTCGTCACTCTCGCCTCCTCATGCCTCCCCTTGTGCTTCGCGTCGCGTCGTCTTGCGCGTCACGGCAGCCGACGACGTGCAGCCACCGATCGCCACCGCCGGATTCCTCCACCCTCTTCGTCGGCACCACCACCCTCCGCCTTCCTCAGCGGCCACTACTTTCCCTGCCCGCTTATGCTCCAGCTTATCGCTCTGACGGCCGCTCTTATTTATCTTTAGAATTCTTCTTCACGGACTCACGCGGTGGTACCAATCACACGTCCTTCGATATTTCTTGTCTTGATAATGAACGATAACGTTAGGATTCAATGTTGCCCAATAATTTATATCACAGAACCATTGTGTTGCTTTATCTATATGCGTGGCTTCTCTTAATGATAAACGGAGATCGATATTTCCTTTACATGGCGATACGGTTTTATGGTATGCTGCTGAATTTCACTAGCTGCTGCGTCTGAAACAAATAAAGATAGCTCGCGTTAGTTAAAATCTAGAAACATCACTTTTTCTGCTTTTAATCGTGATTTGCACCTTCCCTTGCTTGCAAGGTAATGGTACACGTAGATAAGCAACATCGTTTCTATCGTTCGCATGAATGGGAAAGCAAAACTACGTTGCTTTGTTTTCTCTACTCTTCTAATAGCATTTCTGAGAGGCACGATACCATCTTCATAATTCTCGTTGAGAAAGGCATTGCTTTAACTATACGATGTTGCCGGTCTGTGCAAAATATTTTTATTACGTTTTTTTATAAATAGATTGATATTATATAAAGTATATTTAAAATTAGTCGACAATATTGATATTATATAATAAATCATTCTTTGTGTTTCTTGTATCTTGTTCTATCGTGTCCAGAAAATGTATGACAATTTGTAATTATAAATGATGATACAACGACATTAAATTGCGTTAAATGTTAGTATAAAAGTCTAAGAAATAAGTCGCAAGACATTATTCCTATCCGCATTGTCTCTTTAAAAATAGGCCTAACAGTGGCGCGAAAAATGTGTCACATATAAAAGAAAGAAAGTGAACGCCATGGATGACATATCTCAAGTTCAAGGTCAACTTGCGTCACATTGGCGAAGGGTTCCGGTGGCACCGACCGGAATTCGCTATTCTCCAACGGCCAATTATCGTGCGTGGAAAAGAAAATAGTGGTAGTGATGAGAGAGTGCGAGAATGGCGAGGGGATAAAAGAAATAGGAAAAGGGGCGAAAGCCCCGTACAAAACTTTGGGGTTCATCACGATAGTGGAAGGGTGCTGGGATAAGGCGAGACGGGAGAGCTAGGGGTTCCAGGATCAATACCATGCGTTTATCCATCTCCTTCTCGCTTCCTCCATCCTCGATCTCCGTCCCTCTCACGCTCGTAGGGAACGTGACACGGAAGGGAGGGAGATAGAAACAAAAAGAGAGAAAGAGAGAAGGAGAGAGGGCGCGAAGCATCGACCATCCCTTTTCGGCCAACTGCGTCTTTTGCTTGCGCTTCGGTAGGCTCTAGGGTCTGGCCGGCGTCTCGCCATTCTTCGACGAAACGAGAGAAACAAGACAGACGAGGAAAGACAGAGGGTGCCGCGTGCGAGGAAGCGCGGGCGCGAGGATCGAAGTAGGAACGAAATTCTAGAGTGCCGAAATATAAAGGGGTGAAAGAGAGCGAGTGCGTGTCGAAGAAGTGTATGAAAGAAAGATAGAAAGAAGAGAGAAGAAAAAGGTGAGCAGGGAGGATGACAGAGGACAGACAGAACGAGAGAGAGAGAGAGAGAGAGAGAGAGAGAGAAAGAGAGTGACGGTAGGCGCGCTTTAGTTCTTCTAAAGCGGGCAAAGACCTTCTCTCACTTCTTCCCCTTCTCTCCGACTCTAGCCAGGTCAGCCAAGATGCATCCGCGAAATTGCAGACTTCAGTGAAACGCGCCGCCGCCGCCGCTGCTGCTGCTGGCTGCGGCTTGGTTCGGCTTAGCGGACAGCGCCTCCTAGCTCGGCTACCAACCGCTGCTGGTACCACTCGTTTTCTGCCGTTGCCATTGCCCGACGAGTGGTCTCGTCAAAAATTTAAGATGTCCTCCTTCTACCCTACGGCGCACCTCTTCGGGCCTCCTCCATCGTCCTTCCCGTTCCGCCCCTTCCAACTTCAGAACGACTTCCTCTTCGGAACGGACTAGAAATCCGTAGTGCTTCTTTTCATCCAACCTTCTCTTTCACTTTTTTGATAAGACCCGCTAGAGAAATTGCCCAAAAAAAAGCTCCGCTCGTCTCGAGAGAGAACACTGAAGTGGCGATGGAAGGGAAGGAGGATGGCTGCCCGTAGGCGAATACCTTTGAGATGTCGCTATTTCCCATTTTTTCCCTTGTTCAATTCCCGCGCGTCTCGTTGCCGGTTACTTTTTCCTTCCTCCGAAAAGTAGACGTAAACACGATGGGGATCGTCTCTCCCGCTAACGGGTCGCTCACTAGTAGGTGGTTGGCCACCTCCTTCAACGAGTAAAGGCCTCTTCATTTTTTCTTTTTGTCTCTCTCCGTCTTGCCTCTTCCGGACCAGACCTCTTTCCGCGTACCCACCACCCAGGTAGGTACGCCAAATTGCAGATTTCGGGAGGCGGTAGAGATCTCCCGACTCGAGTGGCTCGTGAAAATTTTAAGCCCTGCCTCTGTGCAATGCCGCGTCTCCTCAAACGAACTTCGCGTTGAGCCGTGACACTCGCTCGTTGGATTGTCGCAGACCCACAGGAGAGGGGAGAGAAGAGAGGGGAGGAGGGGGCACAACCGAGAGTGCGTCTCTGATACATACATACTGTGTACAATGCCTCTCTTCGGCTTTCGGAAATATCTTCGAGTGCACTTGCCTCCTTTCAAGGTGAAAAGCCTCCCTCTCCCCTCCTCGAGCCTCGTGATGTCGCGTTCGCGTTTCCACCCATCCGCCGCGAACCCTCCGATCCTCTTCGCATACAACCCCGCGGGAGACTTTCGCCAATGTAGCCAGGTTGGACGTTTTTATCCAGATTAAGACGCTTCCCGTCGTCGCTGTTTCACGAAGCTTATCTTGGAGAAGTTCGTTATCCGAAGGAAAGTCTGTCGGTATCTCCGAAACATGATGGATGGCATTTTGATTGTCACGGTGTAAAAGGTAAAGAGATATAGTCACACATAACGGAAGCCTGTCATTTAAATTATGCCGCGTTTAATCTTAGAATTCTACGCGTGATAACGGCTCTTTTAGTTCATACTAAGATATCGCATTCCAGCAGGAAAATTTTCATTTTTATCAATAATTTTCGTATGCTTAAAAAGTAAAAAAGTAAAAGTAAGTAATAAGAAATAAATTCGGACGTTTAAGATTTTTATAAGAATAATTAACCCATCATGACAATTCTATTTCTAATCAACGTAATGGAAATCTATATTGTCATTTCCTCAGGAAAAAAAATTTTGTTGTCCCTTATCCAGAATTTTTTCGCTATTTAAAGAGAGGAAGCATTAAAATAATCACGCGTAGCCACGTGCGAGTCCTCGCTCATCTTCTTTCTCCTCTTCTTGTTCTACACCTTTCGGCGGCTCGGCAGGCTCTCGCTTTCATTCGATTCTTCTTGTTTCTAGCGTTTCGTCGGACTTTCCTCACGCCACCGCCGGCGCCCGTGACCGCCCCGGGACAAATTCTATTTCCGGTTGAATTTAAGACCCCCCGGAATATACGGATTTATTTCACCGGCGTGCCGCGTGCAGCGGGACGAAGAGACGAGGAAAGAGCGGCGCGGTTTTACTCCGGATCCGACGAGGCTCGTAAACGTAACAAAGAAAAGATGTATACTCGGGAGACGAGAGAAGCAGCGCAGACACGGACGCAGGGCGAAGAGCGGAGGAAGCCGGGCGAAGGGCGTAGGAGAAAGAGTAGGTTCCTCGAAATTATTATACCTTGGACGATCGCCACTCTCGGAGCGATCCGGGCGCTATTATTTTTCCAAAACCACGTCTTCTACCTCGAACCCGATCTCTCCCTTCTTTTTTCTTTTCTCATTCTTTTTCTTCCTCGCCTAGCCGACTTTTACGATAGTAACGATCGTCCGGTTAACGAGTGACGGATAGACGCAAGAAGCGAGACAACTTCCATTCTTGATAAATGAGAGAACATCGTCGTTAAGGCGGCCATCGCGTGATCGGGTCTACTTTTTAGAATCTCCGTCCACGATCGTCCCATTTGAGATTTTATTGCGATGTGTTTGTAGGGATAAGAATTTTAAAACAATTCTTTGGGATCACATTATGTGTCATCTCTTTCTCTTTTACGTCTTCCTTTGAATCTTCCTTCTCTGTTTGTTTCGATTAGATCTATTATTTATTTTCGCTCCTTTGATTTATGCCGCTTGTATCGACGTTCAGGATTTCAGTTTATGTTGATGATAAAAATGATGAGAAAAGGATTGAGAGACGTGGAGAAGGATATAAAAGAAAAGATTTTTTCAACATTGCCGTATTCCCCTCTTTTCATAATTAAAACTCATAATCCGCCAAGCGCCGCTTGCAATTATCGCTTGATGAACCTTAATCAGTTTTCTTTTGTTATGAAACTATCGCGCCGCGCGTTAAATATGCAAGTGAGAAAAGAATGAAAGCCAATTTAACTACTGCTATTCGCTCATAAGCTTGTAAATTTCATTCGCGTTCGCTTTATGCAATTAGCTACAGCATCGCGCGAATTAAATGTTCGCGTAAAGCGCGACTAGATTTGCGAGAGGGAACGCGAACGAATCCGCGCTATCGATACACAAAACCGCAGGAATTTCGCAACTAACCTGGCCGTTTGTGCCAGGTGAAAGTGAGCCGTGCGAGCTCCTGTAATACTGCATCGAGCAAGAGCGCGGTCCGGTCGAGAGACGCAACGCGTGTTCGATTCTCATTCATGTTTAATTAAGATTTCGCGCATCGACCACACCGCGCGCACCGTCATATCGCTGTCGCGTCAATCGGATTCATTGTGCTCGATCGGATAGCTTGTGGGAAGATTCAGTCGGGAATGTTATCTCTCAGTCGATGTTATTGGCAAACTTGCTGATCCCTCGCGCACGCGATAATGCACTCGTTTAACAGATGAAGCATCCGGTTCGGGTCGTTTCGACCGCGTTGAAACGATTGAAATACAAAGAGTACATAACGCGCGCGTGTTGAAGATTCGCATGATCCATAAATAGTCTTCGTGATCGAGGCACGGAGAGATTATCTAAACGAAACATCCGCGTGAAGGAAACTGACGTTTACGCGAGCGCCTAAAATATAAGAAGTAAAACTTGCCACACATTTATTGGCATTCCGCTATAATCAACGGCGTTGGCATCGCTGATTACGTTTTTATGCTTCCTCGTTACTCAGAGACCGCTTCCTTGCCACACACCGGTATCTCTCTAATATGAATTCACGTATAATTATCGCAATATACTGTAATGCAGAAAATAAAATGGAAAGATCTTTTTCCACAAAAATGTTTTAATCTAAAAAGCTCCTTTTAAAAAGCATGAAAAAGAAAGATCAATATCGTGAAGATTAAGGAAACTCAATAGAACTTGCATGATATACGTGAATGAGAGTACGAAACTAAAGGACACCATTTCCGAGCGATATATCGTGAAACTTAGGGAGACAAATACGAGTCGTTCGAGCGTAACTGAAAGTAACGAGGAAAAACCGGTACGTTTCTTATCGTGTGTCGTCCAGCATGCAACTGGATGTGGACACCCGATGATAAAGCTAATGGCCTCCGTGGAGTTCATCAGCGATCAGTCACGCGATCCTGACCTCCATTCCTTTTCCCGTTCACGGGAAAGAATCTGCTTCGACGGAATCTTTATCGCGTTTTCGCCAGGAGGGATAATCGAGGAATAAAGGAAGGCGGTGGAGGAAAGCCGCGTGCAAGGGATTCCGAAGAGGCAACGGGAAGACAGAATCTGGGCCTGTCGCCAGGTGATAGCCTAATCCGCGTTTCCACCGCTTATCCGTGACGCCGTGACAAACGTTCTGTACGCCGTTCGCATACGTCAAAATAGTTCAGCCATTAGCGGTCTCCTCGGGTTCTCGAGTCCCTCGCGGCGGAGTACCTTCCTTTTAGAAAAGAGACGGAAAGAGTAGCGAGGAGAATATGTACGCGGATAAGGAGAGCCGTGCTTACGCCTCGTCGTAATTTATATGTCTCTAATCTCGACGATAAGCTCCTCGTCGTTACTTTGCCGTCCCCGAATTGCGTTAAAGTATCGTGAAGCAACGCGAGGAGATCCTTCGAGAACGCACACGCGCTCCCGTATCGAGTGCGCGCGAGTGCGTGTGCACGATGATATACTCGCGTCTTTTCGGGCAATGGGCTCCCATGAGGACGCTCTCGCGTGCCTCGTAATTTTACTCACGGGGCCCCAACAGTTCTATATTTCACGGGAGGGCTCGAATGAAAACTCCGGAGTCGTTCCTCGACGTTTCTTCCGTTGCTTCTTTCGTGGGCGCACATCACATCTAGGACCATATGGCTTTCGTTTCCCCTCTCTCTCTCTCTCTGCCACTCTCTCGTTCTCGCACTGTCCCTTTGTTGGAATATCTCGCCCCCATCCCTCTTCCCTCCTTCCAAGTCTCACCGTTGGAGATTGTCTCTTTCCGCTATATTTAGTTTTATGCTTAGCTTAACGCGAGGTGTAGTTCATCATTCCCGAAAGGCATTATACAAACTGTGTTTTTTTACGAAACTAAAGAGAGATTTCTAGATATATTGTCAACTACATAAATAACTATGATGTATGTTCGACGGAGATAGGCGGATAAATATGACGCGGATAGTGGAACTTGTCCTTTTTTTTCAGCATACGCATAAAAATTTAATTAATTTTCATCGCGTTTAAAAGAGCCTTTCGAAAGATCGAGACACGGGCTCTCATCGCGTCCGCTACTTTTTAATAATTAGGGGCATTAATACTCCAAGTTAAATTACAACTGACTACAAGCGAAGGCGGGGACGGGTGGACGGGAGGGTGGAGCTCGTATCTTCGGCCGTCGTCGTCGTCGGCGAAACGACGCGTACTTACTTTATCCAATAAATAACAGGCGCGGAAGGCGAAGTTCTCGACTGGAAAGTTTGAAGCTTCTCACGGGCTAAAACGCTTTTGTCAGTCGCCGTCGCGTCGCCGAGGCGAGTTCTCTCCCTCGGAACGAAATTATTCCTCAAAGGACTACATCTCTGTTTTGTATCCCGAGGCATTATCGGGCTCCCTTCTCCCTGTCTGGTTGAGGCTATACGCGAATCCCAGAAATTATCGCTTCCTACTCGAAGATGACACAATTTGCCGTTCCGCTTCGTTTTCCTCGCGTTCTTTTGTCCGGGTGATCTACCGTGAGGCGAAGGAGGAAAAAAGGAGAAAAGGATCGTCACGAAAAAAACCGTGTGTCCTCCCGCGTACGATTCCTGCGCATACTTCCGGCTTATCCAGACTCTCTTTCTCTTTCTGTGTGTCTATCTATCTCTCTTCTCTTCTACTCTAATCTCCCACACTCCCACAATTCTCCCTGCATTTTTGCGCGGATCGGACCATGCTCCGACATCAGGGTAGCATCGTCCTCGTGACATATGGAGGGTCCCTGAACGCCCTGTTTTCCCCGCGCGATCCCTCGGGGTTTTTCTCGGGATGTTCCTCCTAGCTGACCGAACTGATACTTTACCCTCCTGTCCCTGATGCGTATACGATCTCACACTCCTGCGAGAAATATTTTCATCCGCATCCCGTCTCCGTTTACTTTCCCCCTCCTAAGACACACCGGCCGGTTACGAGCACGGTTTCGCTCGTATTCTGACCCGGAATTTGTACAGCCTGCGATCCTATTGTGGCGGTATTTTAGATGAAATTCCAGTTTACTTAATATTGCGACAAACGAAGCAGGTATCTGGGGAATCCCACATGTCTAACGAAGCGAATTTTTGTTTACTCCGCAAATGTACGGGAACCACAGTAATGTAATGATTCACTCTTCGCTAGTGCATTGATGGAACCAATGCAGATGTTTACAAAACATCATGCCATAAAATTCTAAATCTATAGAAACTCTAAATTTAAACTGTCATGCAAACAATAGAAATTGTTAGAACATGCGTTTAACATAAATTGTCACTAGTTTCCTTTTACTATATAATAATAATATTAAATGTAATAATAAACATAAAAATTAGAATGCAAGTGTTGAACGCATCATTAAATTGCCAGCTTAAATGAAGTCTTGTTTTTAAAACTTTGTAAATTCTTTATTGCACACTATTTGCGAAGACGAATGAACATTTAAGCCAATGTCAGCAATCTTTTATCTATTATAGTGCTCCATTGTTCCAAATGCACATTGCAAACAAAGAATGTAACAAAAAGTGTACATCATGATCAAATTAAATTGTACATCATGATCAAATATTACCAGTTGTTTCCGCCAACGTCACCGAGTCGAGACATTACCTCGAGTCCGTAAACAACCAGTCGCGAACGAAAAACAACCGGTTGGTTTATTTTTCCTAATTAAGAGGCGAAACTAACGGGATCGCGTTGGGAACAACATTCGCGCAATGTGATCAGGGAGAGAGAGAGAGGGGGGAGGGAGGGAGAGAGAAAGAGAGATTCAAAGGGTCGCCCAAACCGGTGTCGTACTCGATCCAGAGGAAGCGAAGGCAGCATGGGGTTTCCGTTCGCAACCCCACACGCGGTGCCATAGATGATCCTCAATGGGGGAATCGTTCCATTAACAAGTAACCGTTCGTTAGACGTGCACTCGATCGTAATGACCCCGGCGAGATCCGTCCGCCATTTTAGACGGCGACGGTGTCTTCTTACCGCACCGGTTTATGAGGGTATTTTAATATAAAGACACGATCCTGAATTAAGATCCCCATATATACAATTGAGAAAATAAAATAGATTAAGGAAGATTTATCTTATTTGTTCACGTGTTATAATTGATGAATGCGCTTATAAAATAATTTAAGAAGTAACATTATACGCATGTTTAATGATAAAGACATATACAAAGTTATTATAAATACTAGAAAGATTAAAGCTAAATACTTTTTAAATAGACATAAAATCTATACATTTTGGAACTTTTAATTAATATTACGGCGGGAAGAAGACAATGACGTTTCTCGTTGATTAGAAGTTACCTCTTACTTTTTTCGTACGTAAGATGAGGAATTGTAAGCGACTTGGTTAAGCATTCGATGCTTGCATCTCTCTCTTCTCTGTTAAGAAACAGAAAGAAACTGGAAACGGTGTCTCGGAGGAAATTAGTCGCGAGTGAATTTTCCTTCGTCCTTTCTCAATTTCGTCTCTCTTTCGTCAATGTTGTCGCTCGCATTCGCCGGAATTCACTCGTTCACCGTAAATGCGGTGTCTATTTTTCTCGTTAACCGCGACCTCGGCGCTTCCGGCGTCGCCGCGCGACAAATAACAGTGATTAACGACCTCGATTACCGGTACAATCAAAACGCCGCAGAGAGTGCAGGGCCAACGATGACGAAGAAAGGAGAGCGGGACAAAAAGGAACTGAAAAATGCCAAAGGAATGTTATCCAGCTCTGGTGTCGGACTGTCCTCGTGAGACGCACACGGTACATGTCGAAGTCGCGCGGTCGCTCGCGATATCATTCGGTCCGAAGATTGGTGAGAATATCGCCTATAAGCTTAATCACCCAGGAACAAAGAGCTCGGCGTGCGTGAATAGATGATTAATTTCCTAGGAACGAGAAAGAGGACGTGTACATATTGATATGTGTGCGTATATTTATGAGTAATGTGCAATCGTTCGTAAAACGATCTTGCAGCGGTGTCTCTTGGTGGTCTTCCGGACGGTTTTCAATTAAACCCGCAGTACGGTTCAGGAAGACTTTCACCTGGCGGTAAATAAAAACTCTATTCCGAGTGGGATCGCTCGTCGATTGAGAGACGATGGAAATGAACTTTCACTCGTCGATAGGTCGCTCATGAGATGTCATGAGTTCGGGACTTTCCGCGCGCCCGGAGTGCCTTTCGCATCGCATGATTTTCATATAATCGAAATTCACGTTCGAATGTTGTGTGACGTCAAGCATTATTTTCTGTATGACCTACATACTGCGCGCGTTGCAGCGAATCTATTGTTTCCACATTACATACAACTTTACACGTCCAAAGGATTGAGGCTAATGTACCTCGGCAATAGAACCATGTAATCGTATAATTAACTGAATACGATATTGATTAGCATCTATTGAAAGGATATATATTATCTAGCTACTAAACGGATTATCGCCCGTTCGAAACGCCTTCGCGATAATTATCCCGCAGAAGACGTCATCACTATGGACCAGCCCAAAGAGAGAGAGAGAAAGGTAGCGAGAGAAACGAGGTATCTATGCGTTTAGTATTATAATCCTTCCATCAACGCAAAGGGGCTGTCCCTGATGAGAGAAAGAGAGAGAAAGAGAGCGTTCCTTTTTCCCCATTCGTCGTTCCCTCCTTCGTTTCGTACTTTTTGTATGAACGTCGCTTAAGACGCCACCTGCTACGCTCGCGGCCGCCTAGTTTATATTTAGTTTCCCGAGTTTGGAAAACTCTTAATGGATTCTTAATGACCCTGAAGGGCCGCGCGCGGCGAGACGAGCGAGGAAAGTCAGCCGGGAGAGCAGAAGCCAGGGAGAGAGAAAAGCAACAGCTGATACCTGCTACACTTCGTCGTCTCTCCGAGACGACTGATGACGGCCGCGATTACTGGGTCGTGACGGGCAAGAGACTTTGTCCAAGTCTCCCGCGCGTTCGATACCGAAACGACGACTTCGTAGGACGCGAGTTTGTGATGTCGGACTCGTGTTACGGTTAATCCCTCCGTCGAAAATCTTTGGTCGCACGGAGGGTGAGTCCTGAGGGACTAGTCCCTTGAACGTTTTTTTTTCCTTTTATGTATCCGATCTACTTCAACTTGTTACAAGTTTGTTGACAGCGTCTTGAACTGGCCCGTTAAAGCAAACAGCATAGAATTGTTTTCAGATTCCAGAATGTTAAAAAGTTTAGAATTCTGTGAAACGCATTTTTCAATTCCGTTTAAATAAGTGACAATGATATGTATGAAAAATGGATTAGAGAAATAAATTGTAAAATTTGTAACGAAAACAAGCATATGTCTACTTCAACTTGTTACACGTTTTCTGACAGCATCTTGGTCTAGCCTATTGACGCAAAAAGTGCAGAATTGTTTTCAGATTTCAGAATGTTGAAAAGTTTAAAGTTTTGTGAAATGCATTTTTTAATTCCGTTTAAATAAGTGACAATGATATGTATGAAAAATGAACTAGAGAAATAAATTGTGAAATTTGTAACGAAAACAAGCACATTATTTTTGGCTGAGTTATTATCGCATTGTTACAATTCCCTCCTCGCTTTCCACCCTAATCGCGACCTCGTTTTTCAGATTTATCTAAGCGCGGTCTGTTACCTTTTTTCAGTTTCCATCGGCATCGATTTTATGCAATATATCGAATCATCGGTTACCCGCTGTGAATCGGGCAGCGATAAAAGGGAAGAAAAGAGAGGGTAAAGAAAAGCAGGTAGAGAGCGGTAGGGTAAATGCGCGCGGTTATTCACGCGATACAGACGGTTAAATAATATCGGACGATTGACGAGACGCAATTCACGTCGGATGCAGTATCGAGCACGATATTTTTCCCCGTTGCCGAAAAAAGCCGAAAAACCGACTAGATGGCCCCGTCGAAACAGAGTGTCGGGGTGAGGGTAGTGGTGGCGGATCGATCGAGCAATTATCGAAAATCGAGCTATCGTTTTGGCGTCGCTTAAGCCGCCCCGTCCGGTGCATGGCCGTGGAGGACATCGAAGAGAGTTTCTCGGAATAAATTACGGGGAGATCACAGGCGACTTGGCGATTTAATCCGGCCCGATATGAGAGAAAAAGAAATCGCGCGGATCACGCGACAGCGTATTCGTGCATTCAAGAAGCCGGGGGACACGAGCGATGGGAAATAATGCAAAGCCCGTAAGTTATAATTTGCAGTTGGAAACGAGGTCACGACAGTCTCGGTCAGGTCCGGTCGAGCGAGCGCGAGTTTCGCGGCAATCTGCACGGCTCGATAATTAATGGTTTCCTTCGAAAGTCAGCCCGCCGTTCATTAATAATAAATCATCGAGTTTCGCGCGCGAAAAATCCGATCGCGCGGCCACGGGAAACGCGCGCTCTCGCGACCGGCTGCGCGTCGCGCGTCCTTTTCCGCGATTACGCGTTCACGGAGAGAATTGCACGCCGAGTTTTTACGTCGCGTATCTCTCCCCGTGAATACCGCTCGTTTGCGGAATTAACATAAACGTGAATAGGGCCCCCCGATGTAAGGGGGTTAGGATACGCGGGGATCCGCGGTAACACAAAGCCGTCGTTGTGTACGGAAAGTATGCAGAAACTCTTCCTCTAGAGGAGAGGCTTAGAATTCATCTCCAGCATTCTTCATTACGGATTTCGCTATTTGTCTCCAAACTGGATTATGCGGCCGTTTTGTGCCGCAAATTTCTTCAGCGCGCGACGAATTCGCTCTTCCCCTCGCTTTTGTCGGCGTATACTCCCGGGAGGATATCGCCGCGGTTCCGTCGGACGCGATAAATACATTTCTATGCAAAACGGAGCTGGGACCGCGCTTTTCGCCGCATCCGTCATCGAGAATATAACGCGACGCCGCGTATCGGGCCGCTAACCTTGGCATCGCGTCGGGTCCTCGAGGACGCAGGACGACGTTGGAGTGTATCGCCCCGTACGCTCCGCTTCTCCCGCGACTTATAGAACGAAGGAATGGGAGAGCGTGTCACGCCAATTACGAGAAGCATCGCTAGCGGAAAGAGAAGATCCACGAGAAAGCGAGACAGAGGAGGAGAGACGTAAAGGTGCGTTTGCACTATCGCGAATGAATCCCCCTGACTGTCGCTCAATCCCACTCGCGACAATGCGCTGTGACGTGAAGAATAACAATCGCATCTCATTCCTCAGTCATCGTGCATCGCAACTTGATTGATTTAAAATTGTATTGTAAAATTCTATTACAGAAAATATAAAATCTCGCAATACACGAATCCGCTTCATATTCCTTAATTAGATCAAGAAGGCTATCATTATCGATTTACTCCGCTTTAGAAAAAATAATCATTTTGACTAGAGAGATAATACTATAATATTAATATAAGACTAACAAAGGTTAATGAAGAATTAGTTCATTTCCAAACGTATAGTTTCAAAGCAATGTTCGCGCAAACGTTCACACAAACATCTTTTGATAGTTTATCGGTTTATCGCCCTTCTAGGGGAGCAAATTGGTTCGCCCTCAATCACATTATCATCTATTCGTGTGCTCGCGTAGTATAAACGCACCTTTAGACAGAAGTAGAGGGTAGCGAAGCCGCGGGAGAGACTTCGGCGACTCAGGTAGAACTAAGTCGGTTAGTGCGAGAGGGACGGAGAAAGAGAGAGAAAGACGGGAAGGGGGTGAGGGAGTGAAACGAGAGAGGAGGACGAGCGACGTAAGGGAGGCGAGTCGCCGGTCAGAGAGAAGAGATGCTGGAACGCAGCGACGGAGGAAGAGGAAGAGAGGGCAGAAAAAGGCGGAGGAGCGACGAGGAGAGAGAGGAGCTAGGCGGAGAACGGAGAACGGAGGACGAGCGACGAGGAAACGAAAAAAGAAAGGATCGAGCTGCTCCCGACTCAGCGGCTCTCATATTTAATGATATACTCGGCCGTGCCGGAGTCCCGCTAATGCACGGACACTACAATACGCTCCTCTCTCTCTCTCTCTCTCTCTCTCTCTTCCTCTCTCCCCTGTCCGCTATAAGGGACGCGTGCATGCGTGTACACCGTGCGCGATTCTCCCGTCTGCTTTTTCCATCGGCCGGCGTTCTCCTCTCTCGGCGTTCCACCGAGGCGAGTTAACGAGCCATCGAAAGTCGCGCGCGCGTCTCGTGAAAGTACGCGATGCATTATATATTAATTTATGATCCGCGCAATACACGAGAGATCGATATCAGAGGGGCGCGCGCGCGCAAGTGGCGAATGGCTAAATCAGGCATAAAAGCGAAGAAAAAAAAAGAGGAAAAACTCGCCTCTCTCAAGATAACGCGATTACGATCTGCGCGCTGTCGAAAGATCGTTGCTCGCCGTTCTCTCGTTTCACCGGTGCACCTAAGAGAGTATAACGCGGGATTATATATTCTTATCTTGGTAATTATTAATTATTATATCGCGATGTCCGACCTGCGCGCGTTGTACGAATTAACGGTACAAGCGAGCGAGACAGACATCTCGTACACCTTGAACGGGATTCGAAGGTAACCTTCGGTTACCGGGCACCACCCCGAGCACTTTCTTTCCGCGCAATTTCGCGCCTACGGTAGAGTGGACTTCTCGAAACGTTCTTTTTCTCTTCGCGCCCTTTCTTCCGACCCCCTCCTCGGGCCTTTGCCTTTCCCGCCGGCCCTGCGGTGTAATGGCCTCGAAAGAAAGAATAATCCCGAAACGCACTCCCGGCGATAATTAATCGAGGCCTGGGATTAGTAGTCCGGTCGACGCGAGATGTACGAATTTTTAATTACCGGTAGAATAAAAGCCAGCCATCTTCTTCCCGGGCCGTCTTTCTTCCGCGTCATACATGCCTCCCCAATTAGGAGGATCGACGACCGAGCTCGTGTTCTCAGAAACTATGACAAATCGGGTCTTTTAAAATTCTTTCGAGATACTGGGTATCTCGAGGGAGCTCGCCAGTGTCACATGTCGAACTTACGTCGAGTTCATTTTTACGTTAAGTAATAAAAAGAAATAAATCGATTCATTGTGCAGACATCACAGTTGGAGACAGGGAGTTTAATAAATAAGGGAACGAGACGAGTTATATTTACGTAGCAGTTCGATGGAAACTGAGAAAAACGAGATAGATCAGAATAATGCATTTCTACAATTTTCACATTTTAAGCTAAAAAGCTTGCGTTTTAAAATAGCATGATATTTTTTATGTATATATGTTTTTCAATATATACTTAATAATAATTTAATTAAGAAAATAGAGAGAGTTATCTTATTTTATGTCATAGTGGCACCAATACAATTCACCATAAGTTAAATCGCTTTGAAAATATAGTTATATGAAAAACAATTTACTTATTATAAAAATTTCATTTTAATAATAACGTTATATAAGAAAGAGCCAAACGTACAAGAGCCAAACAAATCGGTCGATGCCCTTCGTCATAATGATAATTGTGAGATTTGTGCGAAACACGCATACGTTTCTGAATGCGTGCCTTAAGAGAATAAGCGCGCGGAGATGCAATACCAGATTTCTTCGATTAGAGCGCGAGTCGGTGCTCGCGTGCGCGTTTAAGGAAGAAACGAGAAGGAAAAGTAATCGTAACGGCAATGCGCTACACGGGAGTGCACTTTGGTGCTGGCCGAGGGGGATGGAATTTCGAAAATAGACCGAGTCACCGGGGAGTGATCGCGTATACGTGGTTCGAATTGCCTCTGGTCACACAGATGTGTATATGCGTGCACAGTCGTTGCGACCGTCCCAGGAGCACTATAAAAGACACTTTTAACGTGCATCCAGGAAGCTGATGCATCTGTAACGCCGAAGTTGTAAAAGCGATAGGAAAAAAATCAATGCGCCACAACGACAGCGGATGACGGCGAGATAAATCTGAAAGTATGCGACGCAAACGTAACAACATTATGATTTTGCATTATAAAAATATTAATCTACTCCATATTTCAATTTTAAATACAATTCGCAAATATAATTATATCTCGCTGCACGTAAAATATTAATATTATATTGCTACGTAAAATAAATTTCAAATATTTGTAATATTTGAATGTAATTATGACGATACGAGAAGGGGGTGATTAAATTTTTGATGACAGGAGCAGCGAGAATTCGACGTGACCAAAATTTGTGCTTTTTAATATGACTAAACCGTGCGTTCCGCTCGAGAGTCGAGAGATTCATTTCACTATGAATTTTTTTCTCTCTTTCATTAAAGCACAAACGTAAGCAAAGACGAGACCGGTCGATCGTCAAACCCATAGCTCGTGGACTCGTCGTTACGATTTTAGCGCCGGCCGGGTATGGTTTTTACGACCTTTTACCGAGACTTTTACGAGTCGTGTCGTGGCTCCACGATTTTTCTCGCCATGCACCACCCGCCGTTTGTTTTCGTTGCACGCGCGTTTCATGCTCGCGGGGTCGTCCAAATTTTCGACATACAAGCTCGAGATACTTATAGGCGTTTTATACAGAGGATCCGCCTATCAAGTTCCGAAGTCACGCGCATCTCGAGGCGCATAAAAAGCAATGATGATGAAGAAAAGTATTTTAGTGTCGAGAACCATTTTAAGCATTGTACTCGTTTTTGTTTTCTCGATTTTATTTTCCTCTCTTTTGTGCGCTCATTTTGTCATTTCGACAAACGTTCTCATTATTCACTGGTTAGATTGACACGAGGAATACTTGGCTGCTTCGCAAGGGGAGATCGTCGCGCAGAAATGAAAAACCGCTTGCGGATCGTTGATCCGGTGCGCATCATCGCGCCTGGACGCTGTTAGAATCGCTGGTCGCCCTTAGGCAGGAAAGAGGATCTCGTTCGTAGACTCTCTAGTAACTACGGGGACACCGTGTACAATGGCGAGCTGTTTTACATACAAGATTACAGTCCGATGCGTGACACGTATATCTCGTTTTACTCGGTACCCGACATTGTCATTACGTTTTATTAACTTCCACTCGTTACGGATCGCCGCGCGAGAGACAAATTATTAGTTCGCGCGTCCCGAAGTCCAGGTAGAGCGAGGCGAGGTATGTGCTTCCTTTCAGACAGATTGTGAGAAAAGAAAACGAACGGTCGCTCTCGTCTACCGAAATGTCGCGTCACACACGAGTGACGAGAAAAGTGCGCGATCCGTTCGGATGGCAGATTATACTCTAACTCCGGAGGTGTGGCCGCTAGTGGTATCTTTCTCGCGCCGTTCGTCCATTTTTCATTCAAGCTCAATAATTGGCACATTCGCGCGCGGCCGAGTCTCTCGGCGCGCGTATTATCGGGGCACTAACGTCGGGACGAGCAATACTAATGACTCGCGCGCGAGAAGGCCGATCCCGAGTCGAGGTGAAAATAAAAAGGTCCCGTACTCGCTAGAATTATAACGAGCGTAATCACCATTATTCCTACCAGAAAGCGATAATTAGTGATTTCGCGCGCGACTGCGTCCTCTGATGATTCGCGCGATTTCAAGGAAAATCGCGCTCCCGATGAGAGATAGGCAATTTTTTCAGAAATCCATTAAACAAAGAACCAAGGTAATTTCTACCAGACAAATTTTGTTATTCCTATCATTCGACATTTCATTGATATTCTAATTGATGTCAGAGACGACGAAGAGTGTACTTTTTTCATTTTCAGATGATATACATATAATATATATATATATATATATATATATATATATATACACACACGGACTTCTCATAAAAATATATAATAATAAGGAGTTAAAGGCCATTAAACGAGCAAAAGAGGTGTTGACATAACGTTTATTAGAAAAAAATAAAAATAAAAACACGTACACACGGAAAGAATGGTTTTGCTGAAATATCTAAAAATTTGACCAGATACAGATTTTAAAATAATTTTGTTGGAAGATTAAAATAATTATGTAGGACGCCCAAAAGAATTGCTAGAATATCAAAACTTTTTGCAGTATTATAATGCTTAAGCGTCCTACATAATTATTTTTGATGACCTAATAAAATTATTTTCAGATCTGTATCTGGCCAAATTTTTAGACACTTCAGCAAAACCATCCTTTCCGTGTATATCTCAATATTTAAAACACCAAACGTTTCGAATATATTTTTTATTATTAATAAAACGGTGATGTTAATATACGGCCTGTGCCGATTTCCTACCCGCAAAAATTGAGATAATTATTTTCTCCCGGACGAACGATCCCCCGAACGGAATCTCTCGATGCGACGCCGATCGTGTTTGAGTAACGTGCGGTGCCCAAAAGGAAGCGATTTTGGAGCCACTAGTTGTCGTCGTTCGAGCCGGGCACCGAGCTCGTGTGATGTCGAGCTCGCACGTACCGATATATACCGAGACAGCTGGATCCGCTGGCATTGGCGGGCCTGGATATACTCAGGAGCACTTAACGCTATCTACAAAGGCTAATGTAGCCGCCCGATAGGGGAGGAAAGGTGGACGTGTTCTCCGTATATAACCCAGCCCAGACGGACATCAAGGAGAGAGGTGGACACAGGGGAAAAAGGGGAGAAACACGCATACGGCGTGCGCACGCTCTTCTCGTACGCACGCTCCTGATTTCTCAATTTTCGAGAGGATCCACTCGGATGCCGATTAAGCGTTTCACTTTGTCGACACGTACAAAGGATTGAGATCCCCGTCTGTCGAAACTAATCGGGCAGTAAAACCGCTAATTAAGAATTTGTACACTGATTTCGTAATGCATTAGACAGAGACCCTCTTCTAATAAATGAGCATGTATAATATACAATAATAATGTTATTGTCATATTGTTAGAATTATTATTCCAATAACATCAATTATTTTTCATTATTTGTATCATTCTAAATTTTCTTCTTATGAGGAATACTTCTGATAATTTTAAGCAATTTTTGTGATATATATTCGTGATTTAGGTAGCTCAAGTAAATTTTTCATAAAGTTGAAGACTAAAAAATTTAACGAGAAGGATTTATACAAAATGGATATTGGTTGAAATATTAGCATTGAATATAAATCGGTGTTTTCCTGTTTTCATTTACAAAAGTGTAAAGCTCACGCATGTACATGTAAACGCGAGTGATTTCGAAAAGCACAATCTCCGGCAGTTTTAATCCCCTGAATTATTAGTTATAAATAACAAAGATAGCGGCTTTTACGGCTGGTAAGATTTTTATATTTTCGACGCGCTCGATCGGCGCGGGCAAACGGCGATCGCGAATAACCGACTCGCTATTAATAACAGATCGAATTATTCATGATAAATAAATCACCGGCGGATATTCTTTTTTTTAAGGAAAATGTCGCGGACTTCTTGCTCAGTCGGCATGAATGCGCTTTTACGCCTACGCGTAAATCGTGACGCGATGATAACGGCATTCATAAATCATATTTAACGAAGCGTCGAGATTTCTCCGATGCGAAACCTCGATCACGCAATAATTATATTAAACAAATAGGAGAGGGACGCGGGTACCGTTATTACGATAAGACGACGAAATCGCGTGCATACTTAAATAGCGTCGGGATGTATGCGTTCCCTCTCGCGTATAAATACGCGTTATATATTTTTCTTTCATCCTTCTTTGAACGAACTGCAAGGTCTGAATCATTAACCTTTTATGCCCGTCGATGAATGGGCACTATCGCAATCATCGAGAGCCCTGTTCGGACTTATCAGACACTGCAGAAAAAAAGGAGAGAGATGAGATAGGAAAAGAAAAGAAATAAAAGAAAAGAGAAGCGCGTATAGGTCAATCGAAGGAAAATTCAGTAAATATGGTTTTTTAAATCGCCTCCCTTCGGATATTGACTTAACCTACTTTTGCAGGCAGACCGCAGATAAAACCAAAAAGCGTAATACCGCGGTCGATCTAACGAATCCTATTTCTTCTCACGAACTGCTTCGCTCTCTTTCTCTCCCCTTTTATCTTTCGCAATATTAATGATAATAAACACGATAAGAACAAGAACCTGGTTAGCCTGTAATGTCGGTTCTCGGTATTAATAATGCCGCGATGCGCGATACAAAAAGTTGAGTCACCGTTTCTAAGAAAACTCGTGGCAATGAGATATCGATCTATCTCCAATACCACACCGATACCTGACTTCGAACATTGCATCGAGAATCGTTCTTAAACCATTGTTTGATGGGATAAAGGTAACGATAAATCTATCTCTTGACGAATTCTAATTGAGAATACTTTGTATTGCAATTTATGCGCAATTGCATTCTTACTTCACTTCTATCGACAAACCTATTGCAGCCTTTTTAATAGAAATCATTAGCAGAAAATATTAGTTTAAACAGTTTATACACACGAAGAAAATTTTATATTAAAAATTACTACACGGAAAAAATTTTATATTAAAAATTACTATGTATGGCAGTAGCCGTGGACCATTGCTGGAATTATAAAAATTTTTACTATGTTATTATATTAATAATTATTAAACTCTTTTGTGAAAACATAGTAAAAATTTTTATAATTCCAGCAATGGTCCACGACTACTGCCATACATAGTAATTTTTAATATAAAATTTTCTCCGTGTATGTATGGCAGTAGCCGTGGACTATTGCTGGAATTATAAAAATTTTTACTATGTAAAACAATGAAAAACATAGTAAAAATTTTTATAATTCCAGCAATAGTCCACGGCTACTGCCATACATAGTAATTTTTAATATAAAATTTTCTCCGTGTACAGAGAATATTACTTTATTTTTCCAATCCAACTCTCACAATCAGTCATAATTTTAGATATTTGTTCAGAGATTCTTATTACGCTATCTAAAAAATAAAACATGTCTTACAGTTACAATTCAACAATAATTTAAGAAAACGAAGGAGCCGCAGACATGAGAACATATTAATGTCGAGATAGTTAAAATCGCACACGATCGATAATCCCATATATATCCCGTGTTAACTGAAGCTTCGATATAACGGCGTTATATAGCGTTTGTTCTCAGCAGGAGAACGTTACATGGCGCGATCCACCCCATGAGCTCTCCAAATCGTGCGGACAAATTGACCCGCCCTCTCTTTATTTCCGATCGGCTTTTACACGAGCGGATGGACAACGGCCGGCTTTCAATACGGAGAGGTGTCGAATCGGTAGTGTCGTCTCCGAACGAGAGAGAGACCCCAGGTGTCCCACGTCGGTGCATAAAGGCCTCAGATGCGATACGCGCATATACACACATACACACATGCACACTCTGAGACTGGCATCTCTCTAAGCGCGACGTCGATATTTCCGGACAGTGCACGCGCGTCCGACTGACAAAGGAAAACTATCCGCTTTGCCGAGTTTGTGCGTTAAACGATGCTTTCTCACACGCCATCGACCACTGGGCAGGTGACGGACTATCGCGATTGGTTAAACACCGTGAAATTTCGGCAAAATCGCTCGATATTCTTTTCAAAAGACGTGGCTCCCGCCACGACGCTCTCTTTTGGAGTGTGCATCGATCATGCAGGCCGTTTATTGAAGTTTATTCCGATGCTTTTTCATCGGCTGCACGTGACCGCGGTGATCATTGATTTCTATATATCAGATCGCACGAATCTCTTCTAAATGAATAATTCATCTTTTGGCAGAGCGATGGAATATCACTCGACTATAGTAGGCAAAAAATTAGAATCGAAATCAAGTCAACAGACTTTTAAGACATGTTAACGTCTATCTGTAAATTTATATATTTATCTGTAAATTTACTTTTGAGAAAAGAACTTGTCAAATTTTTTGCTAATTTTTCTAATGTAGAGGAAAAGGTGGTATTATGGCCCCTCTTAATATCTCCATTACTAGATGACAAATTCTAGTAATTACTTATGGAGTCATTTGTTTAGTAGCCCCATTATGCAGTGGCGCTAATATGCCAATACACAATGGTCAGCATTTGTTATAACACATTTTTACTTTCGAGCATTTCGAAATGTTTTCAAGGTTCATTTTAGCATTTAGTTATATATACTTCCTTTTTCTTAAACTTGGGTGTATTATTATACAAATATATATACACTTTAATATTTTGTTCGTTCTTTAACATATTATTCGACTATACACATTTTGAGTTACACAAAGTTAAACAATAGCATGGCAGTTTGCTAATATGGCCCTCTAGCCTATTACGGTCTCTTTTCCGATGTAAAAAAGCATAATTCAAATATAATTCAAATTAAATTTAAAAGCCTTCGTTTTGTAAAAACTGTCCTGACAATTTATATCTACCTTCTAACAAGTAAGTCAGAACCTACATTAAAAATTTACGGTTATATTCATTGTGGTTCTTTCTAAAAGTTTATTTTGAATAAATATATAATTTTGTAACAAAACACTGTGTTTTCTTAAACAAAACCAATTTTTTAAATTAATTTTTATGGGGACCACATTACCACCCCTGTTACTCTTCGACCCATTATGCAGTGTCGTCACATTTTTATAAATAACGTCCTAAGTAATAAGTAGTTCATAACTTTGAATTTAGAATCGATTGAATAACACTTTGACGAATGTAATCGTTAAGTTTTCAATTTAAAATATTAATTATTAACAAAACTATTGTACAAAATGTAAATGGAGGGCCATAATATCACCTTCTCCTCTGCATAATAAAATAATGTTGCTAAAATCGAGCAAGGACAGTGTTATAGTAAGCGGTTTGTTAAAAGGAGTTCGAGCCATTGCGCTGGCAAAGGGAGGAGTCTCCGTCCTCTGATTACCAGGTGGAATTTCATAATGAACGGTATCTTTGCCGATCCCCAGTCGTTTGTTCGGCGTTTCGGAATCCCGTCGCAGCTGCGCGCGCTCGCACGTCAAATATTTAGCCAAGGATTCTCCCGAGGCAGTAGAGACTTGGAAGGTCCAGCCATGAGAGAAGAAGAGAAAGGAGAGACAGAGGGAAAGAAAGAGAGAGAGAGAGAGGAGGCAAGCTGACACACGTTACACATCAAACGTGCACGATCATAAAAAAGGAGAGGCGAAGACGAAGGTATCGAAAGCCTTTGGATCCTTCCATGGGCTCCTTTCATCCCGATAGACGGTGCAAACTAGGAGCTAGCGGCGAATAAAGATCCCGAGCAAACATACGCGCGGCGAACTCGGGGCCCCGATGTCGTAAGGATCGATTAACGTGCCGTTTGATCCGTAAATTTACACATTCGGCGGGGCTTACAGAGCAAAGAGAGCGGCAGATAGCTCGCGGAAGAGGAAGCGACGGGCGGAGATTCTTCCGCGCGCACGACGAACAACGGAAACGTGGGCGCTCTTCTTCATCGATCGCGAAAATAATCGCGCAGTCTCACGTGAAAAAAAAAATGAAAACGGCGCGGATTCCCCGCCTAGCCGTTGCGAATCCCGCTCGAGCGGATATTCTTATGGTAAATATTTACGCGCGAAATTACAGGGTATTAAGATGCGCGAGAGTCGAGATAAATTGGAGCCTCGTCCTCAACTATCATGAACGCGTTTCTCGTCCTTTTTCTCGAAAATCGCGCGTCCGGGGCAGGGCGGGGGAGAGGCGAGAAAGACAGACGGGGAGAAGAATATCGAGGAACTTGGAAGAAAAGGTACGAAATTAATCGCAGGTGCCTGTCGGACGACGAGGAGGTAGAGATTAACCTCGACCCGAATCTTTTGATCCTCTCGACGAGATAACCGTCCGCGCGCGCGAGCAGAAGGCCAGGAGGAGGAGGAGGAGGAGGAGGAGAAGGAGAGAAGCACTAGTTCTAACGGTTTCTACCATCTCGTGTGGCCACGTCCCTCTCGCGCGGAATCCTTCATCAAAATGCGGCACGCTGTCGTCATTCTTCAATATCTATTTGCCACTGAACAGTTAGGCCGGTCGGCTATTGGCAGCGCGCTACTATTAACCGTAGACGGCATAAATAGGTAGCCGTTTAAATCTTTCCGGTTCAACGGCTGCGCTCGAGCGTTATATACTCACGATAATCTTTTTATTGGAAAATTCAGAAAGCGGGGCGCGATCGCTCGAACGTGCGCACTCGCGCGATAAAGCTTTAAGCTCGAAAGCCCAGGTTCGCGTAAAGATGCCAAGGTAGATACATGATTTATGGCGGCTCGGGCCTAATGTCACGCGCCTGTGATCGCGATTAATAGGTCGATAAGTCGAGTAACGTCGAGACGGTGAGATTGGTATTTGAGTTTACGCGAAGAAATTAATTGTCTCGCATTAAATTCTTTCCGACAAGGCGTATTATGATATCTAACAAACGTTTAAATAACTGTGTGAATAATTATTTTAAAATTTTTTTATGCAATTCCTTGTTAATGATAAAAGGATTAAGGCCTAATTGTTACTGATGAAAGAATTAAGGAAGAGTAGTACTTTTCTGAGTTTACGCGAAGAAATTAAATGTCTCGCATGAAATTCTTTTCGACGAGACGTATTATGATATCTAACAAACGTTTAAATAACTGTGAATAATTATTGTAAAACTTTCCTACACTGAAAAAAATCCATGTATTTTTACATGGAAATTACTTGTTCAAAACCGGAAAATTATCTAATTATCACTGTAATTTTTTTCTAGATTTTTAAAAGTGAAAATACATATTAATGGTAAAATATAGGTGAAATTACTTTTTTATGCAAAAATCACTTATAATTTCATGTGAAATCACTTGTAATCACTTGCAATTTTCCATGTAGGTAGCAATATTGCATGATTATGCTGGGTCAGAAAAAAACCCAGCATAATCATGTAAATATTTTTTTCAGTGTATGCGACTTGTTAATGATGAAAGAATTAAGGAAGAGTAGTGTACTTTTTTGAAAAACAAAAACGACGCTAAGAGAGAGAAAGTACCCTACCCGACAAATTACCGGCGATAATTACTACGATTTCGTTCTTCGAGGGTATAACGGAGAGGTCCATTTATATATTCAAATCTTATACGATAATTTTTTATATGCAGGAATTGATGTAAGAAAATGAAATTGATTTTACAGCCATTTTCAACATCAAATACAGATATTCTGCGAGAGTGGGTTCGACTTTCCAGTTTAATCATCGCCGCGGCGGTGTTAAGCGAGACGAGTTGCCGCGTGTGTTCCAACGCGAAAATACCTCTCCCGTACGACGTATAGAAAACGCCGCGTACCACGGCAGGCACGGGCATCTGTATACGTGCGTGCGTGCGTGCGTGCGTGCGTGCGTACGTGCGTTGCAGGAACAGGTAGGGATAATCCGGTCCTGTGCCTGCACGCGCTCGCGCGCGAGTGCAACGTCGGCGCATTCTCGGGCGAGCGGGCGAAGGGAAGCACAGGCAGGACGGAACACAATGGACCAAAAACCGGAAAGAGGTACGCCCACTTCCCAAAAAATGGCCCGTCGCCGGTAAAGAAAAAAGAAAAAAAAACGCGGCCATATGCGCGACGCAAGACGCGCGCAAGAAAGGTTCATAGAGAGAGCCCACGACCATTGGCCAGATTCCCATGAAACTCGAGTAGCGGACGCGGACGGAGGAGGCGAAAACTCTTCCATTCAACGGCGAGCCGTCAACAAGAAAATAAACCTAGATCCATCACCCTCCGACGAACGAAATCCTGGTAATTATCGCCGGTAATTTGTCGTGTAGGGCACTCTCCGTCCTGACGCCGGTTTTTTCAGAAAATACGATTCTTCCGGCCTTCATCCTTTCGTCATTAGCGAGTCGTACGTATCCTATTACAATTTAGTACGAAAAGTGTGCTCTTTTGTGACGATATCGCTTTTCACATTCTGCCTTATTATATAGACATAAATATTTAATTGATACCAATGTTTCTGGTGGAAAATGTGGGACTTTAATAATGTATTTCAGGCAAGCGACGTTTAAAATAAAGTAAGTCTTTCTGTAAAGATTTATTGTTCTTGAATTTACGGTGATTCCCGAAATTCCGTCCATCGAAATGATGCGAGAAGATTAAAATGTAAAAAGGGATCGCACCGTTACGTGCGTGGTGCGAAGGACCGCGAACGATATCGATAATCGGAGCCAGACTTCTCCATTCGTCGCGACGGCTGCCACATTTATCTCCTCCAGTGACAGTGCGAAATTTATTCTTCACCTACCAACCAAAAGAGCTCTCCCCCTCTAGAACCGCTATCGAATAATAATGCAACGCAAGGCCCTCCCTGAATCGGCGATCGGATCTTCGTTTCGACGAGAGACGAGAGTCGAATATTTTTTCGACGAATTTATCGCGAGATCGTTATTTTTCGTCTCTTATTTAAGAGAAAGATAAGTCGGATTCTTAATTTATCACTTCCAGGTATCCTAAATCTACTTTCATTTCCTTCTCAATTGATATAACTCCGCTCTTAAAAAGAATAGTAGAATAGACACAATTATTTATTTAAAGAGAACAAAATAAAATAGAATACGATTAAAAAATATCCCGCTGAAACGTGCTGATCCTAATAACTTGCAATTGTCTATCCTATCTACACCTAAATGCATCTTCGACAATGCTTTTGATCACAGTAATCGTTATTAAAGGGATGCGCGTGTCGATCGTTAAAGCAGAAAGTTAAAGCGGTCGGACACGTGGACACAATGAAGCCGCGTTACCCTCGCGAGAAATTCATGAGCGAAAAGAAGAACACCGTTTCTCCCCCCTCGTCGATCTTTCTCGCACTTGGCCAGGGTGACGAATGACTCTTTCGCAAAGACGATAACGATCGTTTTATCCCCCGGTGCTGGCGATGATCGGCGCGAGAGAAAGTACGATGAATAAGGAGACAGGAGGCGGTCTATCGAAAAATCAAAGATAACGTTCATCGACATTCGTATCCGTCGTCCTCGACGTTGTCGTACGCACCGTAATGTATGTAAATGCGAGCTGGCCACGCGAGAATCCGCTTATAAAGCACTCGAGCGTCGAACAATTAGGTCGACGAAAGCATTTGTCTCGCGGCCGATTTCGCAAATTAATATCGACGGCCCACGAATATCGGCGATCGTAAAAGGCGTCCGCTCAAACATTTTAATTAAATCGGCCATCATTGATAACTCATCCATAAATTCCTATAATAATTTCACTGTCGACTTTGCATCCGTGCGAAGATACACATACATACATATATACACAATTATGTGCAAAATAGCACCACACAGAAATATTTCAAATATTATATATATTATATATGTACGTATATATTTTAAAAAATTTTTAAAACCACAAAAGTCAGAATTTAATCCTAGACATACAGCCAAAACAGTTAAGCATGGTGAAGGAAACATTAACATTTTGGGTTCCCTTTTTAAAGCCGGTGCTATTATTTTGCACATAACTGTATGTATGTATGTGTGTATGTGTATATATATATATATATATATATATATATATATATATATTGACCACGCGATAAGCTTCTTTCCAGATTCTAGGTGGGGAGACCTTTCACCCCGTAGTGCGCGGTGTCGCGATATCCACGGAGAGTTTCGCAACTCAGCTCGCGAGTTATACTGTCGTAATTATTATTACTATATCACACAGGTGCTCTCGACTCCCGATTGTTGCTCGATATCTCCATGGAATCAATCGCCGTCGTTGCACCGCGACTCGAACGATTTCCACCATCTAAGAGATCGCGGTCCAGCGAACGGACGAACAAGTATGACTGTAACTCACGCCCCGCGAGTTACGACACGCTGTACATAAAAGCCGAAAAATTAACGTCTCTCTCTCTCTCTCTCTCTCTCGATGCTCATAACTCCGCGAGTAAAACTCGCGAATAAATCAAAATTACGTAACGGCCGGCTCTTTCTTTCCCTTTTAACTGACTCCTCTTTTTCTTTACAGTCGTCGGATCGTTAACGATGGGATATGCGCGCGATGGGAACGCACCGCGTGTTTTGTAAGAGAAATTTGATATCGAAAGGGAACATTAAGAAAAATCGTGCGCTTAAACGCCGTCGGGAGTATCGAGATAATCGCGTTAATCTTGGAGCGTGATCACGACAAATATTTTTGCCTTAGGTGGGAATGAAAATCCCCCCGTCGGGGTCCTTCTAACGGGATTTATTAATTCCAGCGGGATAATTATCAATTCCGCCGTCGCTTGTGTAAGCGAACGTGTCGCCCGATACGAGGCAGTAAGTCAATCCGTGGCAGATGTCATGGAAGTATGCAAATAGCCGAGGGTCCATTAAAAATTCCAGTAGCTATACGAGAATCTCGTATCGCACGTAATTTGTAGACTAAAGAGCAAAGACACGGCCATCTCGGAAACACATTGGACGTCTCGTCGGCTCTCTCGTAAGCAGATAAGGTGACGTTTCTATTCGTCTCGTTTAAACGGCCATGAAGAAATCCCCGATATCAATCATCTAGAAAAGATCTAACGATCTTCAGTGCGCACTGAGATCACCGTGAGCGGCCGTGACGTACAATTTTAAACGACGGGGATTAGCAACGTATCAGGGGTGTAATTAATCGTTCGAGTGGTATCTGATGACTGTAACAAATGTACGGACGCAGACAGATAGTGCTTACACATATTAAATTGTAACTATATGTTCGAAAATTTCTTTTTTTTTTTTCGAAAGGAACATGGCACAAATCTATTTCGTGTCTTCGACGGAAGTCGCGATCGCTAAGAGTTGGCTTTCCAAAAATTGCAATCGAAAAAAAAACATTTTGATTAAGTTACGCAAACGCTTCGATGCAAAAATGACATTATTGCTTTTTATCCAAATATAATAGAAAACCAGAGGTAGTGTTTTCAGTTTAAAGATCGATTATTAAACATACGTTTTCAAATAAAAGTTGATGCTAAAATACCGCAGTTACGAATATTCCCCATTACACGGAAAGAACGATTTTGCTGAAATATCTAAAAATTTGGTAAAATATAGATCTGAAAATAATTTTATTAGATCATTAAAAATAACTATGTAGGACGCTCAAGCATGATGATAATGCTGCAAAAAATTTTGATATTTTAACAACTATTTTGAGAGCATTTATATAATTATTTTGCTAGTCCAACAAAATTATATCCTGTATGAAATTTTTAAACATTTCAGCAAAACCATTTTTTCCGTGTAGCAGCGCAATCATTTTTTGCAGACAGTAATATATTATTGAGAGAGAGATGGAGGAAGTGTGATACCACAAAGTCTTCATAAATATAAATAACCAGCCGGTCGAGAGGCCGAGTCGGAAAATTGAATTTTCACGGGCACGCTCGTCGGAAGCGACGCAACGCAATGCGATATGACGCGACGATCTCAGAGATTCTATCTCGCCTCGTAAGTATTTTCCGCGTCCGGTCGAAATGGAAGCTCGCGAATGCAGTAATATCCCCCGAGATACATACGCGCGCACAATGCGCCCGAGCTACGTGCACTCGTCGGTCGCCGGCGACGACCACCAGGTAACCCTAGATCCCAGATGAGCGAGCGAGATTACACGCGGTTGCAGCAGGACCTGTCGGCGTGGTCGGACATGGAAAGCGAGATTATAATCGACCGGCTTGTCCATGACGACGCATTTCAAGGTTTTGTGGAACTTCCTTAATACCCTGCATAATCCCGGATTGTTTCGGGATTTTCGAAAAACCACTGTTATGTCATGGATTTATCTGACCCTTTTAGAGGCTTAAACACGAAAAAGTGGAAAATAAAAATAGATGATTGTAACATGTAACTATTCTCTCTCTCGATGCATTGAAGAGAAACCAAAGCCGAGGTCGAAACATTTGCAAATATTTGTACAATTTATTATTTATTATAATATATCTCAATATACATAGTACGCACCAATAACAACGGTGGCTCTTATCGGCATTTTTCATTATTAATTTTGATTATTCTCAAAGCCTTAACATTATTTATTATTATTTAATTAAAAATAAATGATACAAAAATCGATAATGCTAGTGTATTACAGCGATGCATAATAATGCCTTTATAATATTCATCGAATTCGTAAATAAATAAAAATATTATATATAATAGCGCAATTTTCACACGGAAAAAACGATAAGGTTGCCACAACCACAATAATAGTAACATTTGGTACAGCCATGTCCTGTGGTTGTCACATTCACATTGATGTGAAGGCAACTATATGCATTTGGTACAGCAAACATAGTGAATGTTGAGACAAACATATATAGATGCACTACACAAAACAATGTGAATGTGACAACCACAGGACGTGACTGTACCAAATGTTACTATTATTGTGGTTGTGGCAACCTTATTGTTTTTTCCGTGCAGCTTTAGGAGATGAAATATCAACAAGAGAAAATTTTAAAGATGTGATTCTTCACCGCTTATGCCCTTATTCTATAGTCAAGCTTTTTTGCGAGGGGAGATCAACTTTCTTCCCTCAGAGTGTTCGAGAAGTCCGACTCTAAGGCCGGTATTCATAGTTATTTAAGACCGTCTTAAGTTCAATCTTAAGATGTCATGAACCAATCACAGAGCCGTATTGCCGTCTTAAGACATTACTTAAGACGGTTTTGAAGACTATGAATACCGGCCTAACTCGCGGGACTAGATTAGCGCGTGCATGCCGAAGGTATGCACGTACGGGTTGCAGGTTTTCAAAAGACGAGCCAGGTGGTTGCACTACTTTCACTACGTCTACGAGTCCGCGGCGGGTGCGCTCGATCGAGCGACGACGCGAGTCGAGTCGACGCGACGCAACGCGACGCAAAGCGACGCGTTTTCACGGGGCCGACGGGAATCGCTTTGTAACACTTTCACGATGCAATTACACCAGCGGCGAGTGCGCCCGAGCCTGTGCGAGAGCGAGTACATGTCCAACGAACGGGCCGAGTCAGCATGCCGCGAACGAACGCACGCACACGCGTACGCACACGCAGACGCGTCGACCGCCGATAGACACGCCAGTACGCGTCTCTAATAATACCAGTAATCATAATTAATTGCTCCGATCCTCGCCACGCCGATGAGATTGCCTCTCAGGAGCGCGCAGTGAAGTATGAGAACTCTTCGCGGCCTGGGGACTCATCATTTCTGGAGCGTGCGCAACCTAGTGTTGAAGATAACGCGCTATCCCCCTCCCCCCCCTTCTTCGCGCAACGCGTGATTTCAAGACGTTGGCGAATATATTATTCGCGAGGAAAATTATTCTGCGAGGCCATGCAGCCTTTCTCGCTTCTAGACACGCTCTGCGACTCGTGTATGACAATGAAGGCAGAATCGGCACGACGATAAGTCTAATAACAATCGTTTATGCTGATCTGAGATTATATCGTTAACTTTTTCCATTAAAGTAAAATGAGGGGATAATATTTCGGATAACGTTTCGCCTCGGGTTCCAAGTGCTCCGAAGATGTCTACGGGGTCTCCTGACGGCTGAGGCTTAGGTTTCATTAATTTCCACGCAGATTCGCCCCTGGGAGCCGTACGTAAGTACGTACATACGCAGAGCGAGATGAAGAGCGAGTGAAGAGGGGAGATATGGAAAGGGGGGCAACGCGATATCTCAGCGGGGCTCGCGATCGTTTTCGTCTAACGGTCCGCCGACGATTATCGGACAAGATCTCGACGACCGGATAGCGCCACGAGCACGGAGACAAACATCGAGGATCCGTTCTCACGTTGCCGGCGACATTTTCCCTTCCTCCCTGCCTCTCTCTTTCTCTCTCTATCTCTCTTGCCGTATCCGACATGTGAAAGACGGTAGTTGCGCTCGTAGACGCGTCTGGGGCGAGACGAAAGAAGATACGGGACAAATTAGCGGCCTTTATACGTTATACAACGAATTGAGGCTAATCGTGGTGAGCTGGTAAAAGGAGGGAGACGCCGAAAATGGAATTACGCCCTTAATGACGGAAGCGGGTCGATTCATTTATGAAATTGCGTAAGCTTCGGAGTCACGTCGCCGTAAATACGAGGGAAAACGAGGGACACGGGGTAAGTCGCTGCGGGTGCCTATATTCTACGTGCACGCGCGATTAACCCTCCGATGCACCTTGGGGTCTAAAGTCCGGATATACCTTTTGTATAATTATACTACCACATGTATATACAGCTTTAAAGACAATATATATATGTACACTACCGCTCAAAAGTTTCAGCACACCTTATATTTTTGTGCTAACAAGTCCAATTTTTTATTATACATAAAATATAGAGTTATAATATATTCTCTTATTTTCAGTCACGAAAATTTCTATTCATAAATAAGAGAACATTTATAGCATTTAAAGCATTTAAGGATCGAAATATGCATGTGATATACATTTGGCGCTTACGAAATGCGACTGCATTTTCGCTTTATTTTATTAATCTTGTTTTCTTACGATTCAAATGTACTTGTGGATCGCGAGGGGCGGATTCAGTCGTTACCAAATCGATTATACAATTATATTCAATAAAGTGCCGAAAAATAATTAATAAAGGGAAATTAAAAATGAATTTCTCAAATATAGACACATATCAATGTATTGATTGAATGAAAAATTGATTTCAAATGTTGCGCTAGGCACTGATAAATATTTAAAAATAATACGTGACTAACAATAAGCTATTTAATAAATAATAAGTTAAAGTCCGAGGAAGTTACTTAGAGGAGTCAAAAATCTAAAAAAATAAGTCCTTTTTTTCATTTTCAATAAAAATGTAATAATAAATTAACAAACATAATATTGCAAATGGTATTCATATTTTATTCTTTATATTACGAAATTTCTATATATAAACGGAGAGTGTGCTGAAACTTTTGAGCGGTAATGTATGTATATACTCTATATATATATTTCTGAAAGCTCTGTTTTACTCCAATTTATCCGATTATGGCACACAAGTAATATGAAGCTTATTTGCGTTAGCTATATAACAAAATATAATGTTATTAGCTAAGTTTAAAAGACGAAGATTTAAATATAAAACTATATAAAATAAACTGTAAAATAATTTCTATTCATAAATAAGAGAACATTTATAGCATTTAAAGCATTTAAGAATCGAAATATGCATATGATATACATTTGGCGTTTACGAAATGCGACTGCATTTTCGCTTTGTTTTATTAACCTTGTTTTCTTGCGATTCAAATGTACTTGTGGATCGCGAGGGGCGGATTCAGTCGTTACCAAATCGATTATACGATTATATCGCGAAACGAGGCCACCGCCGCTACTTCAACACGCCTGCGAACGAAGCGGAAACTGTTTTGAAACTGTCGTGTTTTACGAACGCGCGAGAACACGATATTGCATGCGAGCCGCTAAATGTTACGAGTATAATGGTTAATAGACGGGTTAATGGTTAATAAACTAGGTTGTCGTTATTTTGCGTGCCGGGCATACTTTCTCTGTTTAGCCCCTTAGCGCTGGAATTATTTTGTAAAACGAGGAGAACATTTTGCTGCGGGCGTGTTAAATAATTACACGTTTTCCATCGTTACATGTGTTTTCCTCCGTTAAACGGAAATTTTATGAATGTAAAAATACAGAGAAGTTGTACCATTGAGACACACGTGCAGTATCTGGCAACGTAAAAGTATCAGCTGCATCTATAATTGTAAAATAAATCGAGACAACAGGGATAACAGATCTCGCAAAAGAGATCACGCTACTTTCGGTATTCGTGCGTGAAACTACTTTTTCTTATTTTTCTAAAGCACAATTCAGATTCAGAAAGATAGTCGCGACGGCATAAATAAATCTTTCTTCAAGATTAACATTAATTATCGAGACTCCGGGTTCGCTGCCCCTTGGACTTTAAAAATAATGCTCGCGATGCATTTTAAAAGACACGTACTCCACGTACGTAAATTTTGGACTGAAGTACATTGAATTTCTATACATAACTAACCGTCTGATGCTTAACGTGATCGTCATTGGTGGAAAAATATTGTCACCACGATTCGGTCACGATTTCAAACGTGACACGTTCCGCAAACTCGAGGTAAATTCCGTGTATAGGATCCACGTTACCTGGCTGGGCCAACAACAGGTAGAAAAGCCGAGGGTAGTGCCCCTTTTTTATCCAATAGTCGAAGAATTACCACGCTTCCTATCTAGCTGAACGTCCGCTGTCAGTCGCGCGATAACGATCGGTTCGCTCGTCGACATATTCGTGATGTGATCGCGTCACGAAAATTCATTTCCCGCCGACCGATCTCTCGAGTATTTACGACCGTTTTCTGCGTCCATTACGTGGATTTATTGGAATTTAAGCTGGTCAACAATTTTTAGTTAATACGGACGATATACGTGAACCATTTTCACCCAAAAGTTAAATTTATTATATATGTATTTATAATATTATGATTTATTTCGAAACGTCGAAGATTAAATAGCACGGAATGAAATTTCGATAAATAATATAATATACAACTAAAATCGTGTGAGTATAAATATCGAAAATAAATTAATTTACTGAACGAGACCCCGATGGTGTCGCCTTTTTGGATCGTACTGTCCTTATTGCGGATATCAATACTAAACAACCCATCGCTATCACACAACTAAAGATAAAAAATTTACGACGACTATCGTAAGATAAAATTGCTGTTAATGTTTGTCTGACCCTAATCTCAAGGAAGGTACAGAAGGGAGATTTACCGTGCAAAAAAGATTAGACGAGGTGGACATACGGTAATCCTAAACCACTCGGCGGAGTGGCGGAACCGTTTTGACGTTTGACGGATTACGTAACGGAACGAGGAAGAAAATCCTCTCGCGCGTCGGGCCGCGAGGGAGTAAGAGGAAACGATACGATCCGTCGTGGCGAGTGTTTGCCCGCGTAAAATATTTGCGCGTAGAGTCGAGCTCAAACACGTCGTGTCCTGTCATTTTCCGTGTGGTACACGGCCGCGCGTGTTTGTGCGCCGCGAAGGCGCTCGCTCTTCGGCGCGTTTGGGCGCGTGCGAAAACTTAACGCTCGCGCTCGTCTGTGCACACACGCGCATTACCTATGCATACACGCGGACATATCGCGTGTCGCCGACCGACCTTCGCCACCCCGAAATTTCTTTGCGCAGCCCGTAGCACTTCCCTTCCCGGATATTTTTCCTTTTAAAAAAGTTGACGGCAAAACGTCAGATTTCCCCTCGTTATTTATTTTATATTCGTCGTTAATTTAATTTTATTTAATTTATCGTGTACTAAAAATTACACTAAATAGACAAAATTATACTAGTACAAAATAGTACAAATCGCGTGTCGCCGGCCGACCTTCGCCATCCTGAAATTTCTTTACGTAATCTGTAGCACTTCCCTTCCCGGATATTTTTCCTTTTAAAAAAGTTGACGGCAAAACGTCAGGTTTCCCCTCGTTATTTATTTTATATTCGTCGTTAATTTAATTTTATTTAATTTATCGTGTACTAAAAATTACACTAAATAGACAAAATTATACTAGTACAAAATAGTACAAATCGCGTGTCGCCAGTCGACCTTCGCCATCCCGAAATTTCTTTGCGCAGCCCGTAGCACTTCCCTTCCCGATATTTTTCCTTTTAAAAAAGTTGACGGCAAAACGTCAGTTTCCCCTCATTATTTATTTCATATTCGTCATTAATTTAATTTAATTTAACTTAATTTACTGTGTACTGAAAATTACACTAAATAGGCAAAATTACACTAGTACAAAATAGTACAAATCGCGTGTTGCTGGCCGACCTTCGTCATCCCGAAATTTCTTTGCGCAGCCCGTAGCATTTCCCTTTCCGGATATTTTTCCTTTTAAGAAAATGACCCCAAAATGTCAGGTTTCTCCTCGTTATTTATTTTATATTCGATGTTAATTTAATTTATTTAACTTAATTTATTGTGTACTGACAAAAATTACACTAAATAGGCAAAATTATGCAAATACACAAAAGGCGAGGCATCAGCAATGCTGCTGCTACAAAGCCTACCAGAAGATACAAATATAGTGAAGAGACGATATACACATAATTACACTTAATCGAGTACAATAAATCATGTACATACTAATCATTTTGTATTCTCATTGTCAGTAAATTTTACGACTGGAATACGACGCGTTTTTGTGTACATACTTTTTATGGTACATTTTACAATCCAACAGAGATACGATACCTAAATAGATTCGGACTAAGCGGAAAAGTGATTAAACGTGACTTATGGAACTGTCTTGGGAGATTAGGAAAATTATAATAATTACAAGTGTCATTAATCACCAGTTATACGTATCGTAATGATTAAAAACTTAATATACGACGCATCAATTACGATAGCGCGCATCGACTCGATTAGGTTAATTCGTAAGGAAGAAAGCTGAAGGAATCTCGAAGAGAATCGAGAGAGGAGTTCATTAAACGCATTCACTTGGGTAACGTGCTCTCGCCGCCGTCTTACAACTTTTTCAATTTTGCACAATAAAACGTGGTGCAACGACGAGCGCGAGGAAAGGCGCTAGAATCCGCAGGACGGTCGGACGAACGAGAGAGGCGAATTAATGCCTTTCACCGTGATACCGATCGTTAATACCTCGCCGTTACGCGAGTCCCCGGAGTATCGCGGGTTGTCTCGCGATTCCACGCGGCGCATCCACAGTCTCGTCTAACGGGTCGCGTATAAGATGCAGTTCCACGAAATCTCTGGCCCGCTGATATCTGCTCCGGCTTATACCTAGGGGCGTCACACACAGATTAACGCTGGTTATCGGCGATACTCGCTGCCGATACTCGGCCCCGTTGCAAGTGGCGAATCGTTATCGCGAGACCGTCTCGCCGTCGCAGGCAAATACGAAAAACAAGAATCGCGCGTAGAACACGCGATTCGGCCGTCTCCAGGAATTTATCCCTCCCGGGCCACCGTCGGCGAGACGCGTGACGCGAATCGCAGGGGGATACGAACTTGGACTCACCTGGTACTCACTCCGGACTCGCTCGCTCCAAAACGTCCGCTCCAAAATCGCCGCGGCCGCGATAAGCTCCAGATGCTCCGGACACTTGCAAACACACACACGGTACCCCGGGCGCACGACGACGACGACGACGACGAAGACGAGAGACGACGAGTGAAGAAAGGGGTACGACGGTCACGACGGCGACCGTCGATGGTCAAGGTACGCGACGGGGGACGTCGACGGGACGCGCACGGGACGTCGTTTGGTTCCCTCAGAAGGGCCGCGGCGAACGGTGCCGACGCGATTCCGCCGAACGGCTCGTCACGGTCGATAGAGGTGCACGGACGAAAGCAAGCGCCATTTTATCCCGTGCACTCGCGGCAACGCGAAAGGTGGACGGACGGCGCGGTGCACCGCGCGCGCGACGCGACGGGGAGGGAGAGAGTGTACGCGCTCCTCTCTCGCGCTGTCTCTCGCTCACGTTCGCCACCTCCCCCTCTCGCTCACTCTCTCTCTCTCTCTCTCTCTCTCTCTCCCTTGCACGCCACTCCACGTACCGACGCGAGTCGCGAATCGCTGCGCCGTGTACGTACGATCACCCGAAGAATTCACCCGAAGGTAGTCCGCGTCGCGGACGACACGGCGATTACTTCACGACGTTCGACGCGCGCACTGGATTATCACCACTTTCACACTGCAGACTACTTCACTGCGAAGTGACCGGCGCGACGTATGCCGGGGGGACACCTTCGGAGCGCCTCGCGTTCCTTACTCCGGAACGGGATTCCGATGAGAAAGGAAAACAGAAACTGCTCCGACGTTTATTTATCGAGTCGCACTGCGCGTTTTTCCTTCTCTCGCCCGCGACACAGTCCGTACGGTCCGTCTTCCTCGCCGTCTCCGCTTTCTCTCTCCCTCGGTTTTGTCTTTCTTTCCTTCTTCTTCTTATTTTTATTTTTTTTTTTTTTTTCTTCAGTTTCTGTTCCGCGAGACGCGAACGTGGGACGACGCCGACGCGACCGCAACCGCCGTGTGCTGCGAGAGGACACGAACTGAGCGCCGAGCGGCAGCGCCGAGCGGTGGAGGTTGCCCGGCTGGTTTCAGCGCGTACCGCTATTCGGCCGTCTTACACTAGCGCCGCCATCCGAGCTGCACCCTCGCCGCCGCGCCGGCCATTTTCTCTTCTCCTCTCTCCGCGTTCTCGCGCTTTCCCCTCTCTCCACCCCCTGCCGGCCCTACGTAGCCGCCGCGCGTGCATTCGGCTCGCGGTGCGCGTCGTCGAGCGTCGCGACGCCGCCGCCGCCGCCGCCGCGCCGCGCCGTCGTTTCGATGACGGTGCGTCGCGACGCCGATCTTTCGCGCGTTCGAATCTCGAGGGTCGACGACGCGATCGCCTTTATTACTCGGCGTTGTTACTGGTTATTATAAGAGCGACGAGCACGGCGGGCGACGCGACGTGCCTATTTCGCGAGATCGCGGAGAGCGGCGGCGAGGTCATTGATTTTTTGAGCCCGTCAAGTGTAATCCGCGCACATGCGCGCCAATGCCGACGGCGTGACATCGCCGGTCGTTCTCGCGTACTCATCCGGAATGGTCCCAGGCCGCACGACTTTCGCCGCCGGCACCCGCGATCCCGAGCTGCTCCAAATCCATTCGAGTCCCGTCCCCCCCCCCCTGCGAGGTCTTTTTTGGGCCCTCGATAACAGGCTGATCCGAAAAATCGCTTGCTCGATTAATAACTTGATAGATTACTACATGCGTCATACACGGAAAGAACGGTTTTGCTGAAACGTCTAAAAATTTGGCCAGGCACAGATCTGAAAATAATTTGGTTGGATCATCAAAATAATTATGTAGAACGCCCTAAATAGTTGCTAGAGCATCAAAACTTTTTGCAGCATTGTCATCATAATTTCTTTAGATGGTTCTATAAAATTATTTTCAGATTTGTATTTGGTCAAATTTTTAGATACTTCAGCAAAATCGTTCTTTTCGTGTATCTTTGTCATACTAATCATTATTTCGTTTGAAAGCTTTGAATAGTTATCGAAATATTTAGACAGTACCCAAGGCCGTCCGCAGGATTTTTTCCAAGAGGAGCATGATTCAAAATGTTACTTCCAGAATTAGAATATTTATAATTTAAAATTTATACACCTTTTGTTGAAAATCATACACCTAATCCTATGAATTAGAGTAGAGATCCGCAAGGTTAGCACAACTTTGCCCTTCCTTTATTCAAAGGGAGAGTAAATGTTTATTTTTTTACTGATTCCAGGGGAGCAAATACCCTCTCTTGCCTCCCCTTGTGGACGCCCTTGGTCTCTCCGAATTTAAATAAAAATGAATCTAGAGTTTTTGACTTAAATTCTAATTTGGAAAAATAGGCAGCGAATTAGGGAATATTGCAGTGTTTCTCAACCTTTTCTCATGTGTGCCCCTTTCCTAATATTAATTTTTGTGGCGCCCCCCTTTCAATTCAATGTTTTAATTCGTGTTTTTTGTTTTATTAATTATTAGGTATATTTTGCAATAACGATACATATATATGCTGTGCCATGGATTCTACACATTTTTACGTTTCCTTATTATATTTTATTTGATGTTAATAGTAATTATGTTAAATGTTTCTCAGAATACATATTACGTTTTTGTTTTAATTTTCAATAAATAGATTTTTTCTTCAATCTACATTTTTTCGTGCCCCCCTTTCGAATATCTCGCGTCCCCCAGAGGGTCGCGCCCCACAGGTTGAGAATCACTGAAATATTGTGAGAAGAATTTTTGTACTAAATAAAAATTAATAATCGAATTGTAATAACTGGATTAAATATTGTATGATTAAGACGTATGTTCAAAGTGCATTTCAGCCCGGTTCTTAATTTCTCGTCTCATAAAATCAAACGGCGGAAATTGTGTTCTACATTTAAATCGAGCGATGAAGAAAGCACGAAGTTTGCATTATGAACGAAAAAATCGCAGGAGGGATCAAATGCGGAGATGTTATCGGTCCTGCTTATCCTTTATGATCTTGTCGACAGCATTATCGCCTCTATCGCCTCTATCGCCTCCATGGATTTCGGTTATCTTCGTCGAAAAAACGTTGAAAAAAAAACGGGGCTTTTCTTATCGCTTTTTGGAGAGGCGGATTAGAACGTCACTCGGGTGAAAAATGAAACCACTCGACTTGACGCATAATGGGAAGACACGAAATTTTTCGATCATCGAGCCTGTTCCCACCGCTCGCTCGCTCGCTCTAGCCGCAACTGAATTACAATTTCCGATAACAGAAAGATTAGCGATCTCCGTCGATCCGGCCCGATACCTATATTCGTCGGGCGCGCCGGAAGCATTAAATTAGTTGCCATAATTACGGCAGGGAAAATTGTAATCGTCGCGGACGATACGAGTTATGGTTATTAGAGGCTCGTAAACGTTGCATAGTGATAGCTCGAGCGATCAATATAAGTGTCGAGAAAAGACAGATAGATCAAGTAGAATCGCGAATGTTAGCGATTAACGATTGTTGCAAGATACTCTATATATATCGCCGACTGATAATCCCCTGAGATAATCTATACAAAAAATTCTTCTATTCCGCGATAACATGTTTACCCGATCTTAAGTCGTTCTACTTTCTTTCAAATTGAGTTGTTAGTAAATGGATAGATTTTGCGAAAGATTAGAATGATAAAATTTATGTGTTTTAAGTACAATCGATTATCGTTAGTATTTTTTTATAAAATAAATTGATTGGATGATGCTATGGAGTATGCTACATTGAATGACTGTAAAAGAATGTTCTTTTATTTTATTGCTTGTAATGTATGCACATTGGAAGGATTTCTGAATATGGTTTTCTTGTACTATAATATTTAATTCTGGAAAAAGATAAGAAAATCAAACGCAGACTTTAAATTGTAATAAAAGAATGAAGGGGAGAAAAAAGGGAGCAGAAAGAAAGAAAGAGAATATAATATATCTAAATATTAACAATTTTTCCCTATGTTTTAGATATTAATTTATTTTTATTTCATATAAACACATATTACACATAAATATCTCGATTTTCAATTTTTATCCATGAGATATAAATATCATGAGGAAAGAAAAAGAAAATTTAAATTTAATTTCAAAGCTTTGTGTTCTATGAATATATGCCATATTTATTACATATACTTATTACAATTTTATTTTACTTCTTTCTCTTTTCGTTTTTTATTTTTCTTACTATTTATTTAAGCAATCAAGTCAGAAAATTTTAATTATAATGCATTTGATAGTAAAATTGCATAAATAATATTATTAATATATTTTATTCTTTCATGATATTTTTAAATATATTTCTTGAGAATTTTAAAAATGTTTATATATAAAATGCTCCAAGATTAAAAATTACTTCTGATCTATTCTAACCCATCCATTTTAAGACTACGAATCTGTGCAATGTTGTATTTTTGAATTGTTAACTTAATACATATACATACATCTCTAGATATATCATATATTTATATCTGGTACAAACTATATATACATGTCGGTATATATCACAGATCCGTTACCTCAATATAAAATAAAAGATAACATCTCACTCACCAATACGACGCGCAGCAGCGGAGTTAAGCTACGTTGCAAACTACGTTTAACTGTAAAATAGAAATATATTCAAGTTATTAGCGCCTAAAATATAGCCAATATTAAGAAAAAAATTATTAGCGCGCAATAAATTTTTTTATTTGTCAAGTAGATATTTATTTAAATATCTCCTTATTTATACAATCTCTGAAAATGTCTTTTTTTAAACATAACTTCTTTCAAAATTTTATAAATAAAATTGGAGTTAGTTCTTTGTCTGCCTTTCTTCACACTTGACGTATATTTTTTTTGATAGAAAAATTTTTTTAGTTTCAATAATTCATTTTACTTAGAAATTTATTCTTGTTTGATTAATTGACGTTTCGATATTTGTTACACCGCATTCTGACACTATATTAATTTTATAAAATGACTTGTTCACATTTTTGACACACAAACATGTAAGTAGTTCTTCTTCTTTTTTATTATTTTTTCTCCTTTCTCTATTTATTAATCTTGTCACACTCTTAGTTACTTTAGCTTTTAGGACTTATGATTTATTGGTACATCTCATGACACGAAAGATGTTTGCATGTTGGTTATAGATTTTAACACAATACGACGTATGTACACAGTAAAAAATCGTGCGTCCATATGTTAAAATTTTCTTGTGTTACCAAGATTTGATTATTATTTCAATGTAAAATTAACATACAACAGATATGTTATTATTTTCATAACATTTTCACGTGTTACGTTTATGTCAATGTAATAACTTAACTTTTTATGTATGTCATTTAGAATTTGAATATTATTTTGAGTTCTTTTAACACAATTATTTCAAAAAATCAACATGTCTTAAAATCATTTTAACATAAACAAAGTAAATCTTCAAATAATCGTAAACTTTGACATATAAAATAATCAAAGTTACTAAAATCAAATGTTTCTATTACATATAATTTAAGTTATTATTACATCTTAAAGTTCAAAGAACAAACATAAATGTAAAGTATAGTGTGTTAATTAATTAACATTTCTAGTTTGTCAACAAGTAACACACGATGAATGAGTTATTTTAACTTTTTTACTGTGTATTAATGTTTGATCTTTTTCTGTTTTAATGTTTGTAAGTCCCATTCTATTCTCAGTCTGTGATTTGCAGAGCTGCACTTGAGAAGGACCCAAAGCGAGGATCGAAACGTTGTGCTAAGAACTTATTATTTCAATAAATTGCAGGCCAGTTGGGTCGAATAAAGATTTTAAGAAGTTAATTATTTACTGGCAATATAATATTATCTTTCAATTTTATAAATAAAAGTCTTTCTCCAATTTTGATTTAGGTCATTCGGATTAAAACGATCCAAATAAACGGGAACATATAGATTAATCGATCGATAATAAATAACTTAACAAGAAATAAATTACGCCATGATTGCTCCGCCGTTGCCCGATGCCTCCTAGGCCCCCTCCTCCTCTCAGATTCCCTCGTTGCACTCACAGCCGTTCGCGAAGACGATTAATTATCGCGCGCGCTCTAATCACTGGAATACGATCGCGCGACACTTTATACGGCACTTCCGATATATACGGCACACCTTGAAACGGAACGCGAGAGAAGCGCGTATAATCGAAGCGAAGCACGATCCGCTTGACGTCTCGCAGCTCGACTTGGCGCACGGGTGAATGTCGAATGGCGGCGTAGGGAATTCGTAAATTCGCGCGGCTAACTTCACGCACCAGAGAGAATTACCGCGGCGGCGACGCTACACCTGTTGCTCCTCGCTGCACTTTCGCGCACTTCCCGCACTTAAAATAATATACGCATTTTATAGCGATTGCTATCCGTGATTAAATATATGAGTTAAGATTAGAGACACGCTAAACATACGGGTTGAGATTAACGACGGACATCCGCGAAATGAGGTACTCGGAAGTACAATTACCTTTTGTCGATTGTTTGCGCGAAAGATTCTGATCAACTAGGTCTTGTTTCAACAAACGTTGTAATATTACAATTGTCAATGTACGAACGCCGAATCGATGCTAAACGATTGCCAAATATTGAAATACAATTTATTAACTATTTATTACGAGGTTAATAACGACTGTACTTACTAATTAAACGCGTCGCGATGCTGCTCGACTTGGAAACAGACCGTGCCCGTAATATTAATGACGATGAAAACGATGAAGACGTTGGCAACTTCACTTTGGTACTACGCGAGTCTAGTTAGTGTCCAATAAAGATGCATTTAATTATCTTATAATGTATAACCGAAATTCAATATTTCTCGCACAATTCATTTCGAATAAATCCACCGAAATACGCGTATTATTAACGAACAATATATTACGTTCTCTCGTTCCAATCGATTAAATGCAATTCCCATCGTTTCACTTTCTATTTGAAATAGGTAAAACGCGCGAAACGTATCGATTCCGATAAAGTTGTCGTTTTGACACGTTTACGAATCGTCACGGAAATTCATTAAACTTCATAACCGCTGTATTTGCGTTCTTTATAGGTCTTGTCGCGATCACGTCCCGAGGGAGAATAACAAGTTCGCGGCGTTCGCGCCGCTGCCCATCGCGACATGTCTCGGTTCGAACGGTAGCGCGACGACCTTGTGAACACAAACGAACATTCTACGGCGTAACAAACGAACATCGTATATCAACAAATTTGTTGTCATTAAGGAATACATAAATGCGTATTACAAATAAACGCCGAATATTCTATCCTCTGTAAATCAATTTTTAAAAAGACACGATACTTGCATCTCATTGTTGCCTCTTTTTTCCGTGATGCCATTTAAACATCACATGCATGACACAAATGCCTTCACACTTGAAATTGCACGCGTATCGGAGCATATTTAGAGCGCGTACTCCGTCTCTAGATATTCGTGCATTATGATTGTTGATCGGCAAAATTGTTTCAATATATTTTAAGAATATTTTATAATAATAATTTTATAATAATAATTTTATAATATATATTTTTTAAAATAATTAATTAATAAAAAATAATTAATATATATATTAATTATTTATATTAATTATTACATTTAATATTGATTATTAAATAATGTAACTTCAAATTTGATAACTTACTTTAGCATTACAAAGAAGTAACGAGAAAGGTAACGAATCGTTACTTTCTAAGTAACGATAATGATAACGCGTTACATAACGGTAACAAGTTACTTTTTATAAAAAGTAACGGTAATGGTAACGCGATATTTTTATAAAGTAACGTTCCCAATCCTGCTTATAATAGGAATTATAATATATGTATTATATATATGAAAATTGTAACGATTCATTACTTTTTGAATAACGATAACGGTAAGAAGTTACTTTTTCCAATGAGTAACGAATAATGGTAACGAGTTACTTTTCAAAACTCCAACCCTGATATTATATATATATATATATTAATTATTAATTATTTTTTATTAAATATAATTTTTTTTAAATATATTATTATAAAATATTCTTAAAATATATTGAAACAATTTTGTCGATCAATATTCAACAGTCATAATGCACGAATATCTAGAGACTGAGTACGCGCTCTGAATATGCTCCGATACGCGTGCAATTTCAAGTGTTAAGGCATTTGTGTCCCCGTGTGTACATTACTTTATGTGGCGAACGATTGTGTGTTTTAATACTTCATATGTTGAGTGGATTAACAGTGCACCAGTTTATATCAATAGGTGTTAATAAACATTAAGAATTAATGCTCGTTAATTAATTTTATATGTTGTTTATTATATTAATTATATTATTTTAATTATTTTCATGAAATTTATCGTGTAAAACTGGTCTATATTTTAATCTATTTATCTCTTTTATAAAATTTAATCAACTTAATTAAGTTCTCACGGAGTGTAAAAGAAATCGGAAGAAAAATAGCTGGGGTTTACATTAATTTTCGTAAACGCTTTCTCGATTAAGACGAGGGCTCATTAGTGTCGATGGAAACGCAATTAGCGTCGGATATGTTTTTCCGCGGCTTCAATCTCGAAAATTGGACCCACGGAAATTATACCAGTTTTGACCCTGGCGTCGTGAAGCTATCGGTTCTTCTTTCGTAGAGTCGAGGCGAGGAGGTAATCGTTCGTGATCGATCGAGATCGGTTCCCTCTCTATGTCTCGTGTGGTTACGGCCGCGGTGTGCCGGCGCGTCGGCGACGTGGACGGACGGCTATTTCCGCATGACATCACACCGCCCGCATTTAGGGAGCACCACGATTTTCTATTTTCTCGACGGTACGACATTGGTGGCCCGGCAAAGGCCGGTCCCACCGGAGATGCGTCCCGATCAGTTTTTATTGCCCCCCCTCTCCCGGCTCCCTCCCCTCTGTCCTCGCGACTTCCTCCCAGCGACACGCACCGAGCGTTCTCCGCTCGGAGCGATGTTCTTCCCACCCCGTATCTTCCTCCTTCTCGGAAGTCTATAATCATTTACCGCTGTTAGGAAATTCCTAATTTAGTGCCGTATGAGATTGCGGGTTTTTAGTTACACCACGATAATGTTAAACGTTAGATTAGATTGGGCTAAGTTGGCATCGTAATTTATTTTTATTGTCTCATCTGTGGCATCTCTTTCTCCCCCCCCCCTCTCTCTCTCTCTCTCTCTCTCTCTCTCTCTCTCTGGAATGATATTCTTTTAAGTGTACGTAACGCTCCATCTCTGAACGCATTCAAAAGCTCTTTTCGCGATTATTTGCTGAACACAAATATTTAAAACAATTCAAATTCGAGATAGGCCACTGACGGTCATAGCAGATCTTAGTGCTCCAATAATATTAATGTGTTTTTCTATAAACTGCGCGCCGTTACTATCGGTCTTGAAACGCAGCTCTTTGAATATCACAATATTAAATTGATAATCAATTTACTGATACTGATGCTAACAAGCATCTATAAAATTCCCCCCTCCCCATCCCAACCCGAAAAACTGTGAAGAAATATGTTGCGAAAAATATTACCTCAGCCAGGATTTGAACCTGGACCTCCCTACAATCCGTGAGGGTGACAAATATTTAATTTGTCTACTTTAATCTTGTTAAGATTATTTTTATTCACACCTACTTTCTGATACACGTACATTGACTCTTATCACTCTCATTCACACATTCTTACACTCATACATATGTACATAGAATTATTTATTTACTAGTCGACTCCAACTGGCCATATATAAATTACAAAAAAGAGAAAACCCCTACAACGTTTCGACCATCGGTTTGGGTCCTTCTCAAGTAAACATTAATCTATAAACAGAAGGCTACACATCAAGAACGTCTTTTACATATAAAAATTTCCCAGAACCCATATAGAAGTTTTCTCTTTCTTGTAATATATATATGGCCAGTTGAAGTCGACTAATAAATAAATAATTCTGTTAATTATTACTGGCGGTCTATCTACCAATCTTTGATCATATATACATACTTTACTCACATTTCTTTAATTTCAACTTATGTATAATTATCGTCATTTCTTTTGATATAATTTTGACTTCGTATTATTATACTTTCCGCTTCAAATTTACACTATATGTAATCTGTACTAGCGCTTAAGGGGACACTATCCCAGAGCGCCTAAAGCGGTGTCTACAATGAGATTTTAAGTCGTAAGATTTAACATATCGGCCAATCACAATCAAAATTGCGGTCTTACTTTTAGAATGCTCAACTGTGATTGGTCGATATGTTAAGTCTTACGATTTAAAATCTCATTGTAGACACCGCGTAATAAATAACGATTCTATTCTATTCTATTCTCTCTGTTTCTGTCATCAACTCATATTTTATGAAATAACGTACTGCCTAAAAAGGATCGTGTTTCTAGACCGTGACAAATTGCGCCATTTCACTGTCTATCTTACAACGAATAAGATGTTATTAATTTCGGAATCGCCCGCGACGCTTCCGCAATTGAACGAGTACTCCGAATGACGGACGGCGATGGAGAGATGTAAAACTCGTCTGATGCGAACGGACTTGTCCCGTTAACGCGCCCGGTGATCTAATCTCGAGCAACGTCTACGCCGGTTCGCCGTCTCCTAATCGAGAAATAATTATACGAATTTGTCGAGGGCGACCGCGCCGTTCGCCGTCAACCCGCCGAAGAGGATTTCGTGCGCGTCCGCGCCTCGTCGCCGTGTTGCTCCTCCAAGTTTTTTCTACGCACCGGCCGGAACAATGGAATCGACGTCGAGACAAAGGAGCTGCTCTACTCTCTCTCGTCCGGTTTTTCGCCGGTACCGTTCGACCGGCGCTAACTCGGTTAGCCGTTCGTTTAGCGATATTAGAAGAGATCGCGCAAAAATAACGCGCCTTAAAGCGGACCGCGGCCGCTCGATTCGCCGGCGAAATGCGGCCCGAGACGCAATTAGCTTAGGAGAGCGAATGAATATTAAAATGGAAACCGCGCTCGCGTGAAACTGCGCCGCGTCGAAAATGTATAAATATAGATCACATCTGCGCCTTTTTTTTTTACAGATACGCGCCGTACGTGATACGACTTGTTTCGTTTAAAATTAGCAATTGGTTACACGGGAAAGTGAATGTTACTGCGGATTTACATAGGAAATTTAAGGTTGACGGGTTCTGGAGCATTTCGTACGCACGGAGGTCGCATTAACGTCAAGCCGACGTTATATTATTATCCGCGGTAACCTCGGGTTAAAAATCGACGGGAAAAAATCCCGGTAGCCGGGGATAATTTATTAAGTCGAGTCGTCGAAGCGAGTCCACTCGCGCGATTTCTCTCTTATTAATCTCCGTCGTTTACACCTTGGAATTCAGCGATTCAACGGGGTTCGATTGCTCAACTCGCGTGTTATGTATACATATGCCGAGTCGCGCGACGCGCGATGCCGGCCATCCGAGACGATCTATCGACCGACGTGTTTCCTCTCGATAGACCAAGATCCAATCCGCGGACCGCGGAAGAGGATTTCTGCGCGAACGATTCCGTAACGACCGATTACGCCCCGTTCGGCATCCGTCGGCTCCCTTACGCGTTGCCATCCCATTCATCGTTACGACATCGGCTGAACGGGCATCTCCTATGCGAGGAATGAGCATCGGACTTTGCGAAATTTTTTTAGGCGCGTTTTCGGATTCTTCATATTTTCGTGAAATACGAAAATATGAAATATAGAATAGAATAGAAATTTATTATATATATATGTATACTTCAAGCATTACAGCCAAGAAGGGACTTGGTTTACGATCTTTTTCCTTATCCTCACTCATTCTTTGCTCATCCTCATTCACACTTTACAACTATCTATGACTAGCCTCAATTCACAGCTTTTGTAGTCCTATATCATACTTTATCCGCCCTACACGGAGAAAATTTTATATTAAAAATTACTATGTATGGCAGTAGCCGTGGATCATTGCTGGAATTAGAAAAATTTTTACTATATTATTATATTAATAATTATTAAACTCTTTTGTGAAAACATAGTAAAAATTTTTATAATTTCAGCATGGTCCACGGCTACTACCATACATAGTAATTTTTAATATAAAATTTTCTCCGTGTATATCCTTCCCGTACTTCTTCTTCTACCAGCTCCCTATTCCTGTTATCTTTTTCTTCCTTCCTCCTCTTTAATACCTTTTCCCTTTCTTTTCACATTTTCCTCAAAATCCTTCCTTTATCTCCATCTAATTTCTCACTTCATATTCTTTCCCATCTTTCTCCTCTATCACAGCCTAATTCTATGAACCACTCACTTGCTATTTGACGGTCCGAAAATATGAAGTATATCAATATGTAACTATCAGTCTCTGACTATAACACACGGACAGAACGGTTTTCTTGAAGTATTTAAAAATTTGGACTAATAATTATACAAGATCTGAAAATAGTTTTGTTAGACCATCAAAAGTAGCTAAGTAGAACACTCAAGCATGATGATAATGCTGCAAAAGTTTTAATATTTTAGCAATTATTTTGAGCGTCCTACTTCTTAGTTACTTTTGATGTTCTAACAAAATTATTTTCAGATCTGTATTTGATCAAATTTCTAGATATGTCAGCAAAACCGTTCGTTCCGTGCATATTTGAACGTTACAGTTCTATCTTTTACTTTCTACCGGTTCTTTGGCGAAAAATCATTTCTCGGATTATATTTTGGATTATATTCTTTTATTTTTTAAAGACGCGGACTTTCAAGGTTTGGAAGCTTTTCTCGAAATGCCATTATTATGCACGCGCTCTTTGTGAGAGAGAGAGATTATAATCTTTTGCGTTTCCACACACGGAATAATTTTCAGAGTTTTCATATTTTTGTGAAATATGAAAATATGATATATATAAATATATATAACCATCAATCTCTGATTATGTAGATATATTTGAACATTACAGTTCCATCTTTTACTTTTCACCGGTTTATTCTTTGTCGAAAAATCATTTATCGGATTATACTTTGGCATACTCGCAACATCTTTTCTTTTTTGAAGACGCGAACTTTTGAAAGCTTTTCTCGAAATACCATTATTATGTACGCGCTCTTTATGAGATTATAATTCTCTGCATTTCCACACATATACACGGAATAATTTTCAGATTTTTCATATTTCTGAGAAAATATAAAATATATAAATGTATATCCGCTTCAATCCTTGACTATATAAACATATTTGAACGTTACGATTCCACCTTTCCACCGGCTTTGTCGAAAAAAATCATTTCTCAGATTATATTTTGATATACTCGCAGAGGCGTATCTAGGGCAAGTATGGCAAGTATGGTAAGTATGGCACATGAAGGGGGGCGCCACTTGAAGGGGGGCGCAATTTTTATTGACTTGGTACGATCCAACGTCCTTCCTCAAGCACGGTAGACATTAATGCATATAAAAGCTGAAACAGCAGTCTAACAAGTTGCTATCTAAATTTAAAAAGATTAAAAAGCTTGACTTGTATTTTTGAGTTAATATTATGGTAAATTAAAAGATGTGTCATATGTGTGTTTGGACAGCAAATTGTTTGCGCAATTTCAGTGCTTGCCATAGAAGCTATTTTCCATAGATACGCCTCTGTATACTTATAACATGTTTTTTTCAAGACATGGACTTTCAGGTTTTGAAAACTTTTCTCGAAATGCCATTTTTATGCGCTCTTTGTGGGATTATAATGCTCTGCGTTTCCACACAGAGTAATCGCAATCGCCGGTGCAACATTTTCTTTTCGCTCTTGTTCCCTGGTTATTCATGCGTTCCTAATAGCTCGTAACATTGCGCAGCGACTGCGATTTTCTTCACGAGTCACGGTCGATAGGTAATTTTTGCGTGTTATTCTGTTATCCGAGGGAGTTCGAGCGCAGTTCGAGAGGACAACGACGAGCCGATCGCGGAGCCTTGAACGAGGGAGCGATCGGTCGGTCGGTCGATCGATTGATTTTTTCGTCACGGCGTCTGGTTGCACCGCTACTGCCCGTTGCAGGTGGAAGCGACTCTTTGCTATGACCCGAGGCTCCTCAGAAATTCTCTCCAGTCATCGAGACGAATTCCGCCGAAACGCGGGGCGGACGATTAATGGCTTTATACGTTCCTTAAAATCTCCGCCGCGTCACAGATTAATTTGTGTTTTTTTTCCCCTTTTCGCTTCGTCGGTTTCGAAATCGAACCGTGTCATCGTGCTTTAATCATTCGACGAGAGAAATTCGCGCGAGTAAGGAGTCACAAACGTGCGCAAACGCTCCCTTTTTCTCAGGAATTTCGTTTGCGACGTGGGATAACAAGTGCCTCACCGTGAACATAACCGCGTACTGGGGCATAATCGGGGATGGGGGTGCGTGCTTCCTGTCTAAATTAGACTAAATATTCGAGCATCGTGACCATTGGTTATTCGAGAAGCGGCGACTTCTGTTCTGTCTCATCCAGGCAGAACAGAAAGTCATAACAACGTCAAAATGACGTCACAATGACACTAAAATTATCTCAAAATGACTGTCAAAGGTGTCATTTGGCATAATTTTGACTTTCTGTTCTGCTTGGGCAAAAGCAGGTGATATTTCGGTGATATTTCATAGTTTGAGGCGATATTTCGTAGGTCGAGGTGACCTGTGTGAAGTTAATAAAATCCATACTAAGGTTAACTCACATTTTCGAAAAATAATTTCGTCCTTTCAAACTATTCTTTTGTAGTAAAACTTGTATTTTCTTTATAGTGGATATTTCAAAGAATATTTTAGTGACAAACAAAGTTCGTTTATTTATTTTTAATACGTTGTAAACTTGTATAAACCTTAGCGTTCCCGTTATGCCCTGTGTTCCCCTATACACAGAATAATTTATATTTGCAATCAAAAAGAAAAAAATTAAAGGGGCTCAGTAGCAACTGAGCCGCAACTAACAACGTAGAACTACGTCAACTGTCACTATTTCTTGGCACTTTCTCTTTTAATTTGATCATAACTTTTTTTTGAACGATGGACAAACGAAAATTTTGGGCGGACAAACGTGGACAATCGTATCCCGCTTAGAAATTAATGAAAAATGCTCATGGGAGTACTGATGTCAAATTTTTTCTCAATTTGACATCAGCACCCCGAAATGCACATTTTTATAAAATTCAGGTGGCATTCGTTTGTCCACGATTTGTCCAAGTTTGTCCACCTATAGAAATATATCAAACAAAAATTCCAACGGGGCATTCGTGGGCAAACGATGGGCAAGCAAACGTTTGCAAAAAGAAAATTTTTGATTTTTTAACATCCCAGGTAGAACACAAAATCATAATAAAATCATAATGACATCAAGTAGAAGTCATTTTAGGAAAAATTATAATGACGTCAAGTAAAAGTCATTTTAGGAAAAATCATTATGACGTCATTCGATACACTTTTTATGATGATTTTGTGATGAATTCTTGATATAGCAATGATTTTCAGAAGATTTTTTAGTTAAAAAATCACTTAAAAATCATTGCTATATCAAGAATTCATCACAAAATCATCATAAAAAGTGTATCGAATGACGTCATAATGATTTTTTTTAAAATGACTTCTACTTGACGTCATTATGATCTTATTATGATTTTGTGTTCTACCTGGGGTTGGGGGGCTAACTTCACACAGGAGGTGTCGAGGCGATATTTCGTATCAATGCTCGACGAATAGCAATTATGATATAATAATTAATAACGTAACAGCAATAATAACGTTCCTCGAATAATGAACGGTCACGATGCGCGAAGGTTTAGACGGGAAACGCGCGTTCCGAATATGCTCCGGTATACGCGCGCAATTCATGCGTTAAGATAATTTATGACCCCGCGCGTGCGACGAAATACGGTCACAGAACCGACACCGCCCGCGGCTCTCGGGTTGGTAAAACCAAAGGCATCCTAAGGAAAGGGGACACATCGACCGCGGAAGGGTAGGTGGACGTGGCGGAGAATAAAATGAGATGAACACGCAGCGTTACACGAACTCTCGGGTCATAAAAAATCCAAAGCGCAGGTATAAACCAACCGATCTACAAGTCCGCGCGCGCGGGCGATCCTAATCTCGCGCTGCTTACGGCGCGGGGGAGAGGGGGAGGGGTGGTAGTCCGCGCTCGGAAAACCAAAAAGATACCGTCGAGAGGATAGGAGCCGGGGTGGGGTGGGGAGAGGGGGAGGAGAATGGAGCCGCTAAACTGCCGGGATTCGTTAGAAAATCGCCGGTATGCGGTGCGTCATGCATCCGGGATGGGAAAGGGGGATAGAGGGGAGAGGGAGGAGGAGGGATATTAGAGCCTCGGAGGAATTTCGAGTACACGGCGTCGCCCGCGGCGTTGAGATTTCTCAACCCTCTCGCGCGCGCGCGCGCGTTCGTTCTCCCTTCCCGGCTCTCCCCGGGTTCGCCCGTGAGAATTCGCGGCGAATTCGAAAATCACGCCCCGGCCTCGTCGATCGCGATAATTATATTTACACCAAGTATATTTACACCCCGTCTCCTCTTGAAAAAAGTTGTAAGGGCGCCCATGCTTAGGGGTGCCACAAACAAACGTGTTTTCAAATATTTTTTAAAAGAAATATTTACGTAGATTTTTATTTTTAATTGTATAAATTTCAAACAAAAAGTTAATCTTGTTTCTAACAGTTTTCGTGATGGGAGGATGTTCGGGGGGAGGGGGGAGAATATAATAGATGCTTTAGCATTTTATTAATATTAAATTTGTTGCACGTAGAGGACCACAATCCGTATGGTTGATACGTGGTAATTAAATACCATCTATGGCCAGTCAAGTCGTATTACAATGTATTAATTGTTAATTGTTATCTTGTTTGTTTATTTAGCACCATTGACTCAACTATGGTGATTTTAACTAATATATAACATCATCGACTGTTGCGATAAATATTACCACATGCCTCAGTGGTCGAACTGGCTACGACGCCCGCACGGATTGTAGGGAGGTCCAGATTCAAATCCTGGCTGAGGTAATATTTTTCGCAACAAATTCTTTACATAAAATTAATTTCATACACTTTAGTAGGACCAAATCCCGGTCGAAAGTGTCGCGAATATTAATTTAAATTTAAAAAAAAAATTAGCCAGTAGTGTCGAAACAAATCTCTTCTGTAAAAAATTATCAGGTTGTCAATCATAAAATAATTCTAAATTGAAAAAATTAAAATCCAGGAGAGCATATGCCCCTCCCTGCCCTTTCTCCAAGGGCGTCCGCAGGATTTTTTCCAGGGGGGGGGGCATGATTCAAAATATTACTTCCAGAATTAGAATACTTATAATTTGAAATTTATACACCTTTTGAAATTATAATTCTATGATTTAGGGCAAAGATCGGCAAGGTTAGCACAACTTTGTCTTTCCTTTATTCAAAGAGAGAGCAATTGGTTAATTTTTTGCTGATTCCAGGGAGAGGCAAATGCCCCCTCTTGCCTTCCCCTGCGGACGCCCATGCCTCCCTCATAGGCGCTCATGCCGGTGGACGTTTTCATTTGTTCTCCTTTGCGTTTTGGAGGCCACCCGTTTCCTCCGCTACCATTTTTGGACGCCTATCATAAACGCCGCTGGTGCTGTTGCTGCTGCTGCCATCGCCTCCAGGTACTTCATTGTTGATTCATGCTTTACACCGACGTTTTTATTTTCTACGGGGGACATATTCGTCGCGGGCGAGTGACGGTAAAAAGAGGCGGGAAACGTCGTTCCGCCGTACGTGTCTTACGAGGTAATTAATAGACGAGAGTTCGGCTCGTTTGCTCGCCCATAAACCGCGGCGGAAGGTCGCGAGAGAGAAAGAGACAGAAAGAGAGAGACACAGAGAGCGAACGACGCATAAATTTCACGTTGTGCCGCCGCGCGTTGTGTAAACGCACCCTCGCGCGAGGATTTCGCGAATCTCGCGACGCTGTCGCGCGGCTCGGGTTAATGATCTCGGTAATTGAATAAATGCGGAAGACGATTAGTCGCGGCGGCGAGACGCGTCTTAACGAGCCGCCGTCTAAATCACCACGCTCGATTTACTGCAAATTTAATCTAGAGTTAATCGGCATCTAATTTAAATACTCGCCTCGCGTAACTAACAGACTTACGCTTCCCATCAGTCGCTCGATCTAACTTCGCGTTATTTCGCAATATTCGGCGGCTCGTCCGTTCTAATGAAATTCAGAATGACGGTGACTTGGGGGCATGTGTACAGACCGAAAGAGACGCAGCCACGCAGCTTCTTTCCAGGATCTCGAGCAAATCAAATGTTTATTGCACTCAAACTCAAAACGAATATCGTGTATTTCCCTGTCGTACAACCGTGACGGGCGAAGCGCGTGCGCGCGAAAAACAAACAAACTTGAGGTTTCGAAAATTGGAGAAACAACAAAAAGAGCTGTGGAACGCTGTAGCATTGTATTAGAAAGTAATATCACATCGTCACGGCTTTATTTTTTCTTGAATCTGGCTTTCTTTGCCGCCACCACGGCGTTGGGTAACTTTGGGTTAGACTGATTTTTGTGTTTCTTGCTCTCGACGTGCTGAGCGAACGTGGTCTCCGAGTTTAACGACAGATTGCACGGCGCGCAGTAATACTGCCCTGCGAAACGAAAAGTTATCATTGCACCATCGTTGCATCAGTCGTTTCTTTTGTAATCTTTATACACGGCGTAACGATTTCTTACCTGACGGGGTCCGATAAATAGAATAATCTATAGGTTCCAAGGCGCTGGACGCGTTCTCGTTTTCAGCAGCTGCAACAGAACATGAAGAGTCAGCAAGTTAACGTGCCATACACACATATACAGTTAAGTGCAAAATAATAGCACCGACTTAAAAAAGGAACCCCAAATTTTTATGTTTCCTCCACCATGCTTAATTATTTTGGCTGTATATCTAGGATTAAATTCTGTCTTTTGTGGTCATACAAAAATAAAAAATAAAATATATATAGGCATATATACAGGATGACCTATTTTAATTTATAAATGAAAATATCTTGGAAATGACTTTGAGTTAAAAAACTTGTTAAATTTTTTTAACTCAGTCATTTCCAAAATATTTTAATTTATAGATAAAAATGGGTCACCCTGTATATGTATTTCAAATATTTGAAATATTTCTGTGCAGTGCTATTATTTTGTACATAACTATACATCATGTTTATCTTGCTGGCCGATACTACCGGTTTCAGGTACGGGAAGTCCGTTGAGCCTGAGCATCCTCAGATGTCGGGCTCCGCGCTTGTGCGTCTCCAGCTGATCCTGACGATTCGCCGAGACTCCGCACAGGTCGCAGCGCAACGGCGTGGGATACGGTGGTGACGTATACATAGATGGTACCGCGACCGGATTCGGTACCGTAGCTACGTCAGGTACAATTGGTGACACGGCCGGAGCAGATTGCGGCGCAGATTCCGTCTGGAAGGCCATTCCAATTCCGAAGCGACCCGTCGAATCCACCTGATTGTACTGATTTTGAGTTTGTAGCTTCTTCGACGGCCTGCGGGACGCGATGGTCTCGACATTATTGCTCGACAAACATGGCTCGTTACGTTTGGTATGCGCGCTACTGAATTGTTAAATTAGATTAATTACTAGGTTACCGGATCGTTAACGTAACTACTATTAGAAGGCTCGAATGCAGGTTCGTACCTCGCACGGGGCCCTCCGTTTGCCGCCCTAATGTGCTTTTTGCCCGCGTAGTGTTGCGTGGCGTCTGTTTGCGACGTAAACCACGTTTTACATATCTAGCAATGTAGATCGTATGCGAGGTACATTAATATGCGATTTATGTATGTAAATACATAACTGTAGGCGAAACATTGTAGGCCTCTTACATCACAGTAGTTTTGCCAGTCGTTATTGGTCGTACTGCTCACTTGGCCGTCTTCCGTTTTCTGTTTTTTAACGCTCTGATTGAGAAACATCGATACTTTTTTCTGATGCGGCTTGCCGTCATAGTGCAATTTCGCTTGTAACGTGGAGTTCATCTGCAAAGTACGATATCGCTTTGTCGATATACGATGCTCATAATTTTTTCGACATGAGATCTACGGTCGCAGGGTTATTCATTTAAAATAAAAACTAGATTTAAACAGAGAGAGGTCTAATTATTCGATTATGATTAGTCGGGCCTTACGACTGCATTGCACAGATCACATTTGAGCGGTTTCATCAGCGCCGATAGTTCCCGCTGCGCGCTCGCCACTTTCTCTAAGGAATAAACACAGAAATTAATATTCATATATTAACCCGTAAGCACGCGCGTGAGGGGTCAAGCTGACCCAGTCGACAGCTATAAATTTACTAACCAAGATATTACATAAAAAATTATATTTTTAAAAATATAGATTTCTATTAATTTCCAATGCTTGAAAATTATTATTTTATGTTTAAAACATGTCTCAGTTTATAATTATTTATAAATAAAAAATTAATTAATTAAAATGTAGGTCAAATATTGACTCCTACGCCAGCATTTACGTGAAAAAAAATCACGCGAGCACTCTTACGGGTTAATAATTTACTTTCCATTATTATTTTCTAAGATTTATACATATCTTATAAATTCAGATATACACGGAAAGAACGGTTTTGCTGAAATATCTAAAAAGTTAGTCAGATACAAATCAGAAAATAATTATATTGGACCATCCAAAATAGTTATGTAGGACGCTAAAGCTGTTTGCTAGGATGTCAAAACTTTTTGCAGCATTGTCATTATACTTTTTAAACGTTATACGATTTTTTAAACGTATTCCCTAATTACCTGCATCCTGTGCTGGATCGATGAATTCGTTTTTGCGTTTATAAAAGCTCTTATTCTTGTTCTTTCCCACGACTAGGTTCGCCGCGGGAGATGCTACCGGTGCGGTAGCTGCACCCTTGTAAGTCGGGTCGTACCATTGAGTGTAAAGTTCTGAGGTATCATTATCGGAGGGTATCCACCAGGGGGTCGGGGCTGGCGGTTGTCCGGGAGTTTGGGGTTGCATCGTTGGATGTAGCATGTACGGACTCGGTGGCACGGCGGGCACCGAGTTCGGGAACGTACCCATAGTCGGAGAAACCCCGTCGGTCGCGATCGCTACCGACGCAGTCGCGACGGTCATCTCGCTCGTTGTCGCCGGTCGTTGCTGTTGCGTCGTTGTCGAATGTGCATTGCTGATCGAGGATTTGTTTGCAGAAGACAGCAGTGGCGGAGGCGGAGGAGGCGGTGGAGGCGGCGGCGGCGGAGGCGGTGGCAGGAAGCATTCGAGTCCTGTGGTGAGAGAAACGAGGTAAACCGAAGGTCCCAAGTCATCCCTGTGCTCTTGTGAAAGAGGAAAAAAGGATTGGAGCAGAGCGGTATCTTTCTCTCATTTTTTTTCTCCATTTTTTTCCTCATTTTAAGACACATGGGAATTCGTAAAAGTCGAAAGTTGTAAATCACACGACACCCTACAGTTTAACTGCGGTAATTTGTCATGTTATTGTCGTTCTATTGTGAAAGAAAACTTCTGGGATCTACAACATGGTGAGATAATTATGCGATAGGTATGTTTGTACTCTGTATTTATACTTATTTTTGTCAACTTGTATTTTTTTACAGAACCTAACGGTAAAGTGTAGCGAGGTGACGAACAAAGGAGGACCGAGGAAGGAGCTTCTTTTAACTTTCGTCAAGGGTGTCGGACGAGTTTATTAGCGCACTCGGACTTGCAACAGTGTATTATTCTTACCACGACGAGCCGATGGTACCGATTCGCCGTGGCGAAAATTTCACAGCGCCGCGGCCTGCGAGATTTACGATCGTGATAATGATCGCGGACGGAGACGATTCGCTTTCGGCGAGAAATGTATAGATAAGTTCGGGCGGCGCCGTTAAAACGGAGATGCCTATCGTGCATCTTATAATTTACAGGGGAATCGTATTTAATTGCACGCGCACGCAATATACGCGTCGCGTTTTGTTCGCGCGGCCGGCTGGTACAAAAGACCCGCGACATTACGCGATAATACATCTCGCGCCCAGACAGCGATACGTATTTAGCTTATCATACGTCTGCGCCGCAGTGCTGACGTAATTTATTTTAGCACCCGTTGTACGTAAGCGCTCCGTATCTTCGGTTCTTTATTCGCATAGGCCGACCTATACGACCGCGTGCGGACTAGTTATATAATGAATATACAAATGCAAATTACACTGTTCGACAAAAAATCACTTTTTCTTTCTCTCCGAAGTGCCATAGTGTTCTCCCCGAAGATGTTTTTCGCACTGAACACGATGCCGTCGTCAGAATTTGCGTAGCACATCAGGATTTGGAGTAAATTGAAGTGAAATGGCGTTTTTAACATTTTTTTACGGCAAGAAAGAAACTTGGTTCTACATAAAGTCAACGACAATCTAAAAGTACAATTCAAGAGCTTTCAAATAAATTTTAGTTCATGATCGTACGACTTATTTTCATCAAGTTATGGTTGTTTGAATTTTCTGTATAATCTACAGTACAAGAAAGGCAAATACATAAATACATGATAGCAAATTAGTGATTGTAATTTAAATTTAGCTGTAAAGAGTAGTCTAAGTGTACTCAGTCCTAATTGGGTGTTTGGAGCGCTTTGGAGTCAATGGTTCCGCCACATTGAATTAACAATTTCGTGTAATAGCGTGTGTTACTCAAAATTTGTACACTTGAACCATTCTTGACAGCTAAATTCAAATTAGATAATTACTTATTTGCTGTAATGTATTTAAGTATGTATTTCTTGTACTGTAGATTATACAGAAAGTCTAACATTCAAACAACCATAACTTGATGAAAATAAGTTGTATAATGATAAACTAAAATTTATTTGGAAGCTCTTGCATTGTACTTTTAGATGCCGTTGACTTTATTTAGAATCAAGTTTCTTTTTTGGTGTAAAAAAATGTTGAAAATGGCCAAAAACGCCATTTTTGGCCCAATTTACTAAAAATCCCGACGCAAATTCTGATGACGGCATTGTGTTCAGCGCAAAAAAATCTTCGGGGAATGTACTATGGCACTTCGGAGAGAATTTGGTGTTGAACTATAGGTCTGCTCATTTTCGCTGCACTTCTGAACTAGTGCAATAAGTTAGAATGAAAGAAAATATATTTGTCTCATTCAAACTTATTGCACTAGTTCAGAAGTGCAGCGAAAAAGAACAGACCAAGTGTTATATAACGATAGGTAAAAATTGTTGCTTGATCGCATTCACCTTACTTTGGAATATTTCAATTTGAGGGAATCAATATGATCTCATTTACTTAGAACGATAGTATATTCCATAATTAATAGGCGCACAATGTTATCGGTATATACACGCGTTTCCCAACATTATTCCATCTTATATTGGCTTCAGAGATATTATCGTGACTACGAATAGCGATTCGTTTGTGTTTCATGCGGATGTATATATTTACATTCGATTAGCTTCAGTTCTTTTACAAAAGCGTGCTCCGAAATATCGATCAACCGTCGCTCTTACAAAAAACGGCCGTAAATGCCGCGTTTTAAAAGCTCGATCGAAACGGAAGATCAAATCGTAGATTATATCTGGCATAACGTAACGTTATAAGCGCTCGCATGTACGTTGCGTGACCCGTGCGCTCTTCGTACGGTGCTCGCAATTTACTCGTCAATGTACACGCACACATGATAATCGTCTCGTCCGGCGAGTCACCATCCGGAGCTTCAAATAATCCCGGTTACAGATCGCGCGCTAATTGAGATAATCTCCCGGAGCCACGAGACGTCCCGAGAATCGACAGAACGTCCCACGATAAACGCCTTCGGGACTGTGTATCTTTCTTCCCTTTTTTCCCTTCACTTTTTTCTTGGTACCACGGTCGTTACGGACACACGCTATTGCGAAGCGGACGGCACGAATCGGTGTCGCGGCGAGGTGGGAGGAAGAGAGGGATCGTCCCGGAGATGACGGACGACTCACCCGGCACTTCTGGATTCTCTATGACCTTGACGCTGGACATTTTTTCTCCCGCTGCGGAGACTTTACTCAAACGATACCCGTTTCCGTCTCGAGCTGCTGAATCTTCACCGCCGCTCACGTGGATGCCGCGATTCCGTGCTCCCGGGCACGTCGCAGATTCGTCGTCCTCTTCCTCTTCCTCCTCGTTGTCGTCGTCGTCGTCCCCGTTGTCGCGGTCCTCGTTGTCTCGTACTCGACACCGTTTTGCGTCACGTAACGGCGCGTAACGTCGCACCGCGGCTCGCACGTCGGCATCGACTGTCGCTTGTCCGAGTGATTGCCGGGGCGAAAAGTTTGTGAGGTTAATTGAGGCGAGTTTGACACAAGCCGCGAGCCGACGACATTACGCGAACGCGTAATATTGACCTGCGGCGCAAGATGGCTGCACGCACCACGCACACCGCGCCGGACTATCGTCGCGTGCGAACACTGCGAACCAGCGAACCGTGGGGAAGGTTCGAATCTTCGATTCCGCTCGCGTGGCCGACTGTTGACCGGTTGACGAGGAGTCCGCCGTGGCGATGGAGGACGAGACGGGCGACGAGCTGCTCCAGTGTCTCGGGGAGAAAATCGCCAGCGGCCACAGCATGGTCGAGCGGTTGAGGCTCATGGACAAGATTGATGGGATTGATAAACTGATACGGAAAATTCAGCAAGAGATCAAATTTCTGGAGAAGGCAAGAGATACTAATTACATTTCGATACACACAATAAAGGTCGCGTTCGGCGCTTCGTACGGGAAGGACGCTCCTTCCTTTTATATTTTTGGAATCTGACGTAATAGTTTTTTGGTTGTGATCATTCGTCATTTACACATATTTTATTCGACTTCATCATTTTTATATTTTGACACCGTGGCCGTATCAACCTCCCTTGGGGTTGGGTGCCATAAAGAGAAGATACAATAAAAGGTCTGTTTTCTGTTCCTGAACTGCTGCACTAGATCAAAGTTTATCTTTTTTGCTTCACATTGGAAGGAGAAAGATAAATTCTGAACTAGTGCAGCAATTCAGGAATAGAAAACAGACCCAAAGATTAGATCCTAAACGAATCTATTGCGATCTAGAGATAAGCAAAGTTTTAGAGTTGAGGATTAATTCCTCTCCATCTGACAGATATATCTTCAGGCAGAAATTGAATTAGCAGATTGATAACTTTATGCTTTTCTTACAAAGGTACAATATACGGGAAACTTGAAGAAAAAACATCTTCAGAGCTCCAATCTGACTCATCTCGACGCTATGGTGGCTCGACTGTCCTGCGCGAAGGATCCCACCAGCGTGATGAAACCCTTCAAGTATCAGAAATCACGTCTGGAGGTTGATATAGTGTGTAACAGTGGTGCTTCGTGGGTGAAGGTTATAGCAAGAAACGCTAGAGCGTTAACTCTGATATCCCTCGGCAATGGGGAATACGGACAGAAATCTGTTGTGGATCAAGCCAATTCGTATCTTATATGTAGCAAGTGTCATTTGCATCACTATAGACCACCAGATGTGATATTTCACTTTGCTTATGGCGTAGAGGTTCCACTAGCTTTACAATTGGAGCAAATGGGCATCATAGTGGAAGGAGACAGGATAAATACAGATGACGAGAACTTAAACAGTCAGTACAATTTATTTCTGATAAATATTTAAAGAAAATCAACTACATTGCGTGAAAATAATATAATTTCATGTATGCTTATTGTTCTCTATTTATTTTTTGGAGGTAGAACAAGATGAACTGGATTTCTCCAAAGAATCTACAAGCGATTCCGAAAAGGATTTGGATGTGGATCTGCAGTCATTAAATACGTCTATACTGTCAACTGAAATCAGACTCCTTAATCTGGATGTATCGGCGCTATTGGCTTACGTTACGAATATGGCTAACGGATATAATAATTATGTTTATCGGGAGCCGTTACTTACGCAACAAGCAGAAATGGAAAGGAAACGCCCCATAAAACCGATTCTAGAAAATTTGTTTCGAGATAAAGAACTTATAGTCTGCCGGACAGCATATAACAATTTTATGAATATCATCGACGTTATCGGTGGTCCGAAAGAGACGCAGCGTGCTCAAGAATTATTAAAGAAAGTCCGAATCGTTGACGATGTGACCGATGGACGAATTATGGAGCTGCGCTTGGGCGGTAAAATTAAAGATCGATCGCGAATAATTTTCGCAACGGGCGAAAGTATGAAAAGCATCACTGTTTCTGCTAATGAAGGATTTGTAAGAGCGGCGCGTATGCAGGTAAATATATTCATTATATAAGATTGCTTTGCAGCTTTGAATTAATATTATACAGATATTATATTTTTTTTTTCAGGGCATTGAGTGTACAGTTTTCTTACATGAACCCAGATCTCTATCAGAAATTAAAGAAGGTAACGCAACAAGTATAGAACAATCTTGATATTACTCAGAATATTTAAGCAATCATAGAGAAGATACATATATACTGATACTAGGCATTTCTATTGTTAATTTATTATATTAATTTATATATATTACATAAAACGACGTTTATATACTATTCCTTTGGAAAAGGAAGCTACTATATTTCATCATCGTTGATTACTTGAACATTGGACTCGTTAAACTGAAGCTCTATATATTCCTGAAATTCTGTAAAATGTAAGATAAATTGTTATATAAAAAATGTATAAAATTAAAAAGTTTTAAAATATTCAACGATACCATCGATAAATTTATTGAAATGAGGATTCCTTTCTTTGGCCATTTGTATATATTCTTTACTCTTCTCTCTGTTTCCGAGATGCATGTAACACTTAGCGCTATTCAAAAGAGCTTTTAAATTTGAGTCATTCAGTTTTAACGTCCATTCGCAATCGTGCAAGGCTTTTTCGAATAATCCGAGATGCATATACGATAACGCACGATTATTCCACAATACGGAGGAGTCTTTACGTTGTTCTAACGCTTTACTGTAATAAGTCACGGCCTTCTCGTAATCACCTTCTTTAAATGCACCGTTTGCAATTCTCTTCAACGTTTCCGCCCGTTCGTTTCTAATCTTGCGATCTTCGGCTCGTTTTTTAGCGTCTTCCTCTATGCTCTTCATGAATATCTCTGTTCATATAAATTACATCAATTTATAATTCATAGCTTTGCACCTAATCGATAAGACAATGTAACATGTAAATGAATCTACCTCGCGACATTTTGTTCGGATCATTAGAAGGGTCATCTTCCTTTGACGGATATTTATTAATTACTGATCGATCGGTTTTAATTTTTACCTCCCCATCTTCATAGATTTCTTTTTGAATAGCTTTTTCTAAAATTTCATCGGCTAACTTTTTCCCGCATTCTTGCTCTTCTCGATTAGAAGATGCCAACTTCTTCACGATTTTTTCTTGAACGAAAAATTTTTATAGAGATAAATTTGCAGTATAATCGAGTGTCATACTTACCTACTTCAGTAACACGATTCATGAAATTTTGAAACTCTTCTTCTGTGACATTTCTATCAGGGGTTAATTGATTAACGATATGATTTGCCTGTTCTGTTTTATCACAATTTACTTTATTCTTTATATTCATATCCATTTTTTTATGTAAAATCGTAGGAACAATTGCAAAAACTTTTTGTATACGCTAGTCGCTACACGGAAAAGCGTAAAGTTTGCTTTCAAGGAAACCGTTATGGTAACCGAGTTGCTATGGTTTGTTACGCTATATATCTACTATATGTATATATATAACAATATGACACTAATACTAATCTTATAGCGTTTTCGATTGGGCTGGGTTTTGTAAATCCAGGTTGGGTTCCATTGTAGATCCAGGAGAATAGTCCTATCTTAGTTCAGATCTAAAAGTATAATCCAATCAGCGCATCCGAGAGCGGTTGAACCTGGGTTGAATCCAGCCCAATCGAAAACGCTATTAATTAAATTATCGCATAAATAAATTATAGTTTAAAGAATAATTTTAATCGTACAGAGAGATTTAAATGAGTTATGATTAATGAGATAGATTTCAATAAGTTATATTTGTGTATGGTTTTATTATGAAAGTAGAGACGTGTAACATAAACATCGAGAAAATGATGAGCAGTTAGATGAGCAGTTTGAAATGTCATGTGTACAAATATCAATGTATAATATGTGAGAAAAACATGCAGTGAGTTATATATATATATATATAATTCTTTGTCAGTTTATGAAATTTTAAAATCACATTAACTTAACCTAACCATTTGAATCTTTTCTAGGAGGGAATTCTGTATGAGGATGATTGTTCTTATTTAATGAATGGATCAATATCTGAGAAAAAAACCGTTGCGTGGTTTTACTGTTTTCCGAGCTTTCAATGTCAATCTCGTCAACTTCTAGAGGGTCCATGTCAACATCTTCTTCCACGTCCGAAGATATTTCGATTTCATCTTTTATGTAAACTGTATTTATACTGTTATCAACACTGGAACTTTTCTTAACTTTTCTTTTGTCCAACGGCTCGTTTAACTTATTGTCTGATACAGAAGTGGATGGTTGTCCGGCAGTGATCTCTACTTCGTCCATAATACAACGCACTTTTTGGAAAGATAATGGCTTGTTCGTTATTGTGGATAATACACTCGGCCAACTGATCTCAGGATGCGTCGGAAACTCCTTTCTCTTTCGCTGCATCGGAGACATCCTCCGCACTCCCTTGCTTGTACTTGGCTCGTTGATGTCTATAATACTTATACCGGAATTGCTGGTCTCTAGCCGTTGACATAGCTCGCTTATGTTGATCTCCTCGTTCTTCGATGTTTCCTGAGGGACTTTGGCTGCCGTCTTGTAATTCATCTTCGGAACAAATCTCGTCTGCGTAGCCGCTTTACCCTGTGTTTTCGTGCCTGTAGTTTCGTGTTCGGAGCCGACATTTCTACCGGACGAGTTCCTGGCTTCCTCCAATTTCAATCGCGACACCGTCGTCTTCTTCGATGCGTCGTAGTGCTCCTTATTGTTGGAACCGTCGGACAGCAACGTGGATGGGATGTGTCGCAGCCCGATGACCTCAAGGATCTCGGCGAGCTTGAGCAGCCTCCTAACCTCGCTCTGGACTACCTGTATCTCGCCGCAGTACATGAAGTTCACGAGGGTCTTGAGATCGTCTGCCTCGACGTCGTGCAGGATGATCATCGGGTGCGGATGATCGTTGGCCACGAGCAACCGGCGGAAGAAGGAGCTCGAGTTGGCCAATACCATCTTGTGACATTTAAGGATCGTGCCGTCCTTGCAGACCAGGGAGAGATCGACGAATTGCTGTTTCTCGTAACAGGTGTCGAGCGAGCCCACCATGTGCGTCGGGAAGCTCTGCCACCTGAAGCTCAACACGGAATCCTCCTTCATCGTGGCGCTTTTCTGTCAGCTCTTCGAGTCAGGGATCTCGCGATCAGGCGACGCGGGACGCTCGGTTCGCGGCGTTTCTGACAACAGGACTCGCCATGACACCACGTGCCGCTGTTGTCGTCGTCATGAATCTATCCAATGAAGGGGGAGCTGATGAACAGCCACTTCTCTCCGGCGGGACTTTCCGTGCGCATGCGTGAGTATGCAATCTACACTATCACGTGACAGATTCTCCGAAGCTTCTCCATCCCCGACAGAATATTTAGAAATATAATTTCAAGTTGTTAGGACCCACACATATTTACGGGTACCACACATTGTGGGATATTAATAGTATGTGAAATATCACCGACGAGATATTATTAAAGACCGACAATCTTATGGAAGTTTGCGCGTGTCCATTAAAATTTAGACGACTTATAATATAATATTATTATGATTTATCATTATTATAATGTATCTTACAATTAGACATATGTATATTTATTTATTTATAAGCAAGTAAGAGATGAATATTCTTCGCCAGTGAATAATAAACCAAGGAGGAGATTTGTTTCGA
>NJRP01000151.1:35343-65476 GCA_003063835.1 Aphaenogaster floridana | reverse complement strand
CTGTAAGACGTCTATATTACGTCTTACAGACGTTATAATAATAATTTTCTTGAAAACGATACGGTAAATTGACTTTAAATTTCATATGTAGGAACGAAATACATTATTAAACATCTTAGCAAAATATTATGGCAATGCTGTTACTTTTGAAAGTCTGACATACTACCTTAATATCCATTGTGCGTTACGTTCAATATTCATTGAGGAAACTGATTCTAAAATTTCAATTCCTATTCCTAATATCTAATATTCCTCCATTATGCGCAGGGCCTAACTCCGTTTTGTATCGACAATTGGCGGAGGCTGCTCTCGCGCAAGAGCGCGGCTCCCAGAAAGTCTCAGTTGCGATTTCAAAACTCCCGCGTAGTCCGGAGTTTCGGCCGCTCGTCGAGATATCGGAGTCTCGAGAGTCGCGAGGTCTCGATCGGCGGTCGAGCGGCCGCGACGGCGACCTCTCGACGGTCCAATTGGCTTCGATAATTGCAAATGGTCGTTTAATAACAGATGATTGAACGCGTAGCGCGGCGCGCGGCGTGGCATTTATCTGTCAAAAGCGGTGGCGGCCGGCCGACGAACGTTGTGATGCGCCGCCGGCTGACGCGCGTCCGTTGAGCGTTTAACCGGCGAGGCGTAGACCCGTGGACCCCCCTGTGGGACCGACTCCTGTTCTCCCGGCACGGCGACGACGGCGGGCGACGGGACGGCGACACGACGGCGACGACGAGACGACGCGGCGGGAGCGGGAGAGCGACAGAGAGGGCGAGACGCGCGAGCGTGCGGAGCGGGCGACCTTTGAAATAACCGACGCGTACGTTTATTATTATGTGATCGCGGGCCGCGCGCGGGTTGACGGCACAAGAAGGAAGGTAGACGAACAGGACGAAAGCTCGAGGGGAAAATGCGGAGCACCGACGTTTTCTGCTATCTCATCGTGGCGACTCTCGCCGTTCTGTCGACGCTCGGTCGCGCAGGTGAGTGCCCACGTTGGATTTATTTCTCGTGTATACGTATCTCGCGGAACGCCGGGACGGCGAGGGCGAGAGAAAGAAGAGAGTGAGAAGGAGAGAGTGTCGTGCCAGGCTCGCTGTCTGGCTGGTAAATTAAAGCCCGAGCGGCCGCGAAATTGGTTCGTCCGAGCGGAGCCGCCGCGGTCACCCCAGCTTTAGCCACAATGGTCTTCTTCCGCTCTTTCCCTCTCTCTCTTTCTTTCTCTCTGTGCCTCTCGTCGTCTCCGTCGTTCCTTCTCGGGTCTAAGAGACGAGAGAGCACCCTCGGCTGCTACGCCGAATCGTCCAGATCAACCCGCAACACGTGTGACGCTCTCGCGCGCTCCCATTCTCATGTTTCACGTCGGTTCCACGTCGAGAATGAGAAGAGACACGTTTTCCTCGACGTGAGAAATATCCCGCACGGAGAAACGTAGAATAATTGCTGTAAGCAATACAGCTGCTGATATTATTGTTATTTTTAAGCATTATTTTTATCTACTGTAATTACGTATATTTTACCGCGGGAGATATGCCTTTTTGCGCTTCGCAGAATGCAGGAAGTACGAACGGCGATAAACTATTGATATCGCGCTTTGCAATCTGTCGACGGTACACGGAATATGATAAAAATACAAATAATTGTCGCGACATGTACGCTGCCGAGGCCTGAGTCGAAAGGTATCGAGTTGCTCCGAAAAACGGAGCTCGGTATAATAATAATAATAACTTTATTGAGTGCAGTGGTTAACAAAACAAAATTTTGCAGAGATGGGTATACAATATTACATTACAATATTACATTATGGGTATACAATATACCAATTGCACGCAATAGGCGGGGCGACAGCTGAGAGCTGACTTAAAGCCATACCTGAGCATTGATGTAGATGTGGATATATGTTTGACACGAATTGAACATATATAACAGAAAGAAACGCAAATTATACAGTATTAATCCTTTAAGGCCCAATGTACATAATTATGTACATCTATTTTGAGTTCCTCCCAAATGTTTTGTATTGCTAAAGTAGTGTTTCTGCCAGTATAATACTCTTGATTCGTTCTATATGGAGCTAAATTCTCTATGTCAATTCGTAAAATAATGATATTCCTGCTAAACAAGCCACTATTGTGATCGTTGATCGTAAATTTTACTCAAATGGAATCGATGCCTGGGCCTTAAAGGGTTAATATTACAAGTAGATAAGAGAAGAATACGATGAGAAATTAAGCCCGCGCGTTCTTTATCGGCGCAATCGTCGAATTTTGCAGATAAAGATACGTCGAAGTAACAAAGAAATAAACATCCCGTTTCATATCGCCTGTCGATCGAATACCAAGAAAATATACGTCTCGCCTCTCGATCTCCGTTGAAGTATCTTCCGTCGCATCAACTGATTCCGTCTCAACTGATTTATCGTCTCTTGCATTTTTACGTTACGTCCGGTCCATTACGAAAGCGAATTTGAAACGCTCAGTTGCTAGGGTCCCGCGTTTTTCTCGGATAATTAACATCGAAGCGTGCACGAGGATCTCGTTTGCGATAATATCTCCTTAAGGAGACGGATCGCGTTTTTTGTTTCGCCACGCATTTTTAATCTGTACACTGAAAAAAATCCATGTATTTTTACATGGAAATTACTTGTTCAAAACCGCAAAATTACCTAATTATTACTGTAATTTTTTTTCCTGATTTTTAAAAGTGAAAATACATATTAATGGTAAAATATAGGTGAAATTACTATTTTTATGCATCACTTGTAATTTTATGTGAAATCACTTGTAATCACTTGCAACTTTCCATGTGGATAGCAATATTGCATGATTATGCTGGGTCAGAAAAAAAATTTGTTGAAAAAGTAAAATATTTAGTCCGATACGTTCAACTAAAACATTAGTTAGTTTAACTGAACATTAGTTGAATTAACTAATTATTGATTAAAAAATGAACTATACCCTTTTAACGTCCATTTTCACTAATGTAGATTAACTTTAATCTCGGTTTAACTTATTCTTTATCTTCTTCTTATTCTTAGAACTAGGAAAAGATAAAGAGTAAGTTAAACCGAGATTAAATTTAATCTACATTGGTGGAAATGGACGTAATTCAACCAATGTTCAGTTAACCAACTAATGATTTAGTTGAACGTATCGTACTAAATATTTTAGTTTTTCAACAAATTTTTTTTCTCAGTGCATAAATATTTTTTTCATTGTAAGTATGTACATCCATACCAATACACTTCCCTTTTTTACTGCGTGATATAATCGTCGATAGCTTTGGGATAGAATCAGATCGTGACGCAATTAGCGCAATGTCAGTTTGTTACGTCGCGATATTGAACTGCACTGAGAAAAACATTTTTTAAACTAAAATATTTAGCCCGATACGTTCAACTAAAACATTAGTTGGTTTAACTGAACATTGGTTTAATTAAATAGTAAAATAAAAATATAGTTCTTTACATTAAAATTAATTTCACTCTCTTTAGAAAGGACCAAAATCCATGGTCGAAAAATGTCGCGATTCGCGATATATTAATTTAAATTAAATATTGGCCAGTTGAGTCGAAACAAATCTCTTCTGTGAAAAATATAGTTCATTTTTTAATCAAGAATTAGTTAATTTAACTAATGTTCAGTTAAACCAACTAATGTTTTAGTTGAACGTATCGGACTAAATATTTTAGTTTCTCAACAAATTTTTTTTCTTAGTGTGCATGCCTTTTTTGTTTCTAATTAATGTATACTGGATATTCTTATCTTGTACATATTATGACACGCACAATGCCACAACGATGCACCGCTTTTTGCGTTTTGTACACGGAAAGAACGGTTTTACTGAAGTATCTGAAAATTTAGTCAGATACAGATCAGAAAATAATTATGTTGGACCATCCAAAATAATTATGTACGACGCTCAAGCTGTTTGCAAGGACGTCAAAATTTTTTACAGCATTGCCATTATGCTTGAGCGTCCTACATAATTATTTTGGATGGTCCAACATAATTATTTTCAGATCTGTATCTGGCTACATTTTTAGATACTTCAGCAAAACCGTTCTTTCCGTGTATCATCATTTTTCGTGAAATTTTCTGCTTGATGAGTTGCTCCCTTTGTGGCTTTTTCGTTTCTTAAATGTGTTTCAGATTTCTAATCATCGCATTTTGAATACTCTGCATTCTTAATATATCTAGATACCATGACTTGTCTGTCGGCGACGAAGTTTGTTTATCACGGAAGACAGTGCCTTTTTGCAGAGGTTTTCCGGAAACCTACGACGGTTTATCACGCCATGTAATCGCACGGATCCGCCGCAATCGGCTTTACGACGTGGATGTTGTCTCATCCGCTGTCCGTTTTTATTGATCGTATATTTGCGTCAGTCGACCCGCGCCGAAAACGAGACGGCCCGACGATTCCCTCGCGAACTCATGCACGCCGTTCCACATTGCTACGGCTCTGTATTAATTTAAATAACCGGAAGGTTATATAAGCACGCGCGCGCGCGAGAAGAATTCGTCGAAAAGAAAACCGGCGGAACGGTATTCGCGCGCGAGTACTGGCGAGTTCGGCGCGCGTTCCGGAGCGTATTTTAGCATCTTCGGTGGACGAGGAAACGCACTATTTCCTCCATCTACTTTGCTCCTACTTTTATTACACGTCTGTTTATTTGAGTTACACGTGTACTGCACGTGTGCCGTCCGTGCACTCGGAACTCGCGATAACGGAATGATATACAGAGTGTTAATAACGAAACACTCTGTATACAATCTGTATGCAATCTGTGGGTCGAAAATAAGTTCACTCGGCGGTACATTGGCGTTTTACGTTCCTCCCGTATCCTCGTCCACTTTCTTCCCTAAGCAATTCTCGTAAAAGGATATTCTATATATAAGATACGCCTCGGGAAATCCCAAGCGAAGATTTGGCTGTCTTACGCGGGTATTCACGGGTATTCACGGCTCGTACATAATAAATGAGACGAGTCTGCGAAAGATACCGTGTTACGCGAGCACGTGAAATCCTTCGGCGAATTCGCGTTTACGTGGCGAAACTCGGTCGAACGAAATTGGATAGTCGACGCGGAATTGAGCGAAGACACGCGAAGGGAATTCTTGCAGCTTTCTTTTCGAATAACATTTAGTTTTATGGATACCGTCGTAACGCGAGTTTTCACTCCGAGAATATTGAATCTGCGTCGGGACTTGTTCTATGCTTTTTATCGTATTTTTAGCATATTATTTTGCCGTATCAACCGACGTTATTTAAAAATCACGATAGCAGCAAGTCGACGCGATTTCATATCTTCGATTCACGCATGCGAGGTTTACGGAATTGCATCGATTTCGCGTCATCATTATCGGAATATTTCGTTGATCGCGCAATAATTCAACTGGCACAGCTGTCGTTTATACCATATGGAATATCGGCAAAATATCAGCCAGAATTCTCTTCTGTTAATTTAATAATGCCTTTCTTACGAGCTACGTTTTCATTTCCAACGTTTACCTTCCAAACTCCGATTCCAATAAGCGTATGAAAATTTCGTAATATTATTTATTTATTTATTATCCTTGCCTTGCGGTTTAGGATGGCTTCCCATATTACAGTCTGTTACATTCTCACATTCCATTCTTGATTCTACTTTACATTGCACCAAATTTTATATTAAATCTCAAAACTAAATCCCATTTAACTCTAAAACTAAAATTAAATCTTAATTTAAAAATCTGCATTCAAAATAATATTTAAATTGAGGTAAACTGAATTAAATTAAATTGCATGCCAAAATCGTCCCAGAACTGATTAAACAACTAAAACTAAACTAACTAAAATAACTGAAACCAACTGAATTACTTTTAATTCCACTTTAAATTTCGTAATAAACATCGCTATTCTGGACGTGGATAATTTGGAGCTACTTCGATCATAATTTACGATGATTATGCCTTTCATTCTTTTCCGATATCGCTTTGGATTCTATGTTGTCGAGGAAAAGATAGTTACATAATCCGCGTGTAATCTTAACCTACGACAGGAATATCTTTTTGAATGGAATTCTCCTTCGACTCTTGTACGGTTTAACGACGGATCGCCCGCTGTGGGACTTCATGAAAGCGAAATGAACGGACTCTTTGTTCACCCGAACGATCCGATTTTACGACGTTATCACGAAAAAGTGATCCGCATTGTGTGCCGCGACTCCGCGAGAATGCAATAAATGGATCGAATATGATATCTCGAAACCCTGAAATCGTTGAAACTTTACACCAACGACGGCGAATCCGCCGGTCTGAATTGCGTGATTATATTCAACGCGCCTTACGAACGACCGACGTAAATTGTGGCGGCATTGTGAAGTCGTATTTACGGCCGGAGATGCGTAATGCTAATTTTATTCGCGAAGTTACAGTCTTGAAATACGAGAAATTTTTTTTCCACGTAAAATTTCCTTTATGGAGAACACACGTTACTCTTTATTCACAACAATTTACGTAATGACGTGTACATATCCGCGTATTTCCACGTCGATATTTCAACGGGAGAAATCACGTGGGACGACGTTATAGAATTAATGCAACACCAGCCATTTAAATCAAAAACCAGTCCTATAATACGCTTGACTCAACCTCGGTGTGGTTAACCCCCCTCGTATATGCTGTTGATAAAACGAATTCATCTCTATTAACTGATTCAGCCAATCATGCGTCACGCTCGATGGAGTTACGAAAATGCCATTCATCCTCGTGCCTCTTTGTGTCTTCTGCTCTGGATGAGATAATGAAACCGTTAGCCAGCGATAACTAGACGGATAAGAAACGTAGCGCGTTCGATTAAGCCTCACATGACGCGCGTAATCATCGATTTATATATGTAGCATACATGTCGCATTGTCTTGACAATTATATGACTATATCTCCTCAAGACTGCAGTCTCGGACAAAGTTTCGAATCACACACAATTTATGAAATCTGTTTATTCAATTAGAATTTATTTATAACATTGCATTGCATTTTGGAACGATAAATGTTTTTTTATAATAACATGTAATGATAATATCATGTAATGACTAATCTTAGAATGTCTCAGAGAGTGATCCATAATGACAGAGTATGATTCAAGTCTCTCTTTGTTTGCCGTCACAAAACATTGTCACGTTTATATGATTGGATTAAAGTTTAAACGTTATCTTAACCGCAATCATAATTTTAAAATTGTCTACAGTATTTGAATATTATTTATGTCGCTTTGATGATTACGAATTGAATTAGCATTATTTTAGCAGGATTACTTTAGCAGCGAGTGAGCGAAACAAATCTCTTCATTATTTCAGCAGATAACGCAAATTGGCAGCAAATATTTTTAGTTAACTATATTAGCAAGTAGAAGCTTTGTCGACTTTGAATTAGCTTGAAAGTGACTAATGTTGTTATCTTCTTGTAAATGTCTATGGATTTTGCAGCAAATACTTATTTCCCAAGGTGTTTTAAAACGTGTGGTCGATACCTCTGTGTTTTCGTACTTATATATCTCATTTTCATGGAATGTAATACTCGTACAAAATATTCAATAATAAATGTAATTATTTCTTGAAAAGTTTCGCAATTTTTCATGAATATTCCACATAAATATCCCTTCAACAAGTCGTGAAGAAGTATTTTATTTGTACAATAATTAATAAGTAAATATAGACCGAATATGTGAATAACATAGTATATAGAGAATCAGGCTATTTTTTGGTTGGGCTGGATCTTTTGTGCTTAATAATATTTTTATTGCGTGACTTTATATACACTTCATAGCTCAGCCTTCAATAGCTCGACTTCATAGTTCATTCTATTTTTAATTCTCTTGATGCATATAGCTGCAACGTAAAATCGAGATCTGGATTGCGAGTTTATTGAATGCAAGTTGATGGAATGCCAATGCTGAATGTTGACTCGACTCGTTCTCGGCGATTCATTCACCTTTAAAGTATTGATGGCGATTCTTTTCAGAGAGCGACAACGAAGCGTACACGATGAGGCCGTGTAATGTTTCGGAACTCAACGTGCAGTGCGGTAAGAATCAGAGGTGCCGTGTAATCAGCAACGGCCAGCAGAAGTGCGAGTGCCAACGAGATTTTTATCTTGTTAATGGCGAATGCACTATGGTTACATCCACGGCGACGACCGTCGACGTTACCACCATCAAGCAAGACCAGAGGTCCGAGTCAGGAGGTACGTGCACGCCGGGAAACGTAGCAATGCGCTGTTAAATATTTGTTTGCTCTTCATCGTAGATTAGATTATAGATTTTACGATGAAAAAATTAGGGGGACACCCGTTCTTCTAACAGACACTATGGTTTTGATATAATCACATGTTTATGACTTTTCGAAGATATATTTCGGAAGACATTTTACGGACAATGTCCAAGGCCTTACGCTCGCTTATGAGCGTCTTAATTTGTGATTAGATAACACTGTTTAACTTCCCTATTATTCATTCGTGATGTGATAAAGAAGCGACAGGAAGAAAAAGATCGATCCGTCGAAGCTTACAACTAGCGGTAGCTAACGCGCCAACGAGAATTTAGCAACTAAATTCTCAATCAATTTGATTTAGGTAACTCCGTAGCCGCCGGTCTGCTAATACCCACCTTCCTCATAGTAGTCGGTGTACTACTGTACTTCGGCGCAAGACGGTACAAATGGCTGCAACGGTTTCGGCAGTATCGTCACAATCGTTACGGCAATGTCATAGTCACGAGAGACGACGACGATGATGACGATCCACCGATAGCGTAAAATGATAAATAAAATGTAAAGGGAAGAATTATAGGGATGCACAGACCGCGTGTACCAAACAATCGAAGTTGAATAGGTGCAATGTATCCTTGTCTGTTGATAGTTACGAGGCTGTAGTGGACTTTGATACGGGATACACATATATATATATTCGGTCGGCGACGCTTGTTTGATTCCTTTAGGAACCGTCACCACGTAATTTTGTGCAAGTATCAGCAGGGAAGTACAGCTATCAGGTGCATGAGAAGCGAGAGACGAAGATGAATTACGAGGCCAAATGTAAAGATGCACTTGCGCGAGTAATTATGCTTTTATAATTAATCCGGGGATGGATTATCAAACATGTCGATCGAGGATATAGAAAAATTATATAGTTTATATAATTATAATGATTGTGTATAATCGTAAGTATATAATTGTAATAATTATATACTTACAGTTCCAAAAGATGGAATATTTTTTAGCGAAATTTTAACGCTTACTTTATCCATCGAGGATGTAAAAGCGTTGTTACTCTCACGCTAGTTGCCGAATCTATATTTATATGTGATGGGGTTGTAAGGAATATAAGGCATGGACTATGTTTATGATAATTCTAAGCATTCATTGAGAGCATAATTTTTTACATTGATATTAATAAGCTGGTCAGTAAATCTTACATAATATTAATAGGTGTATAATAATCAGGTGATCGCTTCTTTTATCACCATCCTCGCTATAGTTGAAATTTAGGAAAATTGTATTAAATGTTGTGTCACTATTGTTGTGGATAGGATTACGTCTGTTCTCTTTTACAATAATATTTGATGAAGTAATGTGATTAATACGCTGAATTAATCCTCTTTTAATTCTTTTAAATTATAAGAAATATTAAATATAATTAAATTTAAGCATCGAAAGAGATACTTGAATTTAAGTATTTAACAGGTTCTATAAAAATCTTTGGCGATTTACAGGCAACATAATTTTTTCTATTAATCTGTTACATTACTGATATTTAAATTAATTTATTGTCCGGAATGACTTTTTTCGTGACTATTGCTTTCATTTATGACGAATACCAAATAAATCGAATCATCATTCATGGATCCAAATTAGTACTTACTTAAACTGCAAGAAATTTGGAAATTTATGTCAAAAGGATATGCTTTTTCTTCTCTTCGATGTTTCTGTAACATAATAAAATCTGTAAATACTTTTTGCTATTCGCGATTGCATACTCTTGCCAGCAACAATTTTTTCCTATAATTTAACCTACATAATTGTGATTGGAAAATGTATTATCTATATATCATTTATGAAGGATGCGGGCTTTAGCTCGTAAAAGATTAATAAAGTAAGCTTTCGAGAATTATACATATTATATACGTATCCTATTCTTGTACTCTATCATTTTTGTACAGAATCTATGCATTAGAACCCGAAAAGATCGTAGTAATTCAGTGTAATGACTTTGGTCGCCATCTAGATTTGATATTTTTATAATTCGCAAGTACAAATCTAAGAATGGCGAGTGGTACTGGCGAATTACTATTGCATTAGTTTTAGTACAGCGACAACTCACGTTTATCATTAATCCAAAGTATGGCTAGTACTGTCTGCTCATTTGTTATTAGGTCAGTGCATTTAAATGATTTGACTGAATATCCTGTTATTATTGCAGCCACGTTTATACAAAAGTTGCAGTGGATATTTATTTATTGGATAGTGGTTCTTTGCTAGGAGCCAATGTTCAAATGTTTTCTACCTTTTTTCCATCGGAAAATTAGATATCTACAACGATTGCAATTTGTGTATGCGTGGCTCCGTTAAGTTTTCAATCATGTCTCTGTGATGTATTTTATGTTATATGACTGAATTTTTATTGTTAATCGATTGCATTTTCTCGGCACAATGAATGATCTAATCGTGAAGTATTTTCTGTGTAAATATTACATACCGTTGCTGATACCAATGTTCGATTCACTTTTATTATTTTATATATAGGGCGTTTCTGAAAAGTCTGACCAAACATTAATTCTATTGATCTTTAGGGATAAAAAATTGATATATATATTCGAAAAAGTTTCTGTTCCGACAGGCTTTTTGAGATACTCATGATAATGAATTTTCGAAAATTTACCTTTGCAATTGATTTAAATTTAATTTAGAAATTAAATTTTATAATTATTTTAATAGGTAAATTCCAGATCTTTCAAAAACACTTTGTATATATTTTGCGCATTAACAGGCAGTGTAAGTAGCAGCATTATTTAAGGTTATTTGAAAAATTGTCGCTTTAAACTTTAATACGAAGTTGATTACTTTTACAATTACTGAATTTTTCAACTCGGCCTTGTAATGTTTATGAATTTCCGCAGATATTCCGTTGTGTAATTTATGTCATTCGTACTGTAAAGTACAAATAAAAATAAAGATCTCCAAAAATTCTGCAACTGAACATTTCCAACTATTATTCCTATATTTGCGTATTACAGCCATCAATATGTAAAGAGGGGCAATGAATGACAAGTAAGTATATTTCCTCACTCTTTTATATCGTACGTAAATATCGACATAGCTTTAAGACAAGATATACGCTCAGGAAGACTTATCCGCTAGTAATATCTATCAAATTCGACGATAGAACTTAGTGTATATAGTTTTTTTTTTTCATAAAGGTCCATATTTATTATATTTGAAATCGCAATTTAACTTGAACGAACGTGCATAGAATAGAGTTACACAATTATTTACAAGTTTGTTTATAATTAAGAAAATGGAGATATCTTTTCATTTTCAGCACCTCTGAAATTCTAGTAACGATTTCGAATGTGGATGACATGCATTAATATCGCAAATTAAATTGTTATTAGAATGTATGACGATTCAAGTTCTATTACTGTATCACGCTGCTAGTTCAGAGGAAATGAGTTTACTATATGACATATGTTACAGCATCTGTGTAGTGCTATATCATTTTAAGTGGATCTAGTAGTCATTCAGAATTTCTCTAGCGAAGATCTCAGAACGGATTATCTACGATCAATGTTATCTCGTTGAATATTAATCCTGCCTTTGCTTTTCATCGCAGTACGCGTGAATAATAATGAGTATTGACGAGTATCAGGATGATTAATATCTCATTGTTCTCTATGTCTGGCTATTGGGTTATGGTTTCTTTTAAAAGGCATGGCATAGTGCCACACTGCGATTGACAATAATCTCGTCCCTTTTCCAATCTTTTAATTTTCAATAATTTATATCATCTCGAAATCACGCGAGCTATTAATACCTAACTGAATCGTCCGCAGATTATTTTCTACCCTCAGAGCGGCGCGGCGAGTGCGTTGCGCGTTCTTTGGAATGAAAGACACTGATCATCTGATTGCAACGGGGCTAAGGGTCGAACGCGATGGGTCCGTTCGCGGAAAGCCAATTTCATAAAAGAACGCAGCCGTTTCTCTTCCATGAAAGTGTCTTTCCTGGGTCGATCGGTGGCAGTATAAATTAGTCGTTTAGCGCTCGTGAGGCAAGATGTACGCCTCGTGAAATCTCAAACGCTTTCCTCGTAACACTCGTAATCGGTACATCACGATGTATATCTCCTTAGTACGTCGTGTAATCTTGCCATGGTCTCTGCTGTCTGTATTGCGCTCCGCTGACCTGTATAGCCTCCGGCGTCCTGTAATACACCGTTCGGCCCCGATCGTTATTGCTGATGCTCGACGGCAGGAACTGAGGACTCGGAACGAACGATTTCTGTTGGTGCTGATGCTGATGCTGCTGTTGCTGCTGCTGCTGCTGCTGCTGCTGATTGATCGGCCTGGAAAGTTTGTAGCTGTTCTCGGAAGGTTGTAGCACGGTATCTCTACCCAGCTGTCTGTGAAGAGGCAGAACAAATCCGCTCGGTAAATTGGCTTCCTGAACTAAAGTCGGCGTCAGGGCGTCATTCAGGGTAACGTCGTACTCGCTCTCGGGGATATCCTGAAGGCGATGCGTAACTTCGTTGATCCTTTGCTTTGCTCTGTAGCTGCCCGGTCCCGACGGTAGATCCTGAATGTCTTCGTTTCTGTATGTCGAGCTGTAGATGTTCGGCGTGGTCTCGACGGAGGGAAGTCTCACCTTGCTGCGGATTGGAGAACCTGAAGATGTCTGCACATTCGCGTGCTTCTCGCTCGAGTAATTCTCTATCCATTTAGGCGTTACATTCTCGTTTTGATGATTGCGTGAATCGTACGATTGATTCTGAGTGGAGTATCCTCTGGAGGAGTTTGATAGATCTTCTGGGCCTTTCGAAACTTCTTCCTCGTTCATCTCTATCGGTCTTCGTAGCATTGGTCTGGATATCGCGCTATCATACTCGTCCTGACGTTGTTTCTTTTGAAGATCACCCTGGACGGCTTTGTAAGCGTCATACGTCTGCTTATTATCCGATCTCAGAGGTGGCTCCTGATGGTTAACATTTTTATCGTCTTCTTGTTCCTCTTGTACGTAGTAACCCCTGTGTTCGTTTTCGCCTAAAGTGCTTCGGTGGTCGGTTGTTGTTTCTTCGTCTCTTCTGGGCGAATGCGGCGCTTTAGAGCCGACCGGTGATAATCCCCTCGGATTGGGATTACCGCCACGAGACGGTAGGAAAGGCCTCTTCACGATTCGAACAGTAGTTCGAGGTGGAGGAGGAGATGGTGGAGCCTCTTCCAGGGGCTCGTCGTAATACTCGGAAGAGTACTCATCCGGGTATGCGACCTGATGATGAGTCTGTTCGTTTCTACCTTCCAAGTCTCTATCTTGGTAATCTACTTGCTGAGATGTTCTCTGAGATTTCTCAGACAGATTTCTGTGATAATCCTGAGCATCGCCCACTACGCGGCCACTTTGAGTTTGAATAGGTCTGGCTGATCGTTCCGGATAAGATGGTGTTTCCGATCGATCGGTCACCGTGTCTTTAGAGTTTTCTTCAGGTTTATGAATAAGCTGTTCTGGTAAGCAAGTCGTTGTAGTTGTGGTGGTTGTTGTAGTGGTTGTTTTCTCGGTTGTTCGATCGTACGAATTGGGTCTTCTGGGTGCTTCAGTAGCGTCTGATAGATCCTTCGATCTCGAGGAGGATCGCGATCGTTCGGCGTCTCTCTCGCGATCGAGAAGCCGGGACGAATACGGTCGCTCTTGTCTGTCGGAATCTTGCGATCTTCCCCGTGAATCGCGATCCGAGGATCTCTCAGGACTGCGATCTTTTCCACGATCGAGAGTTCGATCCCTATTTCGGTCCCTGTCTCGATCGTAATAACGATCCCTCGAGCGATCCTGATGCGTCCTGAGTCGTACCTCTTCCGGCGGTGAGTGATAACGAGTTCTACAAAATTGATTATTATTTTCATTAATTGTAATACTAATTGTCAACGATTAATGTGAAGTTTAATGGTCGCATTAAACTTTTGTAGATTGATTCTCACAACACCTTTGTTTTTATATTTGTTACAAAGCAATTTTAAAATTCTCTGTGGAAATTTTGATGGTAAAATATGTTATTAACAACTATATGTCAATGTATTTCTTGATATTATCATTAAAATGAATATTAGAATGAATAAGATATAATTAGTAATATATATATATATATATATATATATATATATATAATGATATTTTGCTCCAATCATAATGACAGTTAATCTTTTTTAAAATGCAATACTGTTTATGAATATGATTTTGTTTAGTAGTTTAGTTCATTGAGTATAACTTTATCGGTGTTGTGTACGTTACCTTACCTGAGGGGACGGTCCCGGTCCCGAGTTTCATAGAAGTCTCTGTCCCTGTCTCTGTCTCTGTCTCTGTATGAGGGTCTTCTTCTGAGCGGCCTCCTGCTCGGTCTGACATCCTCTACCTCGTCATCGTAGTAATCATCCTCTACCAAATCTGGCCGCCGTCGTGGCTCCTCTTTAATCACAATTTTATTATTTTTTACAGAGCGATTTATACTAACTTCCAATGTCGAAAATCTTTTCAGATAAATTTTACCTGTTGGCGATGCAGGGGTGGTTTTGTACGCGTATTTATCTTGCTCCGAAAGTGGTACAGGCCGCCTAATCTTCGGTGGCGTTCTTGGCCTGGAATAAACCGAACTGCTAGGCGCAGCCGGCTTCACTAGGCCTTCCGCATTGGATGACGCACTCGCCGAAGGTGCTGCAGGTTCCTTATCGTCGTAATCATCTCTATATCTGACGTAAACAGAATGTAATAGTTTCGTAAGCGTTCAAACAATGCAAGATCTAAAAGTGTTGTTGCATATTTAAGATATGTCGAAGTGGTTTTCGATAGGATCAACATCAACGTGTTCTCACCTCTTATCGGAATATCTTCGTTCGTCGGTATCTCTGTTTCTCGACTCCGGGCGCCTATCGTACACATCTGAATCGTCCACCTCCCTCGACGTAGATCTGGTACCTTGATCCGGGTTTCTTCCCCGCGGTCTCAAGTCGTCCTCCAGTGGATCCCTCGACCTGGGTGGGTCTCTTCTATTTCCCCTTGCTGGGTATCTCTCCCTAGCGGCGTCTCGATCCCTATCGTCTCTACCGCGCGCTGGCGGATCCCTGTCCCGGAAGTCACGATCGCGGTCCCGATCCCTGAACTCACGATCCCGGTCCCGCCTGTATTTCCGATCATCGTACTCGTAGTCGTCTCGGCCGACGAAGTCTCGCGGGCGACTGTAATCATCGTCATAATAATCTTCCTCGTAGTAATCGTAGGGTCTTCTTCTCGCCGGAGGTCTCCTTCTCGGTGGAATCCGATCGCGCCCAGCCGCTCGACTGGTCGGCGTAGTGACCGGCGCTACGGTAGTCGTAGTGGTGGTCGTAGTTGTGGCAGCCTGATAAAGGGCATCATTCCTATGCCAGTATTTCTTGGAGTTGGCGCAGTCAACCTCAGACACGAAGTGGCAGATGAAGGTCTTCTGGTCGAACGCCGTGAAATTGGCGCACAGGAAGTCGTAGCGAGTGCCGAAGAGACAGTGATGGTAGACCTTGAGGAGGACATGCGTGCAATGTTAGAATTATCGCGACACGTCTGCCGTGTCCGTAAGAATAACGCGCCGTTAATTGCCGTAACGATGGCCATTAAGAATACGGAATGGATTTCGACGTCGGGCGTTTACGAAATCGAATCGCAATCGATGGGTGAAAGTGGGCGGCAAATCGGCGCCGCGTGTCAGACTTTCGAGATTTTTGAAGGCGCCTCGGTCGTTTTCTTTTTGATCGCCTGCCGTGCGAATCTCGCTCGCGATTCGTTACGTCGGCTGTCCTCTCGAGGTAACGAAACGTCGGCGACACACGACGATTTCAGCACACTTTTCATCGCGAACGTACGCGGGCGAACTTGCCGCACGCCACTATGTAGCTTTCACACGGCGGCCGCGCGTGTGTGCGAGTGCAAATAATTGCACAGAGTCACATAAATGTGCATTCTACGGTCACGTATGAAAAAGACTCGCGTCTGTGTGAGGGCTCGTGGTATTATCTGGAACGCACAAACGCCGGTGAATTATCTAGGGGAATTATCTACAATCATTCAGAGCACATCCTTTCGATAAATGGCACCGTTTCACTGAGATCCTTGTAAAAAGTACAAGCTATCTCCGATCCCTGCCAATAATAGATCATGAATCTTACTCAACTCGTAACATGTAAATGTCAGACGATCATCGAATATCTAATCGCGCGTCTATAACGAGCCTCACACGCATATGCGGCGTAGAGTAATTTCAGTATAGTTAGAATCATTGTGATTTTATTGAAAAATTCATCCTTATTCATCTCCAATTTATCTCCAATTTATCTCCAATTTATCCTATCTTTTTATAATTCAATACTAAACTGATTTAATCGATCATTGTGCAAAATTATTAATGGAATTTATTTTAATGAATCACGTAATTGCGTAACGAATACTGCACATTTGGAGATTCCGATCCCCGATAGTTCAACTCTGTGAAGAATTTACGGTGGAAAGTCGGTAAAATATTCGGTCGACACTTCCTCTATGCCGAATGCGGAGAATAAATCGCGGTTATTTGCATGAGAACTAGCGTTAGAATTATTCAGAACGCATCTTTCTTTATTTAACGAACGTTTCCTTACGATCTTTTAGGATCTTTTTGTGCCGTGAGTTACGAATGTTATTGTTCCCGTAAACGTTACGGCGCTACTTACATCGATCACGTTCGGAAGCAGTAATCAGCAGGATCATTACAATTGTAAATCCCGCCCGAGGCTGAAAAGATTAGAAAATAATCCAAGCGATCGCAAGTGATTTCCTAGCAGGAAGCCAGTCGCGAATTAATTGCTCATTTCCCAATTTCTCTTCCGCGACAAATCTTTCGCAAAGCGCACAGGATGACCGGTCTTCCCGACGTCCTTTTTATTTTCACGACGCGCCGCGCAGCGCACGTCCCGGCCGACGAACCCTGCCCGTTACATTTGCATGACAATGCTCCATTCGTTCTCTCGTAGTCCCGTGAAAATGATCGATAAGAAAACGAGCCGAGTCCGGTCGGAAAGGGGCTACTTTGCAATCGCTTTCACAATTCTAGGAGTTCGCGCGCGTGAATCGCGGAACGGTCAGGGACGGGAAGCGTAGCGGACCACGAAAGTCCTCTTCCTCGGCTTCTTTCCACGGTGACCTTGTTATTGCGGCCGGCAAAAGGTTTTTCACTTTCGATATCGGTTTCTATCTTGCTGCTTTTGCAACTGACGATAGCGAAAGATTAACGGGGGAGGGGAGATGTACCTACCAATTATTATTTGTTCCCTGAGGACATCGCTATTTCGATTATTCTATCAACATACTAATCGATAGATTTACGTTGCACATCGCAATAATATATTATATGGCAGCTTTATGTATATGACATTTATTGCAAATTCTCGATTAGTCGTGCAATTGCCAATTATATGACTATCATCGAGGTCTACCTTTGTCGATTATCTTCGTCATGAGAACGCGAATGTAACAGAAATTGGCATCGCGGTGATTTAAGTGATTTAAGGCGCGCACGATATGCCGATCTTTTCGATTTTGTATAATAAATATTACGCTAGGTGTACACACACAGTTGCAATAATTACTGCTTACGGTACACACATACTCTACGATAATTACATCAGGACTGTGTAATTTTGTTTTATTAAAACGACGCGAATGAATCTACAACGATTTCTCAATCGGTCGTTTTTTATGTGCCGAACCCGCAATATCGGGGATTCACGGTGAAACGATCGCTCTCAGCGATGCGATGATTGGTAAAAGTGTGCTCGATCGATACGCATTTTTTTGCATTCGCGTCTTGCCCGAGAACTCGCTTTCGTTCGTGGTTGCCCGCGTCGATGTCAACGCTTATCAATCAGTAAATGCCATCGACCGATCGCTGGAACAGTGATCGAACAGTGATCACTGTCTTCCGCCGACATTAGAAATTAGAAGGCAACGCTCTGGGATCGTTGACACCTGTTTATTACGCGAAGGAAACATCGTATTGGAGGATCTTTCTTTAGGATTCATTCAGGCGACAACCGATTTCCCTCTTAGAATTGAATTCGTTAGAATCGGCGTCTTTTTTATCGAAGAGATAATTCTAGCTTATTGTCTTCAAATTGCGAAGCAGTAGCAGCGTCAATGTTTTAATAAACAGATTTCAATCGGCGCTTGTGTCGCTCGACTATAACGGCTCGACTATAACTATCGCTCAGCGTAGAAATTCGAGTTTGCGCCAGTTACCTTTTCTCTTTCTTTCCAAAGGTACCACCGTTATTTTCTCGATTAGATACTATTTCTATAATGTAAATGTAATTAAATTTTAATTACCTGGCACTTGTGCGGCACGCTGGCGTAGAATCCGTCGTGCAAGCCGTCGCATTTGAAATCGATATCCTCAGGTATGCTATTATAAAATGGATAATCACTGAGATTATAGCCGTTTAACTCGCGCGGTAGATTCGGATCCCATATGTAATCGATCTGTGGAATTCCCGTCAAAGTGTGCCCAGTCGTCCCGTTGGTTTCGGTCCCGACCGTTGTTGTCTGAAAAACAGAATGAGTATTGTAGCCTTTGGCTTTTTTGCCAAAACTAGTTTACAAATTACAACTAGTTTACAATTACAAACTTATTTACATATTACAAAACTAGTAGCGTCAAAGACAAGGGATTTAAAAAATTTGAAATCACTTTATTACAAACGTATGGCTATGTCAGATCTCATAAAACGGCTTTCATTTCCTGCGAGAAACACCCGCCCCCGATTCGATACCGATTTTGCCGTAATGACAGTTTCCGCGTATCGTGGACGGAAAAGCGCGTCCGATAGACCGGTATCTTATAGAAAAGTTATTTCACGCTTGAAGAAGCCGCTGTGCGTCGTGCCATAATGATTAGCGATGAGCACTCGAGTTCGATTTGATGATGTCACATTCGCTCGTTTGTGCGCGAAGGTGAACCTGTCGCGCGTGTGTTTAGCTAAACGTTAATTGATTTGACGCCGGCATACATTAATCAAAGTGCTACGGCGCCTCCGCAGACGCAAATACGGATCGCGGCATCAAACCGGATTTACGCGACACAGGAGTTTACGCAGTGCTTCGTGATTTGGAACACGACACGCGATGCTTATCGTATTATCACGGTGGTCAACGCGCTTTATCTTGTCTCCAAGATGTATTACCGGCTAATTTATGTCGTGTCGCATTTGCGAGATTCCCCTTTTATTCGCGAAGAAGGCATTGGCGAAATGAGAACTCGTTTGGTACACGATCGTCGTGACTGTGGCATCAGTTTTGCAACGATCGACGATAAACGATCATGTTTCGCCTATGTCGTGCCATCTGAACAACACGAACGCCACATTGCACGATTTAAAACAAGGGTTGACATCACCGGTATAATTTCGGTCCGAGTTTTTATAGAAATGCGCAATGAAATACATTTTTTCCTATCTATAATGTTAAAGATTGAATTCACCAAAGCCATTTTTATTATAATCATAGATTTAGTATTGCATGTCAGTTCTAGATGATGGAAAATTGATCGTGCTTAAATTTGAGAACGCAATATCAGGATTCATATAATTATTGGATTATCAAACTTGATTAGATAATGTTTAAGGATTAATCATACTACTTTGCGATCTGTTCTAAACATAACAGTCTTTTTCACATACCTCCGAATTTGCGTGATCATTTTCTTCCACGTGAGGCTCCTCGGTCGTGGTAGTCGTCGTGGAAGTTGTCGCAATCTTAAATTTCGGCCTGGTCTTGAGTGCTGCGGAGACTGCGTGGGCCAATAGTATTCCTAAAACGAGTAAAAGAGCGGTTTCATTATTGAGGACGTAAGAACCATTAATTCAAGAATCATTGGGAAGCGTCATTGGGATCGATGTCACGTCTTCCTACAGCTGCGCGACTAATCGCGGACGTTCGGAGTAAATATAGTTCGGTTTGCTCGTCTGAGGAGTATCGATGGCCCCGATGAGTCGTCTGATACATTAAGGAAAAAGGCCACTACGCATTACGTAAATCGCGAAGAAGCGTCGGCGTTGCAAAACTTAGACGAGAAGTGCGGTGAGAACCCAACATAAGTGTTGCAATTTTCTCTCGCCGAGCGAGCGCATTCGGTTGGGTAATTGTTCTTAAACGGATCAAGGCTGTCTATTGATTATTTCCTTTCCACGTTTTGTTGATTTACGATCTACAATATATGAGCCACATATGTTATATGCGGTAAGCTCGTAATACGCTGCCTCAATCTTCAGTCAATCACGGACATTTCCTTTTTACTTCGTAGATTTTTATATTTGTCTCTTTTATTTATCAAATATAAATATGAAAGAAAGCCCCTATCGGTCACAGCGGATCTTGGTGCCTAATAATAATTATTTTATGAATATTCCTGCTCATGCAAACTGCGCGACGCAATCTTTTATTTATACTCCAATTCATGACTTTTCTTATTTTATAATCAAATTCTTTATTTTTATCTCTGTATATTAAATTTACATCTCTAAAATGAACGAGAGAAGCAAAATGCCGCGTCTCGGGCTGTTATTAATGGCTCCGTAAAGCCTTGCTACTGAATCACATTTGCGACTGTTTTGAAGTAGTTCAAGGCTATTTTGAGAGAACTAGCAGCTGAGGAAATTAAGATGCAAGGTGTGGACAATTCGCGAAGCGCGAATTAAGGCAGACATTGTTTTCCGCTTTCTACGAGACTTATTTCTCGACGTTGTATATCTTTATAGACGTGCAATCGATAATTTACACGGCGCGAATGTAAAAAGTTAAAGTTTCTCGAGAAAAGAGAAAAGTGAGGATTAATGTAAATTCCAGAAAACAATTGCCAGCCAGGTAACCAACTAATAATTTCTATAGAACTCATAATCGTTGTTTTTACGACCGTGTCTCCCGTTTCCGTTATTTTCGATACGATTCTCGAGCATGGTGCACTGAAAAAGAAATTTTGGGTAAACTTGTGAGATGTGTGTGTGTGTGTGTGTGTGGCATTTAGTATACTTTCTTTTGAAGTATTTGATTATTATTACCAATTTTAACAATAATAACAAAACATTTTGTATAATAATTATAAACGTTTGTAATAATTATTAAAGAGCAAATTTTGTTTAGTTGAGTCAACTAAATTATGTAATAATAAACTCATACATTTAGTTGAAACTATTTCACCTAAGGTGTTTGGTTGCATGCACCTTAGGTGAAATAGTTTCAACTAAATGTACGATAAGTATTACATAATTTCGTTGGCTCAATTAAACAAAATTTGCTCTTTTATAATTATTACAAATGTTTACAATTATTACAAAATGTTGTGTTATTATCATTATAATCGGTAATAATAATCACGTACTTCAAAAGAAAGTATACTAAATGCAGCTCACAAGTTTACCAAGAATTTTTTTCAGTATGCACCTACATGCGGAAAAATGTGTTCACGCCTTCGTTGAGTCGATTAGGGTTGCGCGACGACGTGAACGCGGCTTATGGACCGGAAAGTGGATGTCCTCGAAGGTGATGTTGAAAATGCGCATGGTGGGCCCGGCGATCGTATAACGGGATCGTACTTTTCCAGGCTGCGATCGATAAAGAGCAGCGCCGCGCGGGTCGGCGCTGCATAAAAATGAATTATGGGAACGCGCTCGCATTCCGTTTGTGGGAAATGTTAACGTGGGCGTGCCCCCTCCCAGTACACGTTATACGATAAATCGGTTTTCATGACGAAATCGTCGTCGTTACTGCTATTTCTACGTCGGTGTATAAAAACAAATTGCTTCATTCAATTGTTCTGTCGGCGACGCGTAGTCTCGATTGAATGGGAATGACCTGACATTTTCCTCCCTCGAAGGGCGTGACGGAGTCTTCTCTCGCCTTGGCGGTGATGGTCTTCATTAAGGAATTATGATGCGAAACGCATTTACGTGCACGCTTTACCTTACGCGGTACCTATCTACGCTGATGCGTAATGATGATCAGTTATTAGTCGTGAACATCGCGTTCATGAGATTAATATAGCGTCGCTAATTATCGTAAAAGTTTTACGATGCCGTAAGAATGGCGGTCTAAATTATTTCGTGATTTTTAAGCGTAGTTGTAAAGACCTCGGATCGAACGTTGACCAACCGACGAAAATGTCAGAAAACATTCTAAATGCTAAAACAGTGTCACGTGACTGATGTAAACCGCTCCAATGAGTATTACGAGCGGGGAACAGGTCGACAGCGATTTGAATTTACAGTCTGCCTTTGCAAATAGCCGCGACGCAGTCTTTCCTGACGCCAGTCTTCACGTCAGCTTCCACGAAATTTCGTTCTTATCGGATCTGAGCTTTTTTCTGTCGCCGCGAACGACGGATGACGTTAATACTCGTGCTTGCCAAGTATCTTATCCAGAATTTTCGTACTCTCAAGATTACACATTTCATGCTTCGCGACGAGACAAAGGAAACCTCTTTGCATTCACGACAGGTCCCTCTTTCTCCGTGAAACTTTTCTGTAAAGCATTTTTGCGAATCGCACGTAGCCTTGAATCGCAATGCGAATACCAAATGTGTTTGATGTAATTTTTAAAGATTAATCTCTCGTCTCTCTCGGTTAACAATTCGATCGAAATGATTATTTTGCCTTCAGTATACATTGAATGATCCATAGAATGTCTTTTGTGAGCAAAATATGGGAGAAAAGTTTACATCTTACAGTTTCTAAATTAATTGTTTTTTTTTCATACGTAAAATGGCAAAATATTTTAAATAACTGTCAAGTTTTATTTGTACTGATATATCAGCAAATTTAATTTTTCACTATATTGTCCTACTGTTTAATTCTGTTTGTTTGTCGTGGAAGATAGCTACTGTTTTGTATTGTATGAGGAGTCGCGTTGAGAATCGATCTACGTGCGCGATGTAAAATTCCCGGGTGTAGAAGGTCGTCCACTGTCTCTTCGGCATTCCTCCGTGGCCGTGGAAAGTCCAAAAATACTAAGGACGCAACATCACGGCGGACCGCGAGATGGACAAGGGAAGAGATTCTTTCTTCGGCGGAACGGTAAACAGGATTTCAAGAAATAGTAGAAATCGAGTAAAAGTCCCGCTGACAAGCTCCGTTTAGTATCGGGGAACCATGATCGTCGAGAAATGAAGAATCATCAGATTCTATAGAAATTGTACTTACCGTACAGAGCGAGCAGCAGCAGCCATCGTTTCTCCCGCATATTGGCACTGTAACAAATAAATTGATTATATTAGTTATATAATAGAACAATTATTATATTTAATTAGTGTTAGCTAGTTAATCTGCGTTCCAATTGAATTTTAGAGATTAAACTCTGTGGTAAAATTTGGAAAGAGAATTATATCACAGAAACTTTAATATTCCTAAATCGCCAGTAAATAATTAACAATTAACATTAATATTATACATTGTAATACGACTTGACTGGCCATAGATGGTATTTAATTACCATGTATCAACCATACGGATTGTGGTCCTTTATGTGCAACAAATTTAATATTAATAAATGCTGAAGCATCTATTATATTCTCCCCCCTCCCCCCCGAACATCCTCTCATCACGAAAACTGTTAGAAAATTTATTGCGAAAAATATTATCTCAGCCAGGATTATATCAATTCATTATTTTATTAAAATCTCAATATATAATTTATAAATAATTAATAATTTTATTAAAATTGTAATGTGCGTGCATACAGGATATATTTAATCATAAAATAATATGAAATAAATTAATATGAAATATAATCATATCATTGTTAATTTATATCGAAACGTCGAAGTCCCCGATTTTATGCACGGTTTTGGAAATGTTATCTCTGTCGTCAGGTTTTTTTGTTTGCAAGTCATAGGGCGACGAGGTTTCTACGGTTGCGAAATGTTAGTCGATTTTCTCGGGGTGTTGAATGACAATCGCACGGCACTGTGCATCGGCGAGCATAATCAAAGCGGAGCCTTAGCACCGCGCGTAGACTGTAGAGGTGCTCGAGCATATGGGAACGGATAGGAACTTTCTCTGTGCTGTCACCACTGCTAACCATATAATGCAAGGATAATGCGGGTGTTATATAAATGCGCGATCACGTAATATCGGGTGTGACTTTGTAGTAGCGCAGTTGCGAATGTTTAATTATTAGAGCCTATCGATCCGTCTAGAGCACATAAGTCTGCTTAGAGAGCACTTGTGGAACCTTTCGAAGAAGATTCACGATGCGGTAATCTATTGGTTTAACGACTCTGTTCAATAACTCACGTTAGACCATCACGCGAGCGATAGTTGCTACGTTCTTGTAATATTATAATATCAGGTTCGCATTCTCATCCTGGAGACTGAAATCGCGTTGCCTTAGAATTTTAAGATCTTGTACGTCACATTTAACTCTTGTACATCACATGTTAGTATCCTGCGTATCACGACTTTTACTTGTGAAGCTTACTGAGATTGAGCTGAATTTGCCGCAAATTGCCACTTCGTAGATGTAACAAGATGGCCTTGATTTTTCCAGAGTTTCGATCACCGTCGATAATTCACACTCCGTAATGGCATCGCGTTCTTAAGATTTTATTTCTTTTTTTTTCTCTCTGGTCTGGTGAAAGTAACCTTGCAGCCTTCCAGTACCAAATTAGATTACCAATCGTGGACTTGATATAGTTGCACGCCATGAATGTACTATGCTGGTCATACACTTGCTACGACTTATACGGTCAGCTATTAACGAGGCTTGAGTCATCTAATCGATCTAATCAATTTGAGACTGAGATTAATCGATGAATATAAGATTGTAAAAACACTATACTGTTTTTGATTAATACAAATTAATCAATTACTACGACCTAAGTGAGATGCGAATTCAATTCTCGCCTGTAATTAAGCAGAAAGACGGCACGTGATTTTCGAATGTAAATACACGCGATTCCTACGTTCCTCTCAGTTTTCCGCAACAGAAATGTGCCGTATATGCTCGCATTAATTAAGCGCGCTATCACGCTCCAGTTCCCAAACAGATCCTTATCGCTTCTGTAAAAGTAGGAAAGAAAGAGAGAGGATACCGCCCGTACGCTGCAGCCGTACAAGACTGCATTATTCAGTTACACAAGTTTTCGTAATTGTTCCTTTTGTTTGTGTCACAACGCGAAGAACGAGTTCTCAGGCAGCCATGGGAAGTCCTCTCCAGATTACAGATCAGTTTCGTCCGGAAGCTGCGCAAATTAGACCTGGATCGTAATAAAATTTATGAATTTTTATTCGACACGGACAAGTTTTACCCAGCAAAACATATTACTTGCTGTGTTTCGTAATCAATCGCGTTGTTATATAATTCACTGTTTGTTCTTTCATCGGTATTTCTTATATCTATTTACTTCCTATGGCATATCTATAAGTATTGTAGAAATGCAATATTTTGCATATTGTGCGAGCATAACAGCCTTTGGCGCGTGACGGAGTATTATCATGCCAAAAGACTTCAATTTATTAATTATGCATTACGAGAAATTAGAGATGCGATATAAACATGGTCTGCATGTGTATTTCAGCTTTTATCGTTTATTGAATATTTTCCGGAAGAATCCTCCTTATCGAGATCACGTAAAATATGTTACTAGTAACGTTACCTTACGGTAAACTACTTTATGTTACGACATGCAAGTAACGGTCATCCACACCCACTAAAGGTCACCGGAAGTGATGGCTGGTACCACCGGTTGTTCAATTGATTCGCCTTTTTAAATCGAACTTCGTGAGTGTAGCAAAAAATATATTTTATAAATTCTCAATCTTTTTTGAATTTTTTAAAGTTTCTTTTCTCTGAAACTTTTTGAATAATTAAGAAGTTCCTAGACAGTATATTAATTTAAAAAATAGCTGGAGATGACATTTATATTATTTTTTAAATCGAGAACGAAGAATAATATCTTAAAAGATATTTTAACTTTAAATTAATTTTTTGTAATAACTTATGAATTTTTCCGGTTATAATAAACAAAATTTTTGGAATGATGCACGGCTAAGCATTTTGCTAAGGTGTGGTTGCAAAAGTCGATAGCCTTCAAAAGTGTAGTATGCCGAAACAGCAGGCTTTCATTTCCTCATGCGTGCTATTTGTATGCTCGCTTAAAGCCGTATTATCGAATTAATCGACGATCGACAAAAACTATGCATCAATATCGACTGCAGCGCGATGCAATGAGAGAAAAAGTTAATTTAAAAATGCGAATACATATGCGATTATCGCGGAATTCCGATAAGGAAATTTTTTTTATCTTTTCAGAATGTTGTTCTTTCTCTCATTAACGAACATTGTTAAGATCTCAACGGAAGTAATATGAGATTATTTATAATGCGTGTTATGAATATGGAAATTTAAAAAAAATAAACGTTATATATTAAATAGGATTACATAATTAATTTTATGACTTAATAGTAATAATTTATCTTTATGCTTAATTCAAAACCGAAATTTACATAAACAGCGGCAATTTACAGAGAGAGAGAGAGAGAGAGAGAGAGAGAGAGAGAGAGAGAGAAAGGGCAAGAGAAAGAAAGAACATAAATGTCAAGAGATATTAAGATAAAATATATTTTATAGATACAATTTTTTGCTCAACAAAATTTTAATAAAATGATAAACGACTCATATTTTGTGAAACATTGAAGTAATAAGTTTTAGAAATATATAATATAGATTTTTTGTAGCGTATTTTGCCTTCTTCCCAGAGCAGTGAACAAAGACAGATTAAGTCAGACACACCTCGCGTATCCTAGTACGATTGTATCTCTTTAAAGCAGATCTACTTAAAATAGATACAATCCATCCGTCAGATCAATGGATCAGTCACGAACATAATGCTTCTCGCTATTTAAATCGTGCTATTCACAGCGGAGGAAGGTTTGTTTGTTGCATTCGTTAGAAGCGTTGTTTGCCTTGTAGGTAGAAAGTGCGATTGTGCAAAGCAAACATATGCAGAACAAACAACATTGATAATCGCAACGAGAGCTGTTGATCGTGCGTGCGCGTAAAAAAGATATCTTTCGTAAATTAGATCATTATCTGGTTGCGAAGTATGAAACGTTGAACTTGCTTGGACGAACGCCAGGGCCGCATCGGGAATTTTTGAGCTCTACGAGCAAAACGAAATTCTGCACAGCTGTGCTCAGAGTGAAGTAAACACACATCGAGTTGATCTTGACGTTTTCTTCGCGAATATATTTACAAGCGACTTCATGTTTAAATATAGGAACGCGTTTGAACAAATATGATCTGAAGTCTGGCATATTGGAAAGACAAATTAAATTGTAAAGTAAAATTTACAATGTTATTATCAGAAATAAATCAAAGAAATGCTATAAATAAAGTTATATTAAAACAGAAAAGTAGAATTAATTTATACGAATATTTTGTTACAATATATATATTTTTTAAATAAGCAACCATGAAGCATTATCTCAATTTTCTTAATTTAATATTTTTTTAAAAAGATGTTAGATTTATTTAAAATGTTATAATTTTCGTTATATCTCGCCAGTATATCGCATTTCCACATTCCAAGCTTCCGTTCTGACACTAGAACGATTTCTCCTATTAGAATTTAGAAATTCTTCCATAATCCATTTATGTGCTTTCTGCGAGGGTAGTGTTTCGTTAATTTCACATTATCCGCGATAAGCAGCGTATTAATAACTTATGTGTAAAGGAAATATGTCTAACTTCTTCCTGAAAGCAAAATAAAATTTAATGAATAGATACATGAAACACAAATAGCTTACGGTCACGATATTATTCGGAAATTAGCTTCTAACACTTGCATTCATGGAGTTTAACGTATGCTCCAATGACCACGGAATTGAAGTAATCGAGATCGTTTATCGTAAATCAATCGCTTGCGTAACAAAGCGATAATAAAAAATTACCGCTATTCCTATCGATTAATTACTGCAACTCCAATTTTGGCACACTGGAAATGTATCTTTGAATTTCGACGAGCTGATTGAAATTCAATTCGTACTTCAACTTCGATTAGGAATTGTCATTGGGCAACACTCAGAATTCGTTCGATCGAGTCGATCAGAAAGTGTTTCGGCCGTTCTTGCCGTACCTCGGGACGAGAGAACCGGCTTCGGAATAAATGATTTCACTCTCGGCTGAGAATAAAATTTATTCGACCGTAAAGCATCGGTCGCGTCGTTTTACCGATTTATTGTGTAAGATCTATTCTTATGTGCAGAGGTAAATATTGGTACAGACAGTGGCCACTGAAGAAAAAAATCTTGCGAGTTACCAAAATTAGCGATGTAAAAAGTCAGACGTTTGATCCTCGATGTATACCAATTCCACGGATTAACTGTTAATATCGACGTAATTAATAATCCTGCATGCTTCATTACGAGGCTTTTACGTAAGCGCGACGTGCGAATAACGCGCGATAGATGCCGTTTTGATAGTCGGCGAAACTATTCGAAAGTTATTATTTAAGAGCGGGCGGAGAGTGAAAAATTGGACGAATCCGTCTCTTACGAATTTCTCCCTTAAGAAGAGGCCTGATGCTCCGTGTATAATTAGCGCGATTAATGTGTCGTGAAGCCGACACTCCGCCATCGTCTTCCTACTCTTCCTATTCCGTGCGAACGATTGTTCGTTAGAGAGGAGAGCACAATGAGGGTCCGATGGGGGTCCATATAAGAGATATTTTATGGCATGACATTTCCTACTGTAAACTCCATTGTATAAGTTATACTATGTAATTTATCGCTCTCCATAGTTTCTTCGATCTGTTCATGTAACTCAACATCCGCAGCAAAAAGATACTCGAAACAATCAAGTATTGCGATAATTGATGATAGGAGTATACGTCTTGTTCGTAGAGTAACAATTACAAATTATTTTTCCTTATTTTGACCGAGCACAAAATTCTGTTTGCAAAATAAATGAGTATTTATCGAAAGTAGACTCTTGCAACGTCTCGTCGCGTAAAGAAGGCGTGACATACTTTTTACTCGTTGACACATTCGATCGCCAGTCTGGTTATCTTACTAGTTGAAAGTGCCGATGGTCAAAATTTCGTTTTATCCTCGGGCGAAACGTTACGAGCTTTCAGAAGCCCGATTTCTACCAAACAATTAAGATTTTTGTTGCGCGCGTACCGTTTATTTCTCAAATTTCTACGAAGTATGGCATTATATTTGATTTCTAAAGAAATCAAAATAGAAAGGAACGATTGATCAATAGTTATATCAATCATAATCATTTTTATTGAACACTTAATACGTTTAAAATTTCATGTTGTTCTCGGGTGAAATGTTACGAACTTTCAGAAGCCCGATTTCTATCAAACAATTAAGATATTTGTTGCGCGTACGGTCCATTTCTCAAATTTCTGCGAAGTATGACATTATATTTGATTTCCAAAGGAATAAAAATAGAAAGGAACGATTGATCAATAGTTACAGTACCGGCCAAATTATATCACCTTTAGGTTTTTTGAAGATAACTTGTTTTAAAGTGCACGGATCTCTATCAAATCATAACATGTTTTGATGGTAGGTATAGCTTACTGAACAAATAACTTTTCATCAAATAATGAAAACAATAACTTGCGAAAAATTAACTTTATTCTAAATCTGCAAAATATGTTAAATTTAATAATAAACTTTGAATCATTATAACAAGTATAAATGTCTTGAAAATGAACACAACGAATCCATAATTTACAAAATACTAGAGTCGTACAATATAAATTATGGATTGGTTGTTCATTTTCAAGAAATTTATACTTGTTATAATGATTCAAAGTTTATTATTAAATTTAATATATTTTGGAGA
>NJRP01000151.1:0-35243 GCA_003063835.1 Aphaenogaster floridana | reverse complement strand
ATATTTTGGAGATTTTGAATAAAATTAATTTTTCGCAAGTTATTGTTTTCATTATTTGATGAAGTGATTTGTTCAGTAAGCTATACCTACCATCAAAAAACATGTTATGATTTGATAGAGATCCGTGTACCTTAAAACAAGTTATGCTCAAAAAATCTAAAGGTGATATAATTTTGGCCGGTACTGTATATCAATCATAATAATTTTTATTGAACACTTATTACGCTCAAAATTTCATATTGTTTTCGGGTGAAACGTTATGACTTTCAGAAGCCCGATTTCTATCAAACAATTAAGATACTTGTTGCGTTCATTTCTCAAGTTTCTGTGAAACATGACATTATATTTGACTTCCAAAGAAATCAAAATAGAAAGGAACGAAATATTCATGAAATCATATATCATCACAAATACATGAAGTACAAGCAATACGCTGATTTTTTACAACGATCTTTTTACTCGATAGAGATTAGCGGTAACTTATTGCACATACCGTTAGTCTTATTTGCTTGCTACTCACAACAGAGGTACGCCTATACACGCCGAGCTCACACGCCTTCGCCCGGGCTATCCTCTCGGTCGTTTATTAATTCTCCTCCCCTTCGTGAATGCGATTATCTTCCGAGAGATTATTTACAGCGAGACGTGCCGGCGGGTACAAGATAATAAAATAACAGTTACCGTACATACCCCGAGACAATTAAGGCGCCTAACGCCATCGCTGGTGATTAAATTTTATTTATCCCCGCTCGTAAGCGTATTCCCCGTGTAATTATTCCCAATTGAAGCGTATTTCAGTAATTACTGCGGCGATCAAATAGAAGATATTTTATTGCCGCTTCACTTTTCCCGAGCGTATTTTCTGCGCGTGCAGCCGCAAGTGATCCCCATGTCAATCTGTGCTTCTGCAGCGCGAATCCTCGCGTTAAGGAGGTTGGTTACTCAACTAAAAATGATAAGAATTAGTTCAAATTTATGGAGGATATTCGTCTATGGGAATCTGCCATCCATGCAAAATTTAAAGTCAATGATCTGCATGATTGTCGAGTAATTAATTATTGAAGTTATACTTTTATACAAGGGCGATATAACAAAAATTGTATAACTTTCTTTTGTTTATTTTCCATTATTATAAATGAGAATAATGTAGAATCATGTTGAGACATAAATGTACAAATGTAGAGACATGTGATACGAATAAAAATTTGTGAAAATTGAACAAACTTGAATATAAAATTATCAAATAAACTAACATATTTTATTAAACCAACTATGCAGATCATTGACTTTAAATTTTGCATGGATGGCAGATTTCCATAGACGAATGTCCTTCATAAATTTGAACTAATTCTTATCATTTTTATATTATTGTATATTTGTAATTTGTATAGTTAGTAAATAATTTATTTTCGCCCCAATAACGGCGTTGGCTCACATTGGCTTACTTATTTTATATCCGAGAGCCTTGTTATCATTAATTTTAGTTATCATTTTTAGTTGAGTAGCCAACCTCCTTAACGACCGATCGAAAACGGAGATTTTGCCCATTCGATCGTCGCGAATCACACGGATCGGCCGTAAAGCTATCCGGGCGTTCGATTATGGCGAAGTCGTTCGTTTATTTTTCTGCCGGCGTATCGGGAGAAAGCCGACCACCGCTCGCGCTCGCGCTTGCCCGCGACGACGGACGTGGATTATGTCGTAACGTCGTGGCGCGGTGCAATATTGTTTATGAAAAAGATCCCACAAGACGGGCGAGCACGTGCTGTCGATGCTACCGCTGCGGCTGCTGCCGTTGCTGCACCCTCCGTCACACCGGTCCATCGGCGCGCCGAGAAAATGGGCCGGTCGCGGGCCGCATGATTATGAAACTTTTTTAATTACGTAACGATAAAGTTTGCGCGCGGCGAAAATTCTTGCGCGTATTGCGGTATTGCGGGCCCGTTCACGAAGGCATATGGATATCTTGTGATCTTTGCAGAAATGAAGGGAATCTACACGGAGAAAAAAATGATATTGTATTAACAGCATTAATGTCCATTTCTCTACACGGAAAGAACGGTTTTGCTGAAGTATCTAAAAATTTAGCCAGATACAGATCTGAAAATAATTATGTTGGACCATCCAAAATAATTATGTAGGTCTAGCATAATGATGATAATGCTGCAAAAAGTTGTAACATCCTAGCTTGAATGTCCTACATAATTATTTTAGATAGTCCAACATAATTACTTTCTGATCTGTATCTGACTAAATTTTTAGATACTTCAGCAAAATCGTTCTTTCCGTGTACCAATACTACCAATGCAGATTAACTTTAATCTCGGTTTAACTTATTCTTTATCTTTTTCTAATTCTTAAAACTAGTCCAATTGGAAATAATCTTTAAATTCAATAACAGTTTTAATAAAACGGGAGCGTACTTATTTGTTTCATTAATACTGCACGGAAAGAATGGTTTTGCTGAAATATTTAAAAATTTGGCCAGCTACAGATCTGAAAATAATTTTGTTAGACCATCAAAAGTATATAGGACTTAACTATGTAGGACACTTAAACATAATGATAAAACTGCAAAAAGTTTTAATATTCTAGCAACTATTTTGGTCATCCGACATAATTTGATGACCCAACAAAATTATTTTCAGATTTGTATCTGGCCAAATTTTTAAATATTTCAGCAAAACCATTCTTTCTGTATGTTATTGAATTAACGAAATTATTTTCAAGAAATTTAATGCTGATAATACAACATAATTTTTTCCGTGTCGCAAACTGAATAATCGTAACGAACGTTGGAGGATCGATTGAGATATCTATGATTTCTAACATCTCAATTGTTCTGTTTTGAGAGAAGCTGTGGGTGAAACTGTGCGATGGTTTAAACGCGTTAGAGTCAAGTCGCGAGTAGTGAATGATGGAATTGGCACAGAAGGGTGGGTTTCGTTAGGAAGAGCTGGCGAAGGCGTGTCGCGTCTAACGCGTAAATTAAATTCACTTTCGAACGTGTGTACAATCGCCTCGCGGAATCCGCCGATTGAAAGTGAACGTGGTGGACGCGTTAGAACGCGTCGGACGGAGCAAGGCGATGAATTACACGGGTAAAAGAGAGGCAGGGAGAGAAAGAGAGAAGGAGAACGGCCGATTGGGGTACCGTCGAGGTTACGGAAAACTCCGCCTAATCGATGAAGTATAATGTCGGCTGTACGAGGTGAATTGTCGATTTAGATAAACCCGCAATAAGAACGCAGCGAGTGCGAATGCTATCGCGACTCTATTGAAAGTTAAGGCGCTCGAGAAATGTCTTGCCCTATAAATCGATAAGTTTGTTATAATCACCGGTTCGATCGTGTTCAGGTCGGTGAGAAACTGAAAAAGTTTAACGTATTAAAATTTATGTGGGAAAGAGAGAGGGTGGGAGGGTGGGAGGGGAAGGGACGATGCAAATTAGCTAATTATCTTGTCCGTCTACTTTATCTTCCCAGGGCCTCCTTTTTCGAAAGAAAGCTTTTTTTTCTCGCGCTTTTACGGCAACGTATGATTTATTTCCTGCTGGTAGAACGAACAAATTACCATAAGACCGACGAAAGTTTTCATCGGGAATAAGATCCAAGGAGCGAGCGTGCACCGTGCGTACCCGATGCGTGCGTGCCGCGGCGTGTGCGTGCGTGTGTGTGTGTGTGTGTGTGTGGAGGATGCATGCGTGTTTGCACGCCGTCACACGTGTGCGGCGACCGAGTGTACGTCTTTAAGCCGAACGAACTCTCTTCTCGTTACTCGCGATTCCCGACGAGCAGATTAGAAATTCGTGACTCCGCTGGAACGATATTCGCTCGACCACTCGCGCCGATGGAAAACATTGCGCAAAGGGAATCGAAAATTGCGTTGCCGCGCCGCTATTTTCGGCGGAATTTCGCGCGGCCCTTTCGATTTCGCGCCACTCGCTCGAGCGTGAACGCGCGAGTGGAAAGTGGTCGAATGTTGGCAAAATTCGACGATAAAACCAGTTCGTCTACATTGTCATTGCTATCGAGATGCAAAAACGACAGGGGGCAGGAAGGCGCACAGGATGCGACAAGCAGCGAAAGTCCTGTCTTTATTGCGGTCTCCGAAGCGACTCGCTTTAATGCTCGCGTTCCTTACATTTTTATAGATCCTTTTCTCTCTTCACTCGAATGAATCTGACTCATCAGCCGCGTATTATTTACACTTCGTGGCAATATCGCTATGTTTATATAGCTAATAAATATTAAAGACGCAGCGTTTCGAATTCACTTTTAAGGATAATGAATCCCTCGAAACTTTTTCTTTAAATTATCTCGGGTCGACCTGCATGAACTGTCGCAAGAGAACAATGATATTTTGACTGCGGGCAGGAACTGAGGACTCCTTCTAAATAAACACTATGATTAGGGTCCGTGGGGCAATACAAATTTCATTAAATTCGTCGAAATGTCGCGGCGCTTCGCTTTCTTTGCTTTCGAGCAGCGTAACGCGCACAGATATCCAACATAAGTTTGAAATTAATAAAACATATAAGTAGACAGCGCGGCGAAACGGTTTCACCGAAGGATCGAAACGTTTCTCGAGTCTTTATAAAAATTTCGCAAGATCGGTAATTGCCTTACTCCGAAATGGGAAAAATAGGAAACCGTATTTTTAAAAATAGGTCTCCTCGATTACGCAGCTCCGGCGAGAGTGGAGAACGTAATTTGTAGCGCAAACGCAATGCAAACAGATGAAAAGGATCAAACCTGTCTCTCTCGGCTCCGCTGGTTTTTCGCTAATCCCTCATGAAATCCACCGTCCTCACATCGACTGGCACTTGAGATGCAAATTCACAAGTATACCGTATACGATTACGAATGGGAGGTACGAGGCACCTCGTCGAGCGGAACTGACGGTGACCTGCGTCCGGAAAATGCCCGCCGTGCGGTTTTTCGGTGGGACCGCGGACGACGAAGACGAGACGACGGTTTTTCGTGCGGGTGCGGGGCGAGATCGCGGCGTCCGGTCCGGCCAGAAGACTGCGGGATGGAAGTGGAAAAGCCACCAGCAGGAGCGTTGCGCTCCGACCACCATCGTCAGGTTGAGAGCTTTCTACGACCGACGATGAGGCCGAAGGAGGGAGTCGAACGGCGCATTGGCGTCTTCGGGGCCCGACCGGGCATAGGCGTAATTCCACTGGAGACTTGAGGACCCGGAGACCGGGAGAGAAAGGCATGAGAGAGACTGGGGCGGGCAGGCACGGCACGTAGAAAGACACCTGCGTCGCCACCTGACAGAACGAGACGCTCTCGCGCTGGTACACGAGCGGAACCCGGGTTCCATATCGATGCTGTAAGGTCATTGCTGCGTGCAGCAGCACGCAATCGTGATATTTGCCTCTCGGCCTGCGATAGTCATCGGATCAATCCGCGGCTCCGCTTTGCAACGAGCCACCCAGACGTATAATTACAATGAGCCCGACATATGTGAATGATTATAGTCGCGATCTGTCCGATTTCAATTGATAATCTATGGCGATTATGGGTGTCGCGTTAAACACCGCCGATGCTCGAGCTTCGTGAAAGATCCAAGCGCGATAGGATGACAGATATAGGAGTGGATGAAGTCGAAGGATTGGTTAAATGAACAGTTAAATTTTTATGACATTTGTAATGCGATTCGACACTTATTGTCGCGATAGCTCCGCTGTTGTATTTTAGAGAGCTTCTATCAAAGGTCTCTCGCTGCCTTCAGGGTATTCCGTATCCGTCGCGGTCCCTTTGTCATCTGTCACTGACCTGAAACCCAGCGTGCACACCACGAAGGATACATACGTGAGATCAATCAGAGGAGCCGAGTGAAAGTGGAACGTCGGACGTTAATATCTTGACAAAGGATGCCGGGAATAGTCGTAGGCGACACGCATGCCCCGGGGATGTTCCAAGCGATAATGATCCCACGTGTCGCGACACCGCGGTGAATCCGCGGTGAAATGTAGGAAGCTGGTTTTCCTTCGTGACGGATCTTTCGTAATCCTCACACGGAGACACCGCGCACCGGTCGTCACCGAGTTTTCAATAAATTATCTTCAGGGTCGCGCGGATCAGATGGACGGCGTTGCCGATACCGAAGGGAGTAAACCGGATCTCCATGCGACAGCCGGGCGGGATTAAAGCGCCGCTAATGCGCGGCATTAAACACGTTGAATTTGCATGCCACTTATCGGCGGCTCCTAGTGACATTTGAAGAAAATAGCGATACGTCATTCGCGATACAAGCGCAAAGATTTCTTCGGGAGCATAATAATCGTTACAAAGTGGTCGTAAGGATTATCATACTCCCGAGATTGCGTCATGTCGCATCGCGCAAAAGATTCATTGCATTTGGTTGCATTACAATGGACGCCTAATAGATATTCATGTACCATAAAGTTTATTTATTCCGCTAGTTAAAAAGTACAAAAATTCTGACAGTTTGATATACGTTTACTTCTCGTTTATTTGCTAGAGATACACTTTGTTGTCAATCGAGCAGTAATTGCTTCTGTTGCTAATTTAGAATCAGATAAATTACGAACGCTGAAATGAGTTCTGTTTGTTCTTGAAAGGTTTGGAAATTTCATTAATAATTCGCGAAGTTGAGTGGAAGATCCTGCTTGTTACAAAGAAAGGAGCGTCTGGCCTCACAGGTTTGTCCGCTGGATGAGGCCCACGACGCTTTCTTGGCCACTCGAGAAGTCGACGAGTCCTTTCTTCCTCTATCATCGGCCATCAAGGACGATGCTTCTCGTTCCTCGTGTTCTCCATTTTCCTTTTTTTGCTCGAATTGTGTTTGACTCGCTGTATTTACTCGCAATCATGGGCTTTCTTCGCGCGGAAGGTTAAGTACATGAAATCAGGTTCGGTGTCCTTTGTATCGTTCGTCGAAAGGTTGTCCTTAATGATTTTTATGGTTTAATTAGACTTATTTAACGCAACGACGCAACGTTGTCTTCGACAAAATATATAACTGCGCGCTTTCTACGCTCCAAATATCATATACCTTGATATAAACCTTGCTGCACCCCGTTGAGTTTTAATTTAATATATTAATTTACGATTTTTCTATCTTCTCAGTTTATATCAAAGTATAACCGACAAGACCGGATAGGACACCGTAAATAGCACATTAAAAGTAGAAGCCGATTAATTTTCCCGTCACTTTTACTACCGTCGTCATTAAGACCCGTCTGCATTTAACGGAATAGCATTTGATCGCGTTATCCTTGGGATTCCATAAAAATGCGTTTTTATGCGGAAGAATGTATAATTGAGTCTGATGTATCGACAACAATAAACGATGTACGTCGACAATTTAATAATCCCAGAAGTATTCGCATGAAACGATCGCGCGTACGTAATGATAAACTGTAAAGTCAAGCATATTTCTGGATCGGTGAGTCGAAATTACGAAAGAGGATAAATCGCTGCGGGTGGTTCCGCGTAACGAGACGCGCATGCAAAATGCAAACGGAAAACTGTAACATCGAAGTTAGCATCTGAGAGAGAAAGATAGAGAAGAGGGTGGGGTTCGGCTGGTCAGTCACGACGAGCTCTCACTTTCTATTGTCCGATCATGCCAATAAATTGCCCGGCATGAATTTGATTTAACGCTCTTACCACAAACAGCGCTTCTTTAGTTGCGACAATTTTGCAAATTAATTCCTCGGTTGAACGGAATTTGTATTTTTTAATTTACGATTTCTCTTTTCGCAGTATACATTTAGATCAACACTTCTTTCGAAATTTTGTGCAAAATGTAGCGCTGGGAACGTGCGGTTAAAAATAAAGCAACGTTTCATGAGAACGTGATCGTTCAGTTTATAAAAACCGTAGAAAATTTCTAATACTTTTCGCAAACTCTATTTTATTTAACAGCGATAAATAAAGAAGATATCCTTGTTACTTTCCTGCATCGGCAAACTAGGGATTCACGTATTGTATTCCTTCGTAGACGTATTATACTTTCGATAGCGCTAACGCGTCGCGAGAAGCTTATATATAAAAGAGTTTATTAATGTACATACAACTATTTATATAAAAAATATAGGAGTTGTTAGATCTTATTTCCATTCACGTCTCTGTAAAGTTCGTCGTTGTTGCCATAAAGTCTCGGTGAATCATTGCAGTCAACCTGCAATATTAAAATTAATTGAATGAGAATCGCAGTTATTTCAAGATAATTATGTGCCTCTAAACTCTATATATTAAATAGTTTGGGTACCTTAAACCACCAGTCACAAACGCGAGTGGTTTGACTAAAGACTGTACCATTCGGGCAAAGGAAACTAAATTGACGTCCATTTGGCAAGCACCAATGCCATACCTTGAATGAAAAGAAAAATATCAATCTTGTTTCTTTTATAATTATCAACTTACAATAAATTTTTAATCTATCCCAAGTGCCCCTTTAATATGATTTAATATGATTTATGAACAAAGCATTTTAAATTTATATCTTTTTCCAAACAGTATTCGATTAATATTTTGTAACATGCTTTTTGAAATAAAACCTGCAGATTGTTTGTTTAAAAATAATCTATCATGTTAGTCTTATTTTTTAATATTAATACATTTTTTAATGAAATCAACGGGATCTCATTAAGTATATATGATACTATTAAAACGCATTTGAATAATCTCGAATATTGAAATGAGAATTTGTTCGGTGACCATATGGACGCACCTGACATCTGGCCTCGGGATCGGCATAGTATCCAGGTAACTTCCCTCCACAGGTAAACGCAAGTCCAAACGGCACGGAATTGTAAATTGGATAGTCCACGCCAGGTGTGTAACCATCCACTTGCTGCAACGTATAAATGATTATGTGTGTTATAGATAACTATCGTTTTTTTAACAGCTGTTACCGATTCGCACGCAAATCATTTCTCTTGATGAGATGAATCCTTTTATCATTGCGATTTTAATTTTTTCGAGTGACGTTTTACGTAATTATCACACTGTATTTGGGACACGTTCTAATTTGCATTGCAAATCTCGGTGATTGCATCGAAACAATTAGCGAAAACAGTGGAACTTGGAGAAGCATAACCGCGCAGCCACTGTTATTGTTCTGTTGGAACAATAACAATACGTTTCGACATATAACATCTCGACAATGGAATATGACATGAATGTGGATACATGCCGTAAATCGGACTTCCTCTCTCTTTAATGCGAGCACGCACGTTCAGCCTTAATTAACTTACGTCAATAAATTTCATAATTCATTTCTTTGCATTAATTATTACATGCAAAGAAGTGCAGCGATTATATAAAAGTGCTTTTAATTATGCCCTATATATAAAAGTTGATCATATAAAACATTATTAAAACATTTTAAATAAATTATTATTTTCTCAAGCATTTTGATATTTTAGATAGATTTTAGAATAAATGCGCAATTAGAGCAACATTGAAAAAACCAATTTTTCTGCAACCGACATTAAATTAATTAATATTATTTAGGTATTATTACAAGGTTAATAAACCAATGCTTTCCGGTCCTTCACTTTGGGGCTAGAAATAGGACGCGATACAGGATCTTTTTCGTAATTGGCCATCAGTCAAAACGAGAAAAAATAAAGAGGCAGTTGCGACACGACGCGCCGGCTTGAAACCGTTCAGTGCGTGCACGTGCCAATGTTTGACCGGAAGTCGGGTTACATTGTTCCTCCCTAGCGGATGCGCATCTCCGCGGCTTTGTATACGATCTCTTGTTTACGATTTCACGTGTACGTATGCAGATGCACGGTCCCTTCCTTCTCCACGCGCCGAATCTAACTGGTGATTCCAACGCTTGGTAAGAAGGCCGGTACCGAAAAGGTGATTCACCTAGTTACGTTGCACTTTTACTTGCAAGGAATGACATGTGTCAAAGTTTAAGCAAATCCATACGATGCATATTTAATGAAAGAATGTGAGTATAAACGTAGCGAAATTACAATTGTGTGTGTATATAATTTGAAGAAAAAGATAATTTGAATTGATTAAATATTCTGATATATATAATAGATATTATAAATGAATTTTTTGTTTGTACGAAAAAATAATTAAGTTATTTTATCATTACGTGTTAAATAACGTCGTGAAAGATGCATTAGTCGCATGAAGCACGATAGTATAAACATTGTATATAAATTAATTGACTGTCTTATCTTTCCGTTTGTTAGCTTCGTGGCATTGAAGCTGCGTTTTATTTCTCGGCTTATTATTCTCTATCCCGATTTTCATCGGTTTCGCGTTCATCATTTCCGGTGAAATATGTCTTCTAGCTGCTAATTGCAGGATCGGATGCGACGAATCCAAATATTCATGCATTGTTTTCTTCTCTTCATTAAAATTTATTAATGCAATATTTCATAATATTTCTTAAAATTTTATAATTGCTAAATATTTTTGAGTTAAAATGATAAAAAGTACACACGGTTAGTTAATCACGCGTTATTTTTTTAGAGATCTGCCATTGTAACGCGATATCGAAATCATGTTTATTCACATTTATTTCGGCATTGTGAAAATATTCATGAGTTGCACTTAAGATGCGTCCAAATTAAATTCAGGACTTCGTCTAACGAGGCGCTTCGTACCCGAGTGAGAGAACATGTTCGTGTAACACAGGTTAATTAATGAATTACTTCATGTTACCACCTTAAGAGAAAGATGATGCGTGCAGGTACGGTTCACTCGCTCTTATTGTTACGCGATACACCGTGAGAAGTCACGATGAAAATGATAATTTTAACACACCGTGCTTGGTTTTGTAAAAGTGGAGTATTTACGAAATATTTCCCCCACCACCACGTGTCATACATATTACATAATCATTGTATGACAAAGACATAATCTTTCTCATAGATTCATCAAAAAATTTTTTGACATTTACAGTATTATTTTTGAGTTTTGGGAAGCGGTTTGCGGTAAGATTAAAAGACTACTAGGAAGTTTAACTTACCGCCATTGTTTGATAGAGTAAAACCGCGCCGAGAAGCAAAAGTGCACAGATTACCTGGTACCTCGAAATCATCTAAAAAGTTGAATATTTAATCACTTGATAATATTGATGCATATGAATCAAAAGTATATATTAAAAAATATTTTTTATTTTTATCTCATACAGATAAAATTCAATTTGCAAAAAAAAATCTATTTTTCTAATTTCATTATTATATAATTTTAAAGTGCAGCTGTGTATTATTTTTGAAAATAAAAAAATAACCAAAATTAGTGAAAAAATGAGAATTAAGTTATGTGCTTACCTTTTCGAAAAATCTGATCCCCTTAGTCCGCAGTGTCGTGCTGCGTGGTGATCATTTATCTTTCCGTGTTCCCTGTCCTTTCAGTTTTTCGTGTACCGCACTTATTCGATCTGCTTCAGGTTTGCAAGAGGCACGATGCTACTTCCAAAGTATCTTTCTCAAAGGATTGTTCTACGAGGTGATGGTATATATATGGCTTTAGACATCAGCCTAGCAAAAGGGGGGACTCTTGAGAGTCTCTCTTTCTTGGGGCTCCCACATCAGACGAACGGAGAAAGAGAAGATCCCAGAGCGATGGAAGGAGGGATGTTCTTCTGTGGTGCAGCAGATTCCTCTCTTACGCAATCGTCTTGTGCTCTAACACCCGTGAAAATATTCGTAACCATCGTACTTGAACCGTTGTGGTATCTATGCTCTTCTTTCTGTCTCCCTTAAAATAGAAGAAAGTCCGGGAGGTTATAATCACTCTTATTTTTCCGCATCTTGATCTTCATAAAAATTTACTAAATTTTCATAAAATTTTATTTAGAGTTTAAGTTTTTTATGGTGTGTAAATAAAAAAACGGTGACTTAACTACCCTTTTTCTGAGCAACGTTCCACTTCGTGGAAATATTAATAAGTCTATTTAAAGGGTTTAAAGGAGACTCGATGTATGCACCTCACTCGATCAAGATGCGCTCAATAAATTAGCTACTTTTACTTGAGAATTATGTGTCTAATTATTCTGGCTGCTGTTAGAATTGCAAACGACTAAAGGAAAATGCCGGTTATGCAAGTATAAATATAGTTCGCACCTGAAGATAACGAATTAAAATTGCGATAAAGAATTTGCAATTTAATTCGCATCTTCAACTAATGAGAAAGTAATGACGTTTTTCTTTTTTATTAGTATACCTATTATGAGTACAGATTTTAAATTGATATAAGTGACGAAGAAGGGAATTATACCAATAATTATATCGATCGCAAATTCTTGCCTTTGTAATATTAGCATTCAGCGCTTTTCCACCTCGCTAGAATACGATTGACGTATCATTTTGTTACATAAGCGATCGAATATTCGCGCGATCGTATCGTTAATTACTGTTTTGTCCGTCCACGCTGGAGGGGTTGAGATCAGCCCGTTGATCTCTTCAATCAGATACGATCCTTTTTTTCCTTTTTTTTAATTTCAGATTTTTCCGCAAAACGGAAATGCTCGTCAGCAGGTCGGACCCCGAAATGATCTGTTCTTATCGTGCGAGATATATCCAAGGTTGCGCTGTCGCGCAACGTTCACGCTTGTCCGTCATAACACGATTCAACGAATGTGAATCTACGTCGTTCTGCCTCTTATTACCCCTTAGGTTCTCGCAATTATACAATGGCGTGATGTGACATAGGCCATTCTTGTTTTGGCAACTAACACTTTCACCCTGGATCACAATGACACAGTTCCAGCGATCTTAACGTGCTAATTCTGGTATCCGCTAATGCGATCCTTTAACGGCTGGTGGACGTCGCGAATTAACGCGATTTATCGTCATGCTATAATTGTGCAGTACAAAGAAGACATTTCAAAATCTCTTCAATTTCTAAAGATCTTAAATTTCTAAAGTTCTCTTGGGGGGATTGAATGGCTCGTCGCCTTTTTTTATCTGTGGGACAGCGATGACATTTGCGACGATTTCGTCGTCCGACACTCGCGCGGGTGGCTGCTTCGTTTGCGAAGATGACTTCATAAACGCATCAAAGACACGACCTTGTGATACATCGCAGAATTAGGAATCGCGAGTCGCATCTCGCGCGAGGTCGAGCTTGTTCATTTGCATTCTGCTGCACGCGCGTTAGCATCTTCCGCTCGGAGCCCCTTAATTTTCGAAACGCGTTTCGTGCCAATTAGCGATGAATAATTGACGCCTGCGAGCTTTTCCAGATTGACATGTAAACTCGGAGGAAAATTAGACATCCGGCGGTTACGGGTCGCCGATGACTCACGCCACGAATAATGCACCATCGTTTTCCCTTTGAAGCAAAAAACTTCATGTTTCAACTTTTCATAATCACATCATTTTACAATTAGATCTTAAAAGATTAATTATATACCCCCCCTTTTAGTTTTTTTAATATTATATATTTATAAATTTAACTGAGGCTTCCGTAAAGGATGATTTTCAATAATACATTTTTTACTCCGTATGGAGTAATTCTTTAAGTGCGTGCGTTACGTTTCGTCGATTTTATATTATTAAAACATTGCGTCATACATATACACACACAATAATAGCGTGCATTTCAAGAACAGCAGGAAACAAACACTAGGAGAGCGCATCCCTTCTCTTCGGCCGATTTCGCACGGATCGTATTGCAGCTCGCGTTGCGTGCGGATGCGGAGTGCCACAGACCGCGGGTGCAGATTGTTGTTCTTAATTAAATTATCTGTCTGCTAGTTAATTAGATATCGGAGCGATTGCAAAATAAATGTGACAACCGTGGGAAGATCTGTTTATTACTTTTACGTGCGAACGAAACTGCGCTGGAAAAACACCGACCGAGGAAAATGTCTCCTATTCATTGGACAACTCATCATTAGCGCGCCGTTTACGCTGTAAAATATTCCTGATTTAAATTTACGCTGAGAAATCGTTGACCTGAACTGCAAAACGCGAGAGAGAGATAATCCTGAAATAAAAGATGAAATCTATGATACACAAAGCGCTTAATGTCCATTTCCACTAATGTAGATTAACTCCCGGTAAAAAATTTGTCATATATAAACATATATAAAACTTGTATAAACATATAAACATATATTAACATATATAAATATGTATAAACATATATCAACATATATAAACACAAATAAATGAACAAAATTCTCTCGACCGTACTGGCAAATTCAATTTATTATTACGTGCACATCACAACGTTTCAGTCTTCTCGTTTCGTTCTAATGTATTTGACGTGTTTGTCTATCTGACACAATGAATTTTCTATCTTCTGACATCTACAAATTATAATTATATTTCGCAAATCACTTGATAAGGACCTAAAATTAAGGTCGAAACGTTGTGATGTGCACGTAATAATAAATTGAATTTGCCAGTACGGTCGAGAGAATTTTGTTCATTTATTTTTTAATTTTTATCACTGGTGTCTAAATATCTACATTGAATATATAAACACATATATAAACATATATAAACATATATAATTATGTATCAAATATATCCATACATAAAATTGCTCATATATAATCATACATATATAACTTTTCTATACATTTATATATGATTATATAATTATACATATATGAAAAATTTTATGTATGGTACATATTTGATACTAATTATATATGTTTATATATGTTTATATATGAAAAATTTTTTACCGGGCTTTAATTTCGGTTTAACACTTACTCTTTACTTATTTTTCTAATTCTTAGAACTGGAAAAAGATAAGGAGTAAGTTAAACCGAGATTAAAGTTAATCTATATTGGTGGAAATGGGCATAAATGTTATTCTCTTAGCAAGAATTTGTTGCTCAGCGATCTCTTGAAATTCTTGAATCAAATCCACATCAACGATTTGGAAGCGTCGTGGCATTTCTTTCTAAAAATAGCTGGAGTATTATGTCTGACAAATGTAAGAAGATACATTTCGAAGGAATGTTTCTCGCGGCATTCGCGCGGCCCAGCATCTTCGCACGATGCGCTCTGCGGTATAATCCCCTGCAATTTCATAACGCCTTAACTTCCGAGCGTCTTCTTTCCTGTCGCCGGATGCCAACAAAGAAGCATGAAAGTTATTCTCACGTTTTTACCGCTCGCCGAGCGTCAAATAATTCATCGCGGATCGACGATAGTTTCTGGAAGGAGAATCCGAGAGAATTCCTGGAAGATTTGTTGATCGCCGACGATAAGGCCGGTGATATAACAAATAAGTAGTACCTGTGCATTGCAACACGCATGGCATTATTAATATTTTTAGCTCCCTCGAGAGAAATGAATTCGCGGGAGAGGCATTGTTTCCACCTATGACTGCACCGTTCCATATTAATTGCAAACGTAAACGCTCATTTAATTGCGAATCTTGCTGTATATTTTATTACGTCATATTACGCAATCCGATTACGATTGATATCTGCGTGAAATGAGGGATAGAAAGGGGGCAAACAGAAAGAGACTGCACAGATTTGACGGAGCACAGCAATATTGGACGCGACTGAATTTTGTTTCTCGCGATTAAAAATTTCCGACGCTGTTGCGCGTCGTTTCTGTCGCATGAATTTTATTGTGTTTTACTTATGTAAGTAGCAAGGATTATAATGAAGAGTGAACGTCAGGAAGTGCTCCGCAACAGTGTTAATGTTTTCCGTTATTACTAAATTCCATATATTTAAGACGTAACTTAAATATTGTATAACGTAATTTAAATATTGTTCGAAAAAATCGTTACAATTTATAAATGGCTATAAAATTACTATTTATTACTCTATACGTGCGTGTATGCGTACGTATGTAGATACATGATTAAACTACACAGTTGGAAAATTTGTGTTAAATTTAATACATTTCACGTGTCCCAAACGGTCCACTCAAATTTTCGTGTTAATCTAACACAAGATAAATATGTTAGAAAGTAACATAAATATTATGTAAAAATTAACACAAAAAACACCTTATCACTATTTGGAAACATATTTCTTCAGTAAAATTAACATTTATAATATGTTAAAATAACACATACATTTTATTAATTTATCTTAAAATTTACGTTTAAAAACTACATTATTTGTTTATTTACTTATAAATTGTGTTATTTAGTACTACACGGAAAGAACAGTTTTACTGAAATATCTAAAAATTTAACCAAATATAAATCTGAAAATAATTTTGTTAGACCATCAAATGTAACTACGTGGGACGCTCAAACATTATGATAATGCTACAAAAAGTTTTGATATTCCAGCAAATATTTTGGGCGTCCTATATAATTATTTTGATGGTCCAACAAAAATTATTTTCAGATTCGTATCTGGTCAAATTTTTAGATATTTCAACAAAACAATTCTTTCCGTGTAAAAAATGTTGAATATCAATTTAAAATACAAAATATTCAAATAACATAATCACATTATGTTAAATTAACACTCGGGTATGTTATAAATTCAATACAAAAATTGTAACAAGGACTGGTTTTCACACAAGTACAATGTTTGTTACTATGTAAATATTCTACACGATACGCATTCTGATAATTCAAAATCAGAGCCCTCGATCTGGAATCCGAATCTGAAAAGTTCCTCTTCCTTGTCGCGACTGCGGTTAATCTTAGTGGCGTCAGGCCTTATCGCCCGTTTGTCACCTCCTAGGTTTATTGCAGGTGTACCGGCCTCACCACACAGAGCCATACGTAACGTGCGTACGTGTACGCCTATCGTGGCTCCGTTCCGTTTTATCAGTCAGCGCGATTCTGAACGAGCGAGCGAGCGAGCGAACGAACGCGACGCGGCGCGTGCTGTCCCACATTTTCAGTCGCACGTACACGACAGTCAGTGCATACCGCAGGTGCCTGTCAATCTGTTCTCTCCTAGATATTCCGGTCTCGGATCCGCGCGGAGAGATCCGCGGGCAGAGCCGCGGCGAGCCTCGTTGCACGCGGATGCACCGCCGTCGCATCCGTCGCGACGATGTTTCCGGGAGCGTGGGCTTTTTCAGCCGCCGCCGCTCGCCGCAGGTGCGTGAAACGGTAGGATCGAGATCGGCCGATCGCACCTGGGTGGAACGCACGCATCGAAACCCACCCTCGATTTAGAACGTGCTGCATGTGTGTGTGTGTGTGTGCGTGCGTGTGCGTGTGTCCTCGTCGATCATGTCAACCGCCGCTGAACGCAGGAAAGTGAAGGTATAAACGGTTGAAGGTAATCTCCGCCGCGTTTTCGATATTCAATGCGATCGGTTTTCGGATCGCGACTGGCAGGATTCCGCGCGATCGCCACAGATCGATCGTTTCGTACGAATGGATCGGCGATCCCGCCGATAAAGGAGCATCGCGTTTGTGTTTCGTCGCGCGTTGCGACTTGCCGCAACTCGATTTCCACGTCTCGGGTCCGACGACTCGCGACGATAATTAACATGCGGCTATTGTTTAAATTAACGATCGATGGTGCCGCCGCGCTCGGCGTGGCTATCGTAAATTCTTCGCCCGATAGTCTCGCTCCCGTCTCGCTTATGCAATCGCACGCATCCCTGCGTTTGCGCCACCGAACGATAAGTCGCTTCACGTTGAACAATTGCGCGTATTCTCTCGTCGGATATATTCAACAACGATTCGATCGTAAATCTGTGACACCTACCGCGTCCGTCTTTATCGCGAATGTTGACTATGCAAGATATGATATAGCAGTTCAATAATCGTGATGACGCACTTCATCATTGTTTGAGAAAAAATAACAACGTAAAATAATAATCCTTGAATCAATGATCGGTGAATCAGTCGCACGTGTTTAAAAAGTCACGAAGAACTCAGGAGGAGGGGCCTTTTCAACCTCGTGCGATTTTGTAAAACTTATCATTTAAATTAATATATCGCGATTCGCGATATATTAATTTAAATTAAAAATTGGCCAGTTGAGTCGAAACAAGTCTCTTCTGTGGTTTAGTATTTATTAGCGAAGAATATCCTATCTCTTGTTTATCATTTTAAAGTTTACAAGTTGACATCTTTACTAGCTTATCTTGTAAGCTATCGTTGATAACGTTCTCTATCTGAAGTTTGAACCTGTGGAACACTATGTTTTATCGCTACGCTTTACGAGCCGTGGCAAAACAGTTTTAATTGCAAAACTCGAGAAGCTTATAAAAAATAAGTGGAACCGATGACTCTGCTTGAACGAGCGTCTCGTTCCACTCGAGTTGTTCGTCGGTCGTTATGCGTATCGCATGAGCATCGACGAAATGAAGCGTATAAATACGCAAATGAGAGGCACCGGATAGTTTTTATCGGGCGCCATATGGAACGATTTTTTTCTCTGCGCGCATAATTCTTCCTACACGGAAAAAATGATTTTGCTGAAATATCTAAAAATTTGGTCAAATACAGATCTGAAAATAATTTTGTGAGACCATCAAAAGTAACTAAGTAGGACAAACAAGCATGATGATAATGCTGCAAAAAGTTTTAATATTCTGGCAATTATTTTGTGCGTTCTACTTAGTTACTTTTCGCATTCTACTTGGTTCGCATGAGCAGGAAAATTAAAATAATTATTATTAGGCACCAAGATCCGCCGCGACCGATATTAGCGTTTTTCATATTTATACACGGAGAAAATTTTATATTAAAAATTACTATGTATGGCAGTAGCCGTGGACCATTGCTGGAATTATAAAAATTTTTACTATGTTATGTTAATAATTATTAAACTTATTAAGTGAAAAACGTAGTAAAAAATTTTATAATTCCAGCAATGATCCACTGCTATACATAGTAATTTTTAATATAAAATTTTCTCCGTGTATTTGTTTAATTTCATCAGTCCTAATCTTATTATTGTTAGTTACTTTTAATGGTCTAACACAATCATTTTCAGATCTGTATCTGGCCAAATTTTTAGATATTTCAGCAAAATCATTTCTTCCGTGTTTGATTCTACCGGCTTAATTTATCAGAGATCTGGACACGAGAAAAAACATATGCTTGTACTTTTGGGAATTCGTGTTAGAACGATTTAATTGTGGCGCGATACACCAGGTTTTTCCCCAACGAATTCAATCCGTCCCGTCGTTCGAATTCCGGTGAGGACGTATGCGTGGCACGCATCGTTAGAACTCCTTCGTGACAACACGACCGTAATAGCTTCCGGTCAGACATCCAGTGGCGCTCGCTTCCGGTTCCCACCCTACCACGAGCATGAAAAGGGGGAATTGGTTGATTTTGCGTTGTCAGATATAATCGCCGGCCAAATATAACGTGCAAATTTCCGCGGCGTTTGCGACTTTTTCCTCTCGACGAGCAGCGAATATCGCGCCGATGTCGGCGAGAATGTTAAGCTGCGTATCCAGCAAAGGAACATTGAGGAATTTTTTGAAAACATACATACATATATATATACATACGTACGTACATACATACTGGAACTTTTACGGAAACACGCAACAGAAACATAAATGTTGCTCTGTGTTCCTTTGGTGGATACGCAGCTTTAAGCGCAGCTTTAGCCCGGCTTCACATGGAGCGTACTTTGCGTACCTTGCGTAACTCGCGTACCCAATAACAAATCCGCAATTCCGTTTTATTATTTACTGGAAAGCTAACGACAATGCGTGATTGGCTGGCGCAAGTTACGTGAAGCCGGGTTTAAGCGCAGCTTTAAGCTGCGTATCCATCAAAGGAACATTAAGGAATTTTTCGGAAACATACATACACGGAAAAAAATAATAAGGTTGCCACAACCACAATTTGGTACAACCACGTCCTGTGGTTGTCACATTTACATTGTTTTGTTTTGGTGCATCTATATATGTTTGTCTCAACATTCACTATGTTTGTCTCAACATTCACTATGTTTGTCTCAACATTTACTATGTTTGTCTCAACATTCACTATGTTTGTCTCAACATTCACTATGTTTGTTGTACGAATTGTGGTTGTGGCAACCTTATCGTTTTTTCCGTGTACACATATATACAAACATACACGGAAAAAAAAGAATGGTTGTGCCAACCAGATTCTGGTTGGCACAAACATTCTTTTTTTTTCGTGTACGTATATACATACATACATACATACTGGAACTTTTACGGAAACACGCAACAGAAACACAAATGTTACTCTGTGTTCCTTTGGTGGATACGCAGCTTTGCGCTTACTGATGTATCGCGTAATGCGGGCAGTCGCGCAGATTGTCCGCGCCATTAACGTTTTGCAGTAATTCTCTTTATTATCTCTTATTATATAAGAGGCCGGGATTCTGCGAGGTATCGTCGAGGTGTATATAACGGAAAGCTAGGAAACCGTAATAACGAGCGGCGATTCCATTTCATCTGCTAACGCTACCGTTATCGAGCGTCCCGAACCTTCTCCTTTTGCTGTTCACGCACATGCACACGGGTGCTAATTAATTATCGAGGTATCTTCTAATTTCTCGATGGTATGCGCGATAATAATAAGTTTAACATGCAAGCGTCTGTTTTACGCGTTGGTGATTCCGTCGCGTCGATAAGAGATACTTGTGTAGAGTGTAGATTTTAGAAAATCCTGTTTTTTTTTACAAGACACCCGTTGAGTAGTCGCTCGCATTAACAGTCCTGCTATTGTACGCGGGTGTAACTCGACGACAGGTGTACAGACAGAGCTACGTACAGGGCGTCCCACAAAATGCGTCCCTCTTTTGCATATATTTTTTTATGCTGCTTTTAGATTTGTTTTTTTCTAACTTGTTAAAGAAACTTCTACAGTGCACGAATAATGATCATAAAATGCACCGTCCAAATAGTGGTCTCCTTACAATAAAATTATTTTTAGTATGTTTTTTAATAACTACTAGCTTCGCGCGGGCTAAAAAGTTAGTGCTTTATATTTAAGTATAGCGGGGCTACCCCATATTTCACGGGTAAATTTTACTATGCGTGGAACATATTGTTTTACATTGAAAACTGTAGATTTGTATAGCGGACAAATATACATACATACATCTATTTTTATATATATTATAGATATAGATTTAGGAACTATTTTTATAGTTACATTTTTAGTTACTAAACATTTATAGTTACTACATTTTAACGGCTAAATAAAATTATTTTGCTGAGAAAATATTATAAAAAAAGAATAAGATTTTTAACGAATTTTGTGTAATTGTTAATGCAATTTTTTTTAGAACATAAAATCTGTATTTTCGTGTAGATTGAAACTTTTATTACGCACTCTCGAAATAAAATGCTCGGCAATGCCTCGTAAGCACGAAGCTGAACAACAAAAACACACCACACCTGTAACGGAATACATTAATGAATCCTTCCTCACCTGACTATCGGTGACTTGACTCATTTCCTGTGGGCTGAAAGAACCCCCGGTACGTTTAAAATCGCCGATACAATTGCATCCCGCGCATCCGCTGTCGGGATGTAATCACGGGGACACGAACAAAAACCCGTCATTGTCGCTACGCGTATTGCGGAGAACAGTGAAAGTTAAAACAGTGAACGTCTGTCCGTCGTATACAATTTTTTCGTACGCTTATTTGTTTATAATATAATAAGAAATTGAAGATACATAACATACAGATCATAAAAAAAATATGACAAAGTAATTACAAAGAAAGGAAACGAATAGATAATTACTATTGAAAGTAGCAATATTATAATACGAGAAGAATAAGATCGGAACAGTAAGCGCAATTCTTATTAATTATCATGTCATAATGGAGTAAACAAAGGTTCTGTTCGAGCGATTTCACTATAAATAGCACAAATATACGGTTCGGTGCACTGAAGTGGAAGAAAGGAAGAAAAGGAGGCTTCGTGGAACCAGTACGATGCAAGGTGCAACACGTGCTGCCCGGCAGCTGTTTTCCGGTTTAAGTTTGGACGTTAAGCCCATTTTTAATTTCGCGCCCGGGCGCACCCTCAAATAATAATAATTACAACGTGACACGGGGTGAATCCACCCCGTCTGCTACGAACTCGCGAGCCATTCATCGAAACGCGCGGTTTTATTCATGTACGGAGGCCGTATTCCAGGTAACGCGACCGGAAGTAGATCACCGTAAGAGTTGCGGACATCTTCTGTATCCTATTATTTAAAGATTATAGGAGCTCCGGACGGAGCGAAGAAATAATGCATCCTGATCGGCCAATTATTTGCAGGTAGTTTCTTATTCCTGCCCGATGTAAGAAACGAGAGAAAAAGACAAAACGGAGGAAGTGGCGAATTTCGTATTAACCATCTAGCTATGGAGGACGAGGAGTTTGGATTCACGAAGAGAACGGACAATGTCCTGAAGAAGGTCCTCACCGTTAGCAATGAACAAACGCGCAAGGATACAATTCATAACGTTGAGCAACTATTCTGTTCTCTACCTAAGGTTGGTTTCTTATTCGTGTATGATAGAAAGAATTTTTGTAGCACGTATCCCATTGCGAACAATAATAATTAATGTTTAATATAAACCTATAGAAAAAGATAGATTTATTTATTTATCCTGAGAGATAAGCCTCTAGAAGATACACATTTGAATTTCATACGATCTGCTTATGACTACAACATTTCCAGTGTATATAACAATTTGTAAGATATTTTTAACAAGAAATAAATATAGATTTTTATTAATTATATTTTCTAAACACTAAAAAAATCGCTAAAATCGGCAATACTTGAATACGGTGACAAACATAAGTCCCAGATAGATGTTCTTTAAGTTTCGTAAAATGATGACATAAGGCGTGTAAAATTCGGACTTCAAAGAGCGCATTGTAGAAATACGAAAGTAGATTGACGTTTACAATTTAATAAAATGCCATTAGACATCGGAAGTCGTTGGTGGAGGTGGATCAACGACACCAGCGCCTCTGATCGGGGCCGGAAGCGAGGGCCCTGAACGCGCGTCAACCGCCGCTGGCTCAGTCGTGCCCAACACGCCGAACATACCGAACGTGGTGGAGTACCATCTTAAAGTCAAGCCCAGGTCAACAACGAGGCACTGCCGACTCGATAACGTTCCCGTGAGTAGCGTTTTAAGGCTCTCTCGTGGAGAGCGCAGGTAGAAAGACGCGCTCAGGACTATTGCTTGCGAGAGGATTCAATTTGCCGTTTCCATTAGCGTTGTTTATCATTAGAATGTATGTCGAATACGAAGCGTCTCCCGTAAATTATCCCGTTATTCTACCATTCCACATTTCGTCTTTTCTTTATTTAAATTCGCAACGCACTCTCGCAATCTTTTCGTAGCCATCAAAAACTATTAATTGTTGGTTGATTTAAATTACAAATCGCTCCTGAATTGTTTAAAATTTTCGGTCTTGAAATAATTACGTTAGTAGACCTGCGCGTTAAGAAACGTGAACTTGAAACAGAGGGACCAGCCTCTAGAAGAAATGAAGAAGGAGAAGAGTCCAGTGTCTTCTGACGATAAGAAGAAGGATCTCGTGTCGAAACTGTCGCGTTTGTCCATCGACAATAATGTTTTCGAGGGCTCTACTGATCTGCCGCAAGTGTTTCAGGTACAATTTTCAAGCAAGAGACTTTAAACTTTTCGAGAATATTAATATTCACTGTATAACTGTCTCGATTAAATACGATTAGGCCGTCAGGACTTAATCATACTGTAATGACGATATATAAACATTCGTATAATATATATTTTTTTCTATTCTGCATAATGTAAAAATAATGTTTGTGTGAGAAAATAAAAGAGAAAGATTCTACTTGGAAATTGAATTAAAAAATTACTTTATTAATTAATGTTTTTAATATTTAAAATTAAATAAAAAACTAAATTAAATTAAATAATCTATTTTGCATAATGTCTTCATATTGTAATTTTTTAAAAGCTGATATTTCTAGAAGAAGTTAAAAGAAGGACGCGTCGTTGAGTTTTCAAACCTTTGTTCAAGAATTAATCCTTAGGAGGTCCGTTGTGCGTTCAAAACTTTGTAGGCGGACTGTTTTCAGGTGAAATATTTGGGGTCCCATGATGCAAGAGGCCTCTGGGGCATCAAGCACACGAGAAGGCCCGTCGATAATATGGTCTCTGCCGCGAAGGCTTTGCCGACTAACACAATGCTCCCTCTTATCAAGCTGGTGGTCTCTCAGGAGGGAGTTGCCTTGCTGCCGCTAGACAAGAGGAAGCAGGATGCAAATTTGTCCAGAATGTATCCTATCGAGACGATCTCCTACGGAGTGCAGGATCTCGTTTACACCAGGGTCTTTTCTATGATCGTCGTTCGCGAGACAGAGAACTTCAGGAGAATCTCACCGTTCGAATGTCATGGTTTCGTCTGCGAGTCGAAGTACTACGCGAGACAATTGACATACGCCCTCGCTGCAGCCTTCGACATTTATTCTAAGAACGTAAAGGCTCAAGAGAAGTTGGCCGGAATCACCAGCAACACCGCCAGGAAGAGATTTGCGATCGATCTGAGGAGCCCCGAAGAAATCGAGGCGGATCTTACGATGGATTCTGAAGCGTAACTTTTAAATCTATTGTTATTTATTAGATTAAGATATAAATAGATATATAAATTTTTAATCAGAAAAATTTAAGAGAGAGTGTATCTTTACGAGAGTTTTAACGAAGAAAATAAAAAAAGGTTTGAAAGCGACGAGCTTGGCGTATATTTCGAAAACTTATTTCGAAATATACGATTTCATATTCTATATAAAGCGATGTAAAATAGATTATTATATACCTCAAAAATAATATTTTTTGAAAAGGACAATACAGGGTAGAAAGAAACTGTAGTTTTGGATTTTCAAAAAGGTATCATCGCATTTTTGTCACGACAAAGAGATGCATGTATTTATATATTCAATCAGAGACTATTAATTTTCTCAATATATTCTGTAGTTTTTATACATAGTATTGTTTAAAATTGAAGTTAAAGAAATATATATTTTTTACGGTAAAATAATTAATCCGGCATAAAAAGAATGAAAATTTAATATATCCCGATTACATGGAAATAGATTTATTCAAATGCGTTTAATAAATATATATATTTGGTATAAATAAAAAAATTGATAGATAAGTTTATGTAAATAGTCGCAGATATAATCATAATCATGAATAAATAATTATTTTTTATTAATATCGCGGATGCAACACATTCTATATCATATTTCCAAAAAGAGACCATTTTTTTTATAAGAAATATATTTTAGTACATAGTTTCTTTTTAAAATCGCTGATACGGAATTCCGATTTAGATTCATTTATTTTATATTCAAAATTGCATCTTTATATGCGTTACGAATTGGTGCGTCAATTCGAAAATGAAAAAAATATTTATCGTTAGAGTGTTGTTATATGAATATGTGTGTTTGTATAATTGTTGTATTATTTTTATTGGCATTGCGAAAAGTTAGATAGGTCTCGACTATTCGAGACATGATAGCTAGCTATCCAAAGATATCGAATAGAAAACGATGGAACGCGAGAGTTGTGGATGATATTTCAAGCGTCGCGACTTGTGCGATTTCATGAAAATTTTACGATGATTGACGAATTGGACAATGATTTTGGATCTATTTCTAGCTGTCTTACGTGTGCATGTGTGTTCCTAGTTTAAGTTAATTAAAATTATATAACATTATTATAACATTAGAATCTATAATAGCAACAGAGAACTTATTGTTATTTAATGCACTTTACATATTTTTTTAGTTGTTTTATATTAAGTTCACGAAAGACCAATATCGATACATATCAATCATTGTAAATAGATAGTGTTGCCAACAACGTCTTTTTATTGTTGTGTACATATTGCTTATTTAACCAATAAGTTTTTTCTTTGATTTTTTAAAAAATACGCTTGCGAGATTATCGCGTCACGATTTTTATATATTTTAGGCTTGGGACAATCGTGTAACGTTTTTCCTTATAGAATCGTGGCCTTGCGCTTTAGCTATCAGTATTAGTTGTATCGCCTGTACTTATATTATTAGTCAAAAAATATTTACATGATTTTTACCTCAATGTACGAGACCTTTGTTTAATGATAATTATCATATGTGTGCGTTATCTTTCTCTTTGAATATATGTACGAATGCAAAGAGTTAAAAGAAATTGTCAATTTTCTTTCCAACATATTTTATTTTAATCGGCGAATAATTATATATACCCCCCCCCCCAGCGTTTAATATATTTTTGCATATAATTACGTAATATATGACTTATGTTCTACTCGTATTTTATTGGCACTGTACAGAATTTTATTTTACACACATCGCATATTTTACATTGTGCGTGTGACAATAATTTAAATTTTAGTTCTACTATTTGCACTATTTGCCGTTATAAGAGCTCTTGCGAGACAAGTTTGTAAGCGATTTATAAGCGATTACCTTAAACTCTAAATGAGCGTTTAATCAAGCTTGATCGGGGCAAGCAAAAATTTCTTTTATACTTAACCGAGATTGGCTAGCCATAATAATCACCGCATAGAGCGATCTCTTTTAAATAAGCTGAGAAAAAAATATATCCCTTTTAATGTAGCCTCTCTCGACTTAGCAATCTTGAATCTGTTGGGAATGGCTTTTTCGACACCGTTTCCACTTCAGATTCCAAAATCTTCGTCGCATTTTTCTTCCCTCGGTCCTGATCCGCCTCTTCCTCCTCTTCTACCTCCTTTCCGATGTCCTCGTTCAGGGCGTAATATTTTTCCGATTCTTCGCACGGTATCGAGCTTTCCGTTTGCGTGCATACGAATGTCGCCTGTAAAAAAATCAGAATATTGATGCCTCTGATTTAAACCAAGCGAAAAATAAATTGCCACTATATTTAATATCAGTATCAGCATTTCTTGATTCCTTCTTGTTTCGAAAATACGTTGACATATAGAATCAAACGTTACGATGGAATATTAGTTTACCTGGTTGAAAACTGTCTCGGCGGGACAAATGAAGCTCCATCTAATTGAGCTTCTCGTTTGCGGCATGCACACGTGAAACACTTGGCACTCGTTCTCCATGTCGGCATAATAACCGTAAATTCTGTCCTGGCACGAGAACGTGTCGACGATGTTCTCGCGAATGAGCGTTGCGTTGTCGGGAAGCAGCAAGCCACCAGTTTGAGATGGCTAGAAAATTTAATTGGGAGATTCGATTAGCGTGAGTCGCGTATGCGATAATTCGCGAAGAATTCGTCGGCGGGGAAGAATGCAAAAATATCGATGTTTCTAAAGACCTTGAATGCTGTAGCGGGTCTCTTGGGTTTTGGCTGCTGAGGTAAACTCAGAGCAATCGCGAGCAGACCGAGAAGTAACGCGGCAAAGAGCTTTCCTCGCGTCATGATTTTAATGAGGTATTGTGGAATACGCGTGTCTCGTGTTATCTCCTCGAGCGCCGGTGGTCCCTCGTCACTGCGGTTGGTTCCTCGGCAAATGTGACGTTTTATTGTAGTTCTGTGTTCGGGGATCTTGAGGAGACTGATGATGTGATTCGCAGAAGAGTGTTATATAGCAAACTGCGCGTAAAGATCTTGAATATTGTATGAATGACCGATTCTCGGTACATTGAAATCAGTAAATCCATCACGTTTGGTCTGCCAATGGCCATCGTCAGACGTCCACATCATCCTCGAAGGCCCGATGCAAATGCCGCTGCTTACGGCCTGATGATGTGCTCATTTGGCAATTTTTATTTATATTATTTTTAAAAGCATAAAGAAGTACTTTGTTGGCGATTTTCTTTACGTGGGTATTTGAAAGAATATATATATTTTAATTTATTGGCTTCATTTGCTTATTTTTAACCTGTTAAATTAACTGAGCATTGTAAATTCTAGGATACGTTTTGTCATTGCAGTATTATAATTGCAAGTAGCTTCGTGCATTTGTTTTTGAATTTTCGAAATTTTTTCCTAATAATTGTTCGCTTAATAATTGTGTTTGGTATATTAGGAAATAATTATATTTACGAAACACGACGATGTTTCCGCAAAATGTTAACAACGACAATTAATAGTTTATCAAGATATTAGCAGTCAGCAGAGGTCCTTCTGTTGAGAAAGGATTACTTCTAAAAGGAGCCAAATGTGTTGAATCGTCTATGAGGATCCCAAAGAGACGTGCAGTTCGAAGGCCGGATTTAAATCACACGCCATGCGAACAAACGTGCCGAAATTCTTACGCGGCGATTTAAATTTCTGGCTTTGATTGTGACTCTCCGATTTCACTTGTTCTCTACACCGTCGTTACCTATTTTACCCCCAAATGCGACACGTTAGTCCCATTCCGCGATTGGCTGCGTTCCAATCGAAGCTTCGAAGACGGGACGTCTCTCGCGCGAATTCGGCCGTCGAAATTCGAGGGCGGCCCCGGCCGGGCCTTATCTTCGTTAAGGTCGCGTCGCATTTCTTCGGGATGTGAATACTTAATAGTATGAACGAGACAAATGTATTATATATAAACGCGATTACGAAATCGCGCCTGCTTTTAGTTATCGACATCATGCATGAGAAGATATATCCTCGTATGTGGGTAATGTTCTTTCCTAGAAAACATACGGTAGTTCTTTGGTAACAAAAAAGTTTCTACGTGAAAAAGATGCGATTTTGTTCTTTCATTAATCTGTCAATAGATAAAAAAAATCGTATAAAAAAGAAATGTAGATTATATCGCAAAACCCAGATGTCACTAATAGCGTTAAACTTACCGTAAGAATAAATAGTAAATTATTTACTCATGTAAACATATAAATTTCTTTTTTCTGTCGCCTTTAATAATTAAATTAACGTGCATTTTTATGTACAGTACAGATAGTATTTATTCTTTATTCTTTATTTTAAGGTTTTTAAAGAAAATGTTGGATACACGTTTCTTTCGTAAGAAACTTCTTCCTGCGGTTCATGGCGCATCGATGCGCCGTAATCGTTGCACAAATCTCGTGCGTTTATCATTGAAACGATCAGTAGCAAGGTGAACACCCTGAAAGTATTGCCGCTCTTTAAGGATTCCAGCCGCATTGTCCGCCGTGCTATGACGAGGAATACAAAGATTTCGGGATGGTCCACCGGTGCGGCTGAAGAAGGTCGTGCGATTCGTGCATCGGAACCGTCAAAGTTTCTCTCCGCAGCGACGTGACGATTTTTCATTTTCCTTCGTCGATAAACGTAACATCTGCAATCGCGTCTTCAAGGAACACACGCGAGAGAAATCGTATACTCGTATAGTTTATTATCAAAAATTTTAGTACGTACATGCTTCTGTAGAAATTAATTACAGTTATAAATTGTTATCGTCTCTTACAAAGAAACTTCTTTTAAAGAATGTATAATTTTTCTACTATTATTACATATATTTATATTACGATAAACATTCAGAAAGAGGCGTTAAACTTAGGTCTAAGGCTTGTTGAGTCACGATACGAGTAATAGCATGTTCTTTAATTCTTTTAATTAAAATAGTTGCTCCTAAGAAATCTCCTCGTGGCGAGATAGAACAGGTACTCGTAAGTAACTTTGGTATGACTTAAGGCGATTAAAGAGTACTATTTTTATATATGATAATTAGAGGTCAGAGAAATCTCCGATCATCCATCATTAATTAAAGTGAAACTCAAGATGATCGTGTAACATATGCCGGCGCACGATGCAATAAATTAAATTAATTAAATACTATACAATGTATAAATATCGATGTTGGATCGCAAATATTTCCTGAATTTTGGACTAAAGCTGTTAACTATAAAATAAATAAAGAGCGATGAGATAGTAATCATTCTGCGATGAAGTTTGCGTTATCGTTCGACTCTTCTTTGATCTTTCTCGCGCAAAATGATCCTCTCCTCGGTCAAATTTCGATCCTGATGTCAGTCCGTGGGTATGTAAGCATGGTAAGCAAGATCTTGAGGCGTCTCGTTCGACGATCTTCCCCAATAACCGTGATCGTCGTGATCGTAGTGATGCTGATGCTGTGCATGTTCGTAGTAGATAACTTTGGAAGGACTCTTCTTGATCTCTATCCAGAACCTGGCGGCGTTCAATAACAACGAGATGATGGCGATGACGAAGAACTTGAACTGGAAGTGGGTGCTTATCAGTTGCAGTATCAGGCTGAGTTTCGCTTTCAGCAGCATCGCCAGTCCTAGAAGTTTCTGCAGAAGTTTCTTCTTCTTCTTGCTAAGCTTCTTCTTGCGCGCCTCTTCTAAAAAATTGTACATATTTTGTTACATCGTACGAATTTCCTGCGACGCGACTTTGCGCGCGAAAAGGAATTGTAGAACGTGAGAATGCGGTAGATAATTGCCACTGAAAACGAACGTCGGAAATAATATCTCTTTTTTAGAGATGCGATCGTGGCAATTTAGCCAAAAATTGCTTCGAATAAATTCGCGGTGTGGACTTGATCTTAATCGAAGCTCACGAGAGAGGCAATCTGGCAAACGTAACACAAGGCTTTACCAGGTTGACCTACAAACCTTAACCTGAAGTGTATTTTGTCTGGCTTACGACGCTACGTAATCATTCGCAACCGGTACAGCTTTCTTAAAAAGAGTCACGCGGATCGCTTTCGCGGCCGAATTTTCTCACAATACAGAACAAAAGATCTCTTCCGTGCTCTATAATGCACTGAAAAAAAATTCTTGGTAAACTTGTGAGATGCATTTAGTAATACTTTTTTTGAAGTATTTGATTATTATTACCGATTATAATAATAATAACAAAATATTTTGTAATAATTATGAAAAAGTAAATTTTGTTTAGTTGAGCCAACTAAATTATGTAACACTTATTATACGTTTAGTTGAAACTATTTCACTAAACCGGCTTGGTGAAAGAATAGTAACTAAACGTATAATATTACGTATAATAAGTGTTACATAATTTAGTTGGCTTAACTAAACAAAATTTACTTTTTTATAATTATTACAAAAGTTTATAATTATTATAAAATATTTTGTTATTATTATTATAATCGGTAATAATAATCAAACACTTCAAAAAAAGTATTACTAATTACATCTCACAAGTTTACCAAGAATTTTTTTTGTGGTCGAGATATTGTGAAGTAAATCTGGCGATTTGCGGGATGTCAGTCATTAATACCTGATTTCATTTTTACTCGTCGGCGAAATGTTAAACCGATATGAACCGTAGCGAATTAGTATAATGCCCGCTGAATTACCTAATTTGTCGACAGTTTATTCGGAAGTACCGTACAGTTTTTTGTACGCTCCAAAAGATAACGAAGATAATATCTTCGATACCGTTATCGTTCATCAACCGAAAGATTTTGGTTTTTTTTTGGTTTTTTTTTCCGAGACGATTAATATCTCGTTAAAGCGATTCTAATAACCGTGACGTTCCATCTGTTCTACGAATTTAAAATTAATATTCACGAATCGACGTTTATTTTTTCCGCTCTCGTATGATTCGCGTATGTTGACTTTTGCTGGAAAAAATAGCCGAGAAAATGGCGAGTGATGCGATCGGTACCGTTACCGTCGATTTGCCTAAGTCGTGGCATTAAATTAGCGTAAGCTGCGTTACGACGTCGGCGACACGCGCACACGAGCACAATTGCGTGCAAGACATTTAAACAGCTCGCTAGTGACCCAGACGGGAACTTTGTGGCACCGATCGGGCGTTAACGTGCGGTTTGCCTCGCCTCTTTGCAGCGTTAACTATAATGTTTACGCTTGCATTGACACCCAGTCGATGGTTAACATTATGCAAACAACGGCGGAAAGTACATTCACCTTTACGATCGCGATGCACGCTTCCCGAATCCGCGAAACTCGTTCGCCTTGTCAATGCGATTTGCTTTCCCGCCTTAATCTAATAAGATAGAGTTGAATGTCGTTCATTCATAGATCCCATTCACGTATCGTCGATACTACTTCCTCTTTTATCGGCTCCGTTCCCAATTACGATACTTAATTGGTAGCGATTACTTTTTATGATATATTATTTATATAATATTATATGACGTAATATTACATCGTGATATTAAAGTAATATTAAAGTTGATCGTAAATGGAAATCGCGTGTAAAAGTTAATTATCGCAGATAAGGCTTAAATTAAAATTACTCTGACGTCCGTTTCCCCGTTTTACTTAGGTACTGACTACAATGGTATCGTTTCGAGAAAACTAGGGAAATGAGGTAACAGGGAAGAAAATCGGCACAGTAATTTTCAGTGCACTCAGACGAACTAACTTCCTGTCGTTACATCTCCACTAAAGGAGGCAGTTACGAGTTTGGATAGAGTTAACCGACTTTGTCCAATGGTGCCTCTTGGGAAGCGCAAAAGAAGATACGAGTGCGTGGACGACCTTACACGCGTTCCACGTGCCGTCTCATCGCGATTAGAAATCGGAATCGCGAAATCGCCGATCTCGCTCTGCGACAGCTTAATTACGCTGACACACTATTCACCGATGCCTTGTTTATACGAAAGTTAGCAAGAGCTTATATTATTTTAGAAGAATAAGTTGTAAAGAATTACATGTTATCAGACATTATAATAAGAAAGATAGGAAAATTTGAAATAAGTGATCGCGAATGGAAAGGAAACGATAATTAAGAAATTAATATATCGATAAAGAACTATAAGATGAAATTAGAACTATAAGATTGAAACTGTCTCTTTTCTCATTGATATTGCTATTTGATTTCTAATTTTCACCTATATTGTCGTCCTGAGCGTCGTCCTCGTTGATGATTTCTTCCGCACCGTTCTCCTGCAGATCATCGACGACCTCAGCGATGATATTGCCAGCTTGTTCGACCACCAGGCTCATCGGTGGCTCGCTTTTCTTCCCGATAACTTCCACTTCGATCCGGTCCAGATCGTGGGACAGTCTCGTCCTGAGACAATTACCGGCGTTGTCTGTGAACATACACTCCAGAATGCCGAAACCATCCTCTTTCGGGGTGCTCTCCTCCGTCGCCGCGCAATGGACATGCAGAGCGAGTCCGAGGACCAAGAAAACCAACGTGGTTATCCTCATGGTTGCCTGCCTTCTTCGACGAATTTGTCGACCCTCACCGATCCGAGGAGCACCGTTATCACCACGAAAATTGCGCGATAGCTTTCCTGATGACTGGAAACCACGTCCGTCACCCTCTCGTACTCCGTCTTTTTTTCTCTGATCTTGACCGTCAACCGTGGCCTTGGACCGCGTGTCACAGGCTCGAAGTGGTTGTGGAGCGTGCGTGGTCGAACATATATGAGACTGGTGTCCCTTCCATCTCAACTTGCGCCAATAGTGGGTTTGGTTTCAGGTGAGTCTAGCGGGTACCCCTCCACCGTGGTGGACTTTTGTGGGCGCCACGACGAAACGTACGGTGTCGTTCCAAGGGGATCCGTGAATTATCGAACGGAAACGAATTCGATAGAGTGGGATATTTCGCCTCTATACGATATGTTACTCATACGACATGGCAAATAATTTATGAAGCGGCAATGAAATCGCGACAACTTTCATTCTCGTTATCATATCTCGCGAGAGTCACATTTCTCCTCTATTTTCGTATTTCTCTCTAATTCGCATCTCTTAATTTTCACGTGGCTTTCATTTTTTGAGAACGTACTTAAAAGGGAATATAATAAAAATACCGTAAGAACAACACTTTTTTAATCAAAAAATTTATAAAGTATTTTCAATTTTTTTTTAAACAATCAAAAAACTGGATAAAATTGAGATATATGCGATTTTAAAGTAACCTACACTAAAAAAAAATTTTTGGTAAACTTGTGAGATGCATTTAGTAATACTTTTTTTGAAGTATTTGATTATTATTACCGATTATAATAATAATAACAAAACATTTTGTAATAATTATATTAAACTAAACAAAATTTACTCTTTTATAATTATTACAAATGTTTATAATTATTACAAAATGTTTTGTTATTATTATTATAATCGGTAATAATAATGAAAAAGTTATGCTTCAAAAAAGTATTACTAAATGCATCTTACAAGTTTACTAAGAATTTTTTTTTTAGTGTACGAACGACTTGGCACATGCGTTTAACAGTAAGTGGACCGACGACAAAAATTCCACTTAATCGATAACACGATGCTAACCCAATTCTAGCTTTTATGTCGTTTCAGAAACGAAAAAGTATCAAATCGCAGTGAAATCGCTGCTTTCGGAGAAAACGTCTGAATCGCTGATTGCACATGTTCAACATATCTCTGAACATTTCTGATATATACCCGAACATTTATTATCGCTTTGTGCATTTTCATCGAGTTTATCCCGTTTGATTTATCACATTTAATTATCTTGTACGGTGATACTGTTTGTTTAAGTCTATCTCGTCTACAAGCCTTTCACTGGAAAGATTAAAATATCACTTAGCGTTCATGCGATTACCATAAGAATGGTAAGAATGAACTCGCTTTTGAGAAGTTCAGAGCCTCGTGGTCACGCGCGCGCGCGCGTGACAACTCGACTGTCACAACTGTGTCTCAATGGCTTTTGTGCCGTTAATTAACATGATCCCGGAACGTGTAGTCGGCGGTTTCGTGAATTATGCATCAATCATCAGGGAATTTTCGTCTTACCTTTCACTGTACGATTACGTTCGGCCTTTCCGTATTTTGCTCGCGTCGCCTTTTAATCGTCAATTACACGATGTAATAGGCGTAGTGGCGCGCGAATATCACGGCTTATGATAAGTTGCTCGTACGTGCGATCGTATGGAACCTGTCATAATGAAACGAAATACGGCTTGTCCCGCTTAAAGGTCTCCTTCGCGCAGCCATTTAATATGTTTGTTCTTAAGAATTAAAATTTTTTATTTTTCAGAGAAAAGTAATATTTGCATTCGTAACTCGAGAAAAAGGATGACCGTGCAAACTGAGTGTAACATGCTTTGTAGAACAGAAATGCCAACATTGTAAACTTTACTATCGTTACCGTTACCTCGTATTATTTATGTGACAGTTTTATCACGGTTTACTACCCTCGGACACGAATTTCGAGTCATTCTAGTAATAATCATCGAAGCATCTGGCTGATGCAAGTACTAAATACTTGATTCACCAATATATATATACATAATACTATTATATTATTATATTTCTTTGTGACTGAAAGCAATGAACGTTAGTTCTTTTTCGTAGAAAATTTAAAAAATATGTAGATTTAATAATACTCTTACACGGAGAAAATTTTGTATTAAAAATTACTATGTATGACAGTAGCCGTGGACCATTGCTGGAATTATAAAAATTTTTACTATGTTATTATATTAATAATTATTAAACTCTTTTGTGAAAACATAGTAAAAATTTTTA
>NJRP01000150.1:416016-455912 GCA_003063835.1 Aphaenogaster floridana | reverse complement strand
TAACCATAATTATTTAACTTTTCATTATAGTCACAAATATCATAAATTTTTCTCTCAGTGTATATATGTTCATATATGTTTATATATAAAAATTTTTTCCCGGGTATCTATTTTTAAACAGTTAATTTTTTACTTAACGTTACATACACTTTTGGATGCGTTTTATGTATTTGGCGTAACTTCTTTTTACCTTTGTAAGATCTTTTTTATGAGATTAAATTATCGTGGAAATATTAATGTTATTAGAATCAACTTGTGATTGCTCACTATCGCATTTCTTGCCACGCGGGGGGTTCTGCGGATCCTTAATACCGAGTGTAAGACATTGTCCGCTTTAATTACCTACTCTTCATCGTCGGTGGCCGCGAGCCACGAAGAGCGAAGGAGTGAAGGAACGAAGAAAAGGATTTGTCTGGCGGTCGCCTTAAGAGAGAAAGAGAAGGAGCGTGAGTTCCTTTCGCGCCAAGAGAATGGAGCTTATATTGCGGTGGATTGCAACGCGGTGGACCGTCTTTCACCCATCCACCCTGTCCTACCCGCGCCACGCGAGAAAAGAAGAGACTGAAGAAAGAACAAATTACTTAGTAATACTCTTCACCGAAAATTTCCTGCATCGCCCTGCGGTTTTGCGGTGCTGCTCGACAAACGCACACCCGGCACCATCGTTCGTGGTTTACTGCGCGAGTCAGTTGGATAGAAATGTATGTGTTGGTGTCGTAACACATGATGTAGGTAAGCTGAATGTATCCTACTTTAACATTCCTGAGAATTAACAGGAAAAGGCTGGATCCGATAAAGCAATCTTTTTATTTTTAAAAGAATTAAACGATCGAAAATTAATAATTAAATAATTGGAGAATTAAATTTTAGATGAAAACCCCGATAATAATATTTCTTCAGATCTTCAGTTAATCTCAATTAGACTTAAAAGATCGAATACCGAGAAAAGTAAAAATTTTTAACTAAAAAATTATAGAATTCTAAAATTATAATCTATAAATCTGTAAAATGCATGCAGTGAAGTAGAGTTCTATTAAGTTCTCAGAAGAATCTACGGATATGATGGCAAGATATGTTACACTTTTATATTATACCTCGATTGAATTTCTCGCAGCGATCATCGCCCTTATTGCAACTCTTTGGTTTGTGGTACGTTATAAAACGCAGGACATTTCGCAAGCGGTCCATTATCAACCATTTTATATCCACTTTCTCTGCAATTACAGATGCAGCAATCAAAATACGTATCGGAACAAGCGGCGAGAATTCGCGGAAAGGACCCGCGTGCATCTCGTCGCATGAGCGCTCTCATCTTGATCGACAGCGGCGCGTAATAAAGACATAAAACGTAACTGGCGTCCGTGAAGAGAGTGCATAATGGTACATCTTCACATATAGACACGCACATGATGGCATTTTGTCACGAGCAAGCGTTTTGTCACGGAGAGCCTCAAGTAGGTCTACGTCCTTATAGTTATGATTATGTTTCCGTGATGATTTCTTTGAATATAGTGTTTTTTCTAATACTCTATTCTCACACGTTACATCTTCTACTACTTATAAGACTATGTATATATATATACATCTGTATAAAGAACAAATAAAGAAATAGTAACACATAATGATAATTTCTGAAATCTTATTTTAATCGGATTTGCATAAATCATTTTTATTGCAAGCAAAGCAGATGGAAAACAAACTTATAGAATTATTGGAATATTGCTTTAGCATTGCTTTTAGCTTCCTAGACGATTCATATTCTTATTTAAACTATTTGTAAGTTAAGGATAACTTGGGCTGAACTCTCTAATAAAAAAAATCTAAGTTTATATATATATATATAATTACGTAATGTAAACTTATTAAATATATTATGATTTCACGACGTTCAATTAATTATTGTTAATTAATATTTTTTAACGTCGATTACGATCAATTTTTTCACCTACATATTGGTCAAGTAATTAGAACTGTAATCCAAAAAGTGGCAAATAAATCAATTTGCATAAAGAACTTGGCTTTAAACTAATTGAAAATTTATATGGAAAAAACATAATAGTTTCTAAACATTCTTTTTTACATTCACCAAAAAGCGTTGCTAACTATTTAAATAGCGTAATTAAATCCTTCAGACTGTTCGATGTATTATACAATAATGATTTCTTCATTATTATTCCGATAGGTCGCTGTGTTCAAGGCAACCCCGGACGTAGGAAGGAAGGAAGGAACAAGATTCAGGACCACGCAACGGTCGCGAACGATCATCTGCCGCTTTCTCTTTCCCTCGCTTCCCTCTTTATCTCTCACATCGCCTTTTCTCCCTTCCTTTTGCGTTTCTATTCTTCCTCGCTGTCTCTCTTTCTCTCTATCTCTCTTTCCGCCTCTCGCTATCTTTCTGCTTCTCCCTTTTCGCGACGCGACGATGTGTGTGGTCCGTCGTGGCAGCCGCCAGGGTCGACTCGCTAATAACACTCTCCAGTTCTTCCGGTCCCCAGCCCCCCGCTCCCCGCTTCTCCTCGCCCTTCGCGCCCCCTCCCAACCGCGATGCCGCCGAGGGAAAAGGGTAAAAAGGTACCGAAGATCCAGGACCCGGTCCGCAAATCGTCTTCTATGAATGCCTCCACGTCCCCGTCGGCCCTAAACCGCCATCCACCCTGCCCCCTCCCGTACGAACGTCGCTCGTCATCCGCGATCACCTTCGGCAACCTCCTGTATGATGAAAGCGAGTATCTTTCTCTCTCGCACGCGTGAAATGTATGTGTTCAAAAAGCACGAAATCGCTGGCATTCCGCAAGATGACTGTTTACGATTTCTTCATCGATGATATAGTCAATTTTAATAGTTAATCTTTAATATTATCTATAGATACTAAAACTCATATAATTTCAACAAGTTGAAATATAGATGCTATAAATACACAGGCATGATCTCTATAGTCTATACACGAAAAAAAATGATGTATCAACAGCATTAAGTCTAATTGGAAATAATTTTATTAATTCAATAACATTATTAATGAAACAAATACGTATGATTTTATTTTATTAAAATTGTTATTGAATTAACAAGATTATTTCCAATTAGACTTAATGCTGTTGATTCAACATTATTTTTTTTCTGTGTACGTACTTGTAACACTTTGAAATATATATACCTTTACGTATCCATGGCATATCAAAGAAAAGACAAAGAAATTTATCGAATGCATAAGTATAATTATTAATTTACTGGATGCTGATGTGCTGGTGATAGATTGTTATATTGACAGTGAATAACCTTCCAAAAACTTTGTCGTTGACTTGTAACAGCCACCCTCTTTCTCTCACTCGTCGGTAACCGCCTTTTTATGATTCTTCAAGAAGTACGAGCTTGTCGTGCTCAAATATTTTTCGCATTCTATCGCTTCATTATAAGGGCCGGCCCTCTCGCATTCAGCTCCCGGATTCGAAGGACCGAAGCTACCCACGAAGTCGAATCACGCCGCCGTTCTCTTAGAATGTAGGAACCTGTTTTCGATTCCCCTTACCACGATTTCTTTAGAAAGAACAGAATCTGTTCTTTCCAAACAGATCATTCCTTTCTCATCGGATGTTAGCTCACTATCGCATGATTTCGACACAGTTTACGTAATAAAATTAAAAATGGATATTCATATATTGATATTGATACAAAACTGACATTCTTATTGTTTTTCATTTGATTTTTAACTGAGCTTTTATTATTTTATTATTTTTTGTTTAAAAATTATATGCTTTGAAGTTAAACGAAATTTGCATAAAGGATATTCCCCATGAACATAATTTTATCCTGTAAAACGCTTTCTACATTGTCTTTTCATTTCTATACAAAACTTTAGACTGATAAACGGACCCTTTGCAATAAAACAATTGTCACGAAATATACATTAAAAGTAATGGCTGGATTAAACCGACACACGTTACGCATTGTGGAGTTAAGTGGCAGAAAAGAGAGAAGGTGAGAATGAATTATAGCACTTTAAAAGGCGTCGCTTCGCGAGGACCATTCGTAGTTTATCGTTCTTGCTGGAGCATCCGCGAGCACAAAGTAATAATCGATTGTCGGTCGGCCTAAACGCTGAAAATTTACGTTCGCTTTACGAGTCCCTCTCTTCCCCCCGTAACAAACTGCCGCCTCCGTGTAACAAAACGCTGGAAAGGTAATGCGCGACCACGAAACGCAAAATCCTAAACCCGAAATTTAGAACCCCAAACTATGATTTATCGGGCCCTTAAACTTCCGTTTTTCACTCTCGCCGCGCGTTTTTACGGCGAGAGATTATGAACGATAAATCCGAATGCACAAAGAGAAATTCGTCGCACGCCTCAAGCACGTAGAGCAGGATTTCTCGAATATCTCGCGGGGACCGCTTAACACGGAATATTGTTTCCGAGAACGCTACTTTGTACTCGAGACTTTACATTTCGAATAAAAAAAAACACATTGACACCGCTTATTCCTTCCGCTACGCTGGCTGCTCCGCTTTCAGATAATTGTTAAATACGGATTACTTCGCACGTAAATGAACGTTAATTTAATTTGATTTGGTACACAAGGTGAAAGCCACAGCGTACATATAAATCATATTATTGATAGATAATTGTATAAATTTAGATAATGTAAATAAATCTTATTGAAAACGCATCTTTTCTTATTTCCATTTAGTTCTTTCTTTCAGACAGAAATAATATGACAGTTTATAAAATTTTTGCTACGTTACACGGAGAAAATTTTATATTAAAAATTACTATGTATGGCACTAGCCGTGGACTATGCTAGAATTATAAAAATTTTTACTATGTTTTCACAAAAGAGTTTAATAATTATTAATATAATAATATAGTAAAAATTTTTATAATTCCAGCAATGGTCCACGGCTACTGCCATACATAGTAATTTTTAATATAAAATTCTCTCCGTGTATAAGATAATACTCCTCACGATTATGCTTTTCCTCATCAAACACTTACGCTGAAAGAAAGGCTTGGTTATAAAAATCCAGGCTTGATTAATGTTACCAAGCACCTTGGTGAAGTAGTTTCAACTAAACGTATAATAAGTATTACATAATTTAGTTGGCTTAACTAAACAAAATTTTCTCTTTTAAAATGTTTATAATTATTACAAAATGTTTTGTTATTATTATTATATTCGGTAATAATAATCAAATACTTCAAAAAAAGTATTACTAAATGCATCTCACAAGTTTACCAAGAATTTTTTTTCAGTGTACTATGAAAAAGTATAGACAAACTCATATATGTGCAAAGCAATGTGAACAAAGAAAATGGCCAATATGACGAGCAACAAAATAAGGATGTTATTTTCAAAATAAAATGTATTTTAATCTCAATTAATTGAACACAAACGAACGTTTTGACTTTTCTTAGTCTTCATCAGTGTTAAGTACAAAAGGAATAAAATTAAACAAACATGTGATTTCAAATGAAATTAAAAATAAATTAACATGACTGATTAAAAATATAATAAACCGCGCGGCTAAAGGACGCAAATAATAAAACACGCAAACAAACAAAGACAAGAGGCCATGTCAAAAGTTATAACAATGTCAGAAAAGTAAACGTCTGTTATAAATTATAAAAATTAAATCAAAGAGGGGTTAAAAAAGAATTTATAACTAATTCTAGAAGCGAGAACATGTTAAGTAATATAAATATGAAAGAAAGCCCATATCGGTGTCGCGGCGGTTCTTGGTGCCTAATAATAATTATTTTTGTGAATATTCCTGCTCATGCGAGTAATGTTAAGTAATACTTACTATGCTTTTGGAAATATAATTATGTTTAGGTATGCTGCAGATTGCAAATTCTATGCATTCAAAGACTACAGCTGATAGTGAATGCTTTTGATCGGTTGCTTTCTTGATCGAGCATTTAAGCCAATCGATAGTGGAATCAAAAACGATCATGACTCGTCGGCGAAGCTTCGATCTTCGAAGCAAAATAATATCACCAGTCATCGAAGACAATGGCGCCTTATACGCGCATCTGACTACGCGATGCCGACGCTGCACAAAGTCGCGTATTTCTCCCCGCAAACGAGCAAACAAACAGATACACAGGGCAAATCTATACGGTGTACCTAACTAAATCGTCGATCGATCCTTCTATAATACGGATAACAGTAGCGTGTCGCGATTAAAGGAAATAACGTAATGATTTAGGTAAGATCATTTTGTTTATATAATATTAATTTTACATCATTAAAACATCTAAAAATAATTTTAAATTTATCTGATTATCTAGAACATAATTGACATCCATTGATTTTTGAGGGCATATATATTAACATTTAAATTACTTCCTTAAATGTCGGTTGGATTTAAAAGCTTCTTCTTTTGCTATAATACAGACTTATTTATGCAAAATATCAGACACATATTATATCAGGCAATATAAGACATAAGTGTAAAATATATGTGTAATTAGATCCATTTCCCTCCATTACACGAATCAATGACGAACAGTGATTTTCATTAATAGTCTTTACAGAAATGTCTTTTAATATTACTCCTATCATATCGATACGGGTCTGATTAAATTAATACTTGCCACTTTCCCGCCGAGCACCCCGTATATCAGAGAATCGAAGACAAAAGTACGGCTGTCTCGCTTGGTTCGATGTCACGCGTGCAATCTGCGTGCACGCGCTTGCATCGTGCGTTTCTCACGGTGCGACAAAAGGCGCGTGTATATCATAACGGTGCCGTTTTGGTCGGACACGCATTAAAGCGCAGTAAAGTACTTACAAGAAGCCGACAAGTACAATCAATAATTTATGGTTACAATTAGACGAATACATTTATAAACTTTGACAGCTTTCTGCTTGTACTACACTCAGAGAAAAAAGTCGTATCAGCAACTAGAAATTTGTGACAAATAGCGCCTCAACTATGTGCTATAAAGTTGCAGTAACAACAAATAAGTTATATGAACTAAGAAAACATAGTAATATTAACCATTTATAGTAAATCGTTGGATAAACTACATATTTGTCTAAATATTTGTCTAAACTAAAAAAATGTTGTTGTCATAATATTACTTGTATGAAGTTTATATAATTGTGTAATTATAGTTGAGTCGCTATATTTCACTATCAATTAATAGTTCACAAATGTAGTTAGCGTGACTATATTTTTATAGTATTCAGTAGTACTTTAGTTCCTATTACTTCGTAAAACTAGTTGCAACTACTTAAATTTCAGAGTTGCCAAATTATAGTTGCCAGAACTATTTTGTTTTCTCTCAGTGTAAGAAAACTAATATCATAATAAACATAATTATTTTGATACATTTTATTCGACGGCAAGAAGAAAATTATTGTCTATTGTCATACTAGAAAAAAAACTATAATAGCTGAAACTTCCATATTATATTCATATTTTTATAAATAATATTATGAACAAATATATACTAAATTTTTGACAATTAGCAATCGTGTATCTGCGGCCACGTCGTTAAATTCTTTCAAATAGACAGACCGTTGATTTGATATATTAGCTCATCTATCACTTATGAAATAGGCCGCAGGTGTCTGCTTGTTACTATACGAAAAGATAATATATCAAGTTTGATATTACGCAGTTATACAACCGTCACACTTTCTATCTAGTCAAATCTTTTCAAATAGAGAGACCGGTTTGAGTTCGTTGACGTGTCCGTCAACCTGTCAAGATTGGTGAAATATGTCGCAGGTGAGAGACCGGTAAGTACCGGTATTTTCACGGACGATTAGCGATGTCGATTGCATCCGCGTAACTCGGGACCGAGTTACGCATTAATGCGAATATCGCCGTAATTGGCGACGACGCGTCCGTCGCGATTAATACCGATAGCAGCGGCAGATATAGTCGGCGACAATTTATTTCCGAGGCGGTCAAGCAGCGCGTATCGCGCGTAATACTTTGGATTTATTTACCAAGCCGGCCAGGCGCGACTCACGTCGCATAATATCGATACTTAAGGACATGATTAAAATGTATATTACATGGAAATTTATATCTCCCAGCGTGTGCATCGCCTGGAGCACCCACGTGTACGATATTTCGAAAATACACAGGCAAGCCCCGAGCGCGAAATGAATTAGTGCATATGCATCTTAATTTAATTCGATCAAGTCAAATCTAAACGAGGGATTACAATGGTGCAAAAGAAAAGCGTGATGTTAAGCAAGATATATAACATGCGATTATTAATGCAGAATAAATAACATTTATTGTAGTAACATCGTTTCTATACATTAAGATTATACAAATAGAGAAATATATAATTATTATAAGAGTATATTGGTTTATTTAAAGTAAATAAACAAATTTAATTTAATTAATCAATAGTCATTTGGCTATTCTCATTTATATTTGTTAATTAATCAAATTTTAAAAAATAGATACATTTTATTTTGACTGCACATTTGAAATTTAATTATTCAAAATTTTACAATTATTAATATTAAATAACTTTCTATAAAAAAGAGTACTTCTTTGTTCAAATACAAGGATCCATTCAAATTAATTCATTCCAATTAGCATTTACAAGTGAAACAAGCATATATCGCGTGTGTGTTATTTTCATCGAAGAAAATGTGTGATTTACGTTACTAGCAGCGCATTGTTAAACGGGGAGCACACACTTCTACATAACGCATAATGCATAAGAAAATCAGCCAATCAGAATCCTTTATTTTCATCCCCACTCCTCGTTCCGAGGATTCAAATTGGCTGATTTTCTTATGCATTATACGTTTTGCGTTATGGAGGAGTGTGTGCTCTGCGCCTTAATTTGCAAATTCCGTTTATGCGGCACGCCGACCATTAATGGCATGTTTCACAGACGAATCACGCGGTGTTTCAGGAAGTTTCCTATTGACGGTAAACCGGTCGTACAGGCTCGCAGATGAAAGCCATTTGTGCAGTGACACAAATGATTTTGATTAACTTGCCTTGTTACAAGCGTCCGCAGCGACGTAAAGCATAATTAAGTGCACGTCGGACTCGATTGTCAATTTCCACGGATGCATTGTGCGTTACTTTCCACGCGTGCCTCGTGCTATCATCGGCATCACTTCTAACAACCATATTCACGTAAGCGAAAGTCAAGCCCATTAACGTGATCATTTATAACCGCAAACACAATATAGTAATGAATCTAGCAAGGAATCGTTAATATCAGTGAAATTGTCGAATTATTGCGGTACTTTAAATTAATGCTAAAGTAAAAATAAAATTTTTTAAGGACCAGAATTTTCTGAGAATCTAATTTTTTTTATAAACAAACTTTTCCCTGAGGATTTTTAACACGAGAAATTTTCCGACAAATTATGTTTTAGAAGTAAAACTTTAAAGACAAAGTTTTCTAAAAATCTACATTACGCGCGAAATTTACAAAGAATTCTCTTCAAAGACAAAATTTACATGATTAAAACAATCAATTTAAACATGAGGATACTTTACGAGTTTGTGGTAACGAAGTCGAAACGACTCGCAAAAATGTTCGTTAAATTACGTAAGATTCGAGGTTGCACCTCGTCACGTAATGCAAGGCGCAGTTTTTAATCATAGAGTGCATTTTTTTGCAACGTATTTTTCACAACGAAATACTCTTTGCTACTGCCTTTCGTACCGCAACCTACTTTATTCGCATAAAAGCGTGAAGTAAAAGGGGCCTCAAAAAAATTTCCTAATTTGAAAGCTCTCTTTCGCACTATTGTAAATGTCTCGGCAGCACATCGTCTCGACTTCAAAGTCATCATAAAGTAAGCATCTCTAAATATCCGTAAAAACGCTCGGTTTTAATCAACGCAGTCAAGTTATTGCACATGTGACCAAAGCTTACATTTGGTTTCTGTCATGATATTACATAAGCTCGTCAAGAAGATACGTACAAATTAACAAAACTAGTTTGCGGTAGAAGATGATAACAAAAAATTAACTAATTATTAAGTTAAAAAGCTCATATCAATATTTCACCAAAATGATTCTTTTAGAAGATACAAATGAACATAAAACTCAGTACAGATTAAATTTTCAACGGTTCACGAAATTCATGGAAATTCTCGAGAGATCGACTGACGCGTTCTGCTGCAACTTTGTGTGTCATCACATCGTATAGATAAACGTCATATAAATTTCAACGCGAGGTGCACAATTGCATATTTGAAAAAGTGACATGCCAAGATAAATGAAAAACGCCGCTGAAAAACGTGCGTGCCCGTCGCGATTCCTGTATCGCTAAAGAACAATCGGCGGTAAATCGCCGATCGATTTCGACATTCCGGTGTTTACGATCGAGGCGATAGCTCGCGCGGCGTTCTCGCGAGGCAGAATTCCACGGCGACACAGTTAAATGTCGTTCATTACGAGAGAACGCCGCGAAACGAGCATCACGGGCCCCGCCGGGTGTGTGTGTACCGCTAAGTCTAAGGTCGCGGCACAACGAGAAATGCACGATCGCGGGGCCGAAAGCTTCATTAAGATAAATCTCGACGGCCGCGTCGGTCCCGTTTGGATCCCGCTTGGTTGAATCTCATAGGCATTTTCAGCACGCTAATCGCAAAGCTGGCCGACCGCAGAATGATGTTAAATGTGCAACCCCGTGCGTCTGGGAATGCCCATTGATTTATAGACTGTGTTTACGGTGATGCCTACCATATTGAATTTAAAAAGGAATAAATTCAGGCGCGTAATGAAGCCTGTCGAAGCATATAAAGTGACCCGCAAACGGCCACTTATTTTTTTTATTTCCCCTTTCTAGGAACGGTAGAGTCGAAAGTGGTTTTCACATACTTCGAACAGTAATCGCATTACTTTCAGATGCGCCGCGAATATTATACTTTTTTGAATAAGCAACAAAAATGTTCTTTTTAAATTCTTGCTTTGTTTGTAGTGTTTGGATATTAAAGTTCTTTTATCTTTGAAGTATTATAACTGCAACATTAAAACAGATGTAAAATTTAATTAGCTACAATAAGGGCGAAAGAATGACAATGTCAAAACAGACTGTTAATTCCGTATTCAATTCGACATGCATTCGAAATTTTTCTCTGATAAGCATAAAATGAAATAAAATGAAATCGTGGGACAAAAAGTCATTGACTCGTGAAACATTCTTAACGCAAAAGATCAACATGAGCGGATCAATCAGAGCGATGCATGATTATGAAACATTTTCTTTAAGTGACATCGCGCCTAGTTATTTATTCAAATCGTATGCTTTATTAGAGCGGAACGAAGACACACCGAGCTAGATTATGAGATCGATTCGACTCCGCGTTTCGTATAGGCAGAGAGAAAGAGAAGGAAGAAGAGAAACGGCAAGGTCGAAGGAAGAGGCGGTGAAGGCAAGAGGGTGGGTGCGCCACAGAGTTGTAGAGGATAACTCGGATACCTTGTACAGAGCTACCGGCGTTTAACTTCTAATTGAATTGTGAATCCCAATGCCGGAGAGCGGCAGCACGGAAAGACCCGGCAGTTAAATCAACTGTGTGAACCGTCTAATTGAATTATCAATCCCCGGTATGGAGGAGGCGCCGAGGAAAGGCCAGAAAGATCTGCGATCGAGGTAACCGGATTAGCGCGAAGAAAAATCGTACGCGAGGGAGGAGGGCTCTTGGCTGGTAGGACAAAAAAGGAGCCGAGGGGGTTAATTGTCTGTGGATTACAAGGATGTAAAACCCGAACATAAATGTTGATGAGAGACGTGATTGTTCGACGGGAGTACTGTTGTGAGAAGCAGGAGATTGTAGCGGCGCGCCTTATTTGCATACTTGCGTCTCGCATTGGCTGAATTCTCCAGAAGTTTAATGCGAATTTTTCATTCCTACAATGACTCGATACTTCCAGAATTTCGGGATGCTTACGGGAATGTTTGTCAAAAGAAGCGATTGTTGTTAAGCCAAAAGTTGATATTCGAATTCTGCGCTATATAAAAAAGAAATATTAAATATTAAGGTAGTCCTTTCGCAGCACCTAGTCAAACAACAGTTCATCTTGAGATAATTGAAAAAAAAGATATTGCAACATCCCAATAATAAAAACAATATACAATGTAATTTTACACGCATGAATTAATCATATTTAATAATTAACTAATTTAGGAAATATTACAACAGTAGTGTGGTTGGACTCGACGGTTTCGTCCATGTCGCCATTTTGTTGACGTACAGATACTTTTGGCAACGCCGCAGTAGTTACTCTCCCCAGTGAGAAATAAACTTTGAATCAAATTGATATCGATGTCGATCGAAGTGTCATTTCTTACTGGGTCTCCTGTTCGGAGGAGTAATGGAGCGACATAATATACGCGCTGTCCATGGACGTGCGAACGGACGCTTTATTTCGAAAGTAAAATTTAATTGGATACAAAATGTGCTAGCGTCGAGGAAAAAATCCGGCACCCCGGGGGTCCCTGACGTGTCCGAGGAGTCATTTGAAGTCTATGGACGCCGTATCGTAGAACTGAAAACTCTTACTCACGAAAATTCTTGCTCTGGCACAGCTGATTGCATTACAGCGTTGCCAAGTTTATCTCGCCATGACGGTAAGAGAAAAGCTATATACGATTGGATCCATTACTTATTTAACTTTAGATATCAGAGCAAAATATTCGGTAAGCGCTTCTTTTGGAAGCATCTACGAAATCCGCAAACTTCAGGGAATATTTGGGGATATTGGATGTATATACATGTAATCGCTAAGTGCATGTATTATTCATTAAAAGCGCGGATGTGGCGATTTTCCATAAGAGACTATGTTAAAACTCTTAACTATTAACATCGCTTATTTCTTATAAAGTGTCTCACCTGTCTTTTCGTACCCATGCCCCTTATTACTGCAGTATATTCAACATATATCAAATTTATATATAGGTACCCATCTAATATTCAGTCTCATGAAAGGACTACCTTAAGTCAATTTATAACAACATGTGTATTAACGGAATAAAAATCGCTGTCGATATAAATTTGTTTTCTCTTAACTTTCTCTCTGGATATAGTTCCGAATGACCCCTGCTCCCGATTGATCTATAATTTTACACATAAATTCTATTCAATATGAGAAATAAATTGCACATAATCCCAACTTCGGGAAATGAAAAAAAATTTACTTCGTATACATACATACGGTAGATCCATCAATTGCACATTTGAGTAAAGTTTTAAACATGCGATAAATAACTAACACCACAATTACTGATAACTATCGCCGCGATTTACGCCATGGCACTGCAAACTGTTAGATACTCGCTGCTGCAGTGAAACAAAGTTTTAGGATCGAAAGTCGAGTGTAAGCGGCTTGCCGTGGTAACAACTCTCACGCTTCCGGGTAATTAATCAAATCCGGATCCGGCGCAGAAGGTAAACTTCAATGGACGAACGATACGTTGGCGCTCGTGAAAATATCTTAACCGCATGCGGAAACGACAGTACAATCCGTCTAGACGACGTATTTAGCTCGCTAACTTGCGGTAACACGAAATACGATTTGCATCTGTGTACTCGATAGTATTCGATTGAATAATAAGGATAATACTATAAGTATTTTGGCAACTATAAAGTATTTCCAAATAATTTTGTTTCTATTAAATTTTATCGAACTTTCGTTTTTCTTTTAGTGTAATACATCTTAATATTAATCTTAAATCAATTAAATTTTTTTATAAAGATAAACTCAGAGTAGGCAATTGTATATCTTTCTATTTTTGCCATATTTCAATATATTATAATTTGATTAATCTCAATATAGTAAGATTTAACGTGCATCTATTGTTTTCACTATACAGGGTGGTTCCGGACATTTGCGACAAACTTAAAGAGGTGCTAGATCTCGGTAAATTGAACAATTTTTGTTAGGTAACCCATGTCCGGCGACGCCTCCCTAGGCTCTGCTGAACATTGTTGACGGTTGTGTATTTCTTGACTTGACGTACCTTGATTTTTTCTTATGGGGGCATGTCAAAAGTTTGATGTACACGACTCCTGTCGATACTCAAAATGAGCTCATCCACATGATAACGAACAAATGTGATGTGATTCGCAATACTCCTGAAATTTTCCAGAGAGTGCGTCAGTTAATGCACCGTAGATGCAATGCTTGTATTAAGATTGCAGGTCGCAATTTTGAACATTTGTTGTTATAAAATACACAAAATAAAATTTAAAAACGTATGATATTTTTAATTCTAATCTAACCATACAGAAATCAAACAGCGTTCAACAAGGCTAAAAACAACGCTTAGCGCCTTAAAGAGGCTTCGCCGGATACGGGTTACTTAACAAAAATTGTTCAATTTACCGAGATCTAGCACCCCTTTAAGTTTGTCGTAAATGTCCGGAACCACCCTGTATATTATAAATGTTTATTCAATATGAATAATTTTATAAGCAACATTTCATAAACTTTTTTCATTGTTAATTTTATCGCGTTTTTGTAAAATTTATTCAAAATAAATTCTTAATAGAGAATTTTTGCGCTGACTAATTTTGCATCCGACCTCCAATTTCTCGCAATGAGCAAAAATCGTTGGTAATTCAAGAAGGGCGAAAGCAAAGGGGAAAGAGGGATTAGCACGCAGAATGTCTCGGCGAAACTGGGTTTCCCGGTTTGCTGGGCGGATTAAAACTGCAATTATACGAAAAGAATAGCCCGCCAAGAAATGGCCATTGAATGCGGACGTAAAATTAAAATAATTTAGCTGCGGTTCTGCGGCATCATCATCGACGGCTTAATTTACCCTTCCAAAAGGAACGAAGAAAATACAGGGAGGATAAAGGGAAACTTCTTTCTCCCAATGAATTAAATCCAGAATTTAGAATTCATCCAGTGCGGATAATATGAAGCGTATTTGCATTAAATAAAGACAATGATGACATGTAATGTAAGAAGTTAGATGAGATACGAACAAAATAATGTAAGAGATGACTTTTCTGAAAATACGAAAAATAGCCTTTTACGAAGGTGACGGATAATAACGGGAAATTGAGATTGCGTCTCTAACAATTTATATTCAATTTCCATACATACCCGGTTCGATCGAGCTATTTCGCAGAGGAGGTAGAGAAGGGAGTAAAGGAGAACGCGTGCGAAGGGGTGTAATCTCGTGGGGGATAGGCGGCGAAATAAATGCGCGCGTCTCCGAATTTTCAAGCCAACTTTTGTCAAACCGGTCACGTAGTCCATGACACTCGGCATATGAACTATCGGCCGACATCAAGCAGCTCGCCAGGCACCCGTAACTCCCATCAGAGCCACCCCCTTCCACACATGCGCGCACTCACACAGACGCACATTCTCCCCGCGGCACTTTGCTCTCGAGGATATAAGCGAACGAAACGAGTTTCACCCTCAAAACGCTCGAGGGTAAGAACGGAGAGGGCAAAGCGGCGCGATCCGCGATTCCACGTAACCGGGGAAACTTAAACGAGATAAGTCCCGCCGGCCGCTATTTCTCCGCAAGGAACGAGAAAGCGCAGCGCCCGCGAAAAGTTACTCGCGCGAGTCCTCTCGCTAGATGCAACGGGAAGTTATGCGGTCGATAGCTGTTTGGATATTTTTTGATAAGGAAAACGCCAAGATGCAACAAGATATTGCGATTACTTTAGGAGATATACAGGGTGTATTCAAAAGTGAGGCATTTATTTTAACTGCATATAAATCGCACCAAAGTAAGTCATTTAGCGAAATATTGTTCGGATAAAAGTTGTAAGATAACGGAGATACAGGGATGCAAAGTTTTCGAATTCAAATGCGTTTATTTTACATAAGTAATACAAAAATGGTTACATTAATAACACAAATGAAACTGACGTTTACAATAATAATAATAAAGAACATGTTTACAAGAATACTAAGAAATGAAAAAAAAAATTCAAATAAAAATAAGACATACAAAAAACGTAAAAACAGTTCACAAAAAATTTTTACTAATAACATGTCCATTAACTCGTTGTTTTCATATACATGTGCCATACTTTCATCACATAATACACGTCCGTACTGATCAACTTGTAATAACGTATTAAATTCTTAATGTCATTCTAGCGGGTTCCAAATGCGATATGCCCCTCTCACATCCTATTAAATGACCTTAATGTGACATTCCAATGTGACACACTGTAATACCCTATTATTTACTTCTTAATGTGTCACTCCAGCGGGTTTGTATTCGAAAACTTTGCATCCCTGTATCTCCGTTATCGTAACTTTTATCTGAACAACATTTGGCTAAATGACTTACTTTAGTGCGATTTATATGCTGTTAAAATAAATGCCTCACTTTCGAATACACCCTGTATACTTGTGGAATATTTGCTTTCGAATGTCACAATTGTTCGTTCAAAATTGAGAGAGAATTTATATAATTTAGAAATACATAAAATACAGGAAATTGCAAATATTTGGACAAGCTATGATTATGAAAAGACTGTATCATTAATCACAAAAAATTAAATACTTAAATATGATATTTAAATGAAAAATTAATGTGCGAACTTATTCAAATTGTAATTTGGGAAACTATCTTCTTTATTTGCAATATTTTTCTAATTTTGTGTTCCACGTGAAAAACAGATAGTCGAAAAATTTCCCTAAATTTCAATCTCGCATAAAACGGAAAAAGCAATATCATCGTTTCGTTAAAATTCCAATTCAGTTCAAAAAGGCATTTTTACGGATGTCGCAATTTTGGCACCGAATCCTCGGGTCAGTCGAGATCAGATGACCACGAGAGAGGCGTCGAAGTTTCAGCTGTCCGCATTTGGGAGTCGTTAGTAGTCGAGTGGAGGAATGGTCCATCTAGAGAGAAGGATAAAGACAGGAGCAGAGAAGAGGGGTCGGGCAGAAAGAGATGGAGAGAGAAAGTCCCAGGCCTCGGAATCGCTCATTTTGGAAAAGCCTTAATGCAATCTAGACTGGGATCAGCGCGCGTTCCGCCCGGTGCATTCAACGACTCGTCGTCGTCGTCGTCATGGTCGTCGTCTTCGTCTCTGCACCCGTTTGACAGAAGCCGATGCATTCCGCGCGACATCGCGACTGTCGTCCCGCTCTGCTCGTCTCGTCTCCCCTTATTTATTGCCGCGGGATCCGAAGCGAGCCGGACAAACGGATCGATGGCCCGACGAGAGAGAGAGTCCCCCGCGCACGGACCTCGGCATTTGGCATGTGCGTATTCAAATCCGTCTCGGCGACTGTTCACGACACAACGCGAGACAGGGGCGGCGGTCTCGCGACGTTGATTGAATTAAAAATAACTGGGCAGGGCTCCGCAGACCGTCCGATAGTCGCGATTGCATGCCATTCGCAACTCCTAATTAGGCGCCGCTCGTGAAAACGCCGTTCTTTCCACGTGGAAAGAGCGTGCGATTATCCCGAGCAAAAGTTACTGACTGTCGAGACGAATAAGTCTTGATTTATATTAATCGAACAATCTAATTTGTTAAATAAAAGGCTCTGAACTCTTAACCTTTAGACCGCCGGGGAAAAAGGTGTAAAAATTCCTTAGAAAAAAATGCATATTTATCAAAGATATTCAATATAAAGGCCCGTTGAGAGCTCGCGCCACTGTAGTGGCGTTCCGGCGGTCTAAAGTTTAAAGAGAATTAGAACATGTTTAATACCGCCTTTCCCTTTATAAAAAAAAGTTTTAACTTATAATTAATTTATAATTAACTGCAATAAATGTCACAAAAAGCGTAAAAGGTTTGAGATTTGTAGATCACTTTAGCGCGTTTACATAAAAAATCCTGTACTGCGATATCGAGTAGCATCAAGATGCATGAGGTATGCGCTCTTGTTCTGGCAATTTTACGAGCATCCGTGGCACTTAAAGATCATACTTTTGCGTGAATTTCACATACAATCGATGAGCCACTGCTAACAATGCCCAGTCGTACATCGAAGTCACCAAGGGCACGGCTGCCCTGCATACAAACGGACAGGTTTCGCGGTGCAAGTTGCCATCCACGCAACGGCACAAGAGATACCATTCGACTTTCTTAATCAAGTATAAGACTGGAGAAATCATCAAAATAAATTCAGTCAAAAGATGATGTCTGACTTTCAAATGTAATTTAAATAACATTTTAAATTCTACACTGAGAGAAAAATTTATGATATTTGTGACTATAATGAAAAGTTAAATAATTATGGTTAGGTGCACCATTTTTATAGTTATTACTGCTATAATGTTAGTAATAATAACAAAAAATAGTTACAAAAACCGTAATTTAACTATAATTATTATAGTTAATTATTATTAATCATTATAGTTGACACCTTTTTTTTTAACTATAATAGTTATAGTTAAATTATGGTATTTGTAACTATTTTTTTGTTATTATTACTAACATTATAGCAGTAATAACTATAAAAATGGTGCACCTAACTATAACTATTTAACAAACTATTTAACTTTTCATTATAGTCACAAATATCATAAATTTTTCTCTCAGTGTATGTAAACTCTAATTTGCTTGTTTGCGGAAATATATATTCATATTTATGAAATCTTGCAACACACATTGTTAGAGAAAATCCGTAAATTTTATATTTTGTTTATCGCCATAAACAAATATTTCGCTATTAAATAAAGTTGGTTTTGCATTTCATATTTTCACAATATATTTTTTTAATTAAGAGACGTAAATAAAAAATGAGTTTCAACTTTTGCCATTTCATTCCATCTAGATCAAGCGTGTATATGAATCTTATTCTTATACACAGTTCTTATTCTTATTTCTCTTATTATTCTCAAATTACAGTGCATCCCCGCTTCTATACTTTCCTCGAATGTTTATTCTACTATTATTCACAAAAATGTATGTATATTGATTTGTATATGATTCACACATATAAATATGAGTGAATGATCACGTACTAAACTTGAATCCGTGGGTTTGCTGAGCCTAAATGACTGTGCGAATCCATTGCCCCTGAGAGAACAATTTTCACAATAGGAGTATTAGTCTGCATTCCGTGAGAGAGAGAAAGAGAGAGAGAGAGAGAGACGGAGAAAAATTAACTAAATTCCAATTAAATAAATGTTCTTTGACCGACGATTCGACTTTCCTGTCTCGCGAGGGGAGAGCCCGTCGCTCGTCGGCCAAAATGGAATTATGACTCGTCGGTTTATACGGCAGCACTCGTAGTTACGCGTCCAATCGAAAATACCGGGAACGTGGAAATTCAGAAATCGGCGTTAACGAGCGGATATTGCGTCAGGCGGCAATCAAGGAATTAGTTTCATTAGGCCGTCTAAGGGCACTCCTCTGTGATCAATTCGAAAACTGACACGTTCGGACAAATATGTTCGAGTGGTCGCCGGCTGTGTGTTTCGCCGAGGTTCGGACGGAAGGAGGAGGATGAGAGAACGAGGTGCAGGGGCAGGTGCGGAGGAAGAGATCAAGTCCCGATAATTTAATTATCCCGACGCCGGACACGATAGATATAGGCGGGTTCTCGCCGCTCGCGACAACGCGGAATTGACTGGCTTCGGAATTCCCGCTCCGAGCTTTTAAATTCCCGGGACGCATCGGAATTTATTTTCTTCCCCATAGATTGTGCATTGTTAGCGTCGAATGCCGGGGTTCTCAGATCCAACAACGGAGGTTTCGAGAGCGTTTGACACCTTGAAAGCGACGAAGATGCTCAAAGGCGTCCACTTTCGTTTGGAATTTTTATCAGGTGTCATTTTTTTATTCTTTCCCATTTCGGTATGTGACAAAGAAAAATGATTAATTTATTACATACTGAAAAATTTGATGTAACTGATATTTCTTCACGTATAGTTAAGTCAAATATGATATAAATAAATAAAATGATTATAAAATGAAATTTTTATATATGCAATGTGTAATGATTTATGTGCTAGATTTTATAATTCGATTTAAATTATTTCCAAGATAAATATACGATGAAAATATACGATTTTTTGACACACTATCGCTCAATTAAATTTAATCGATTTTTCGATCGTCAATAAATAAAATAACAGACGAAGGAAATCGAAACTTTACGATGTTACGTAAGCGCATTTATGCATAAAAAAATGTATAAAAGCCAAGAGAGGGAAAAGGCACGCGTGATAGCTGAATCCATCGGGTAAATATGGGAATCGAGCAGAGAAGATGCAGACTTCTTCGTCGTCGTCGTCGTCATCGTCGCCGTCGTCGTCGTCGCCCTTCTATCTCGATTTATGCTTTCTATATATTATCTGCACGGCGTTTCCCCTCACCTCTTCTCTCGTAAACCGATACTCTACCTGCGTCAGGAAAATAAACACGTTGCAACGGCTGCCAAAGCCGGCATGCAGTCACCTTTTGCACCCTCCTTCACGCCTTTCGACGAGCGAGCGGAGGGTTAATAAATTTTATATGGTCGAAGAGAGAGTCGCGACACACACACACACACATATACACACTCTCTCTCTCTCTCTCTCTCTCTCTCTTCCTCCTTTCTCTCTTTCTTTCTGCATACGCGAAGTCGCAATATGTGCAAGCACACTGCGTCGAAACAGATGGATATCGCAAAGTGATTTTCTCAACAAATATCATTGTTAACAAGAACGAGAACACTATAAAAAAGATGACTTTTTTGGGTAAATGTCATAAACTTATGTAATTATATAATTTAATGTATCGCACTTGAAAAGGACCAAATCCCATGGTCGAAACGTAGTGCCTTTCTTTATACAATACATCTGGCCAGTCAGGTCGAATTAAAATTAACATTTTTACTATAAAAAAGTTTTAGTAATTTTAAACCGAATAAATCGTGCACTTGCATGTATCTTTTTTTCCTCGTTGCCTATAAACTTACAATTTTTTGATTAAAATTAAAATATGTCTTAATGTATATGTATAAAATTTGTGTTAGGCGAAATTATACGTTGTAATTATTTCGCTCAAGTCTAAAGTTTATATAAAGTAATAATCACGTAAAATATAATCTTATTTTAATTTTAATTTTACATATCTCGATTTATAAATCATACTTCACGCTACGTGCATTCTTAAGTGAAGTCTCTCTTCACGCGAGTCTTTAAATTTATACTGCATCATTATCTGAGAAAACGAAAGAAAAAGGAGGAGGCGAAATGATGACATTATCAGCCGTGCGTAATAGACGAACTGCGAAAATATGTTTACCCCGCAGGCGGCTCCCTTGCGGGTTGAACTTTCTAACTTTTTTTATTGTTTATCTGGCGTGAACTTCGCCGGAGGGTTTAGAAGCCCTTCGCCAACAAGTAGTTCGTTTGTCCACCGGGACAGGAGTGTCGAGGGACTCTCCAAGCGTCTTGTACCAACAACCAGATTAGCTGCCACGTGTTTCATGATGTCACCCGGTATGAGGGAAGAAGAGAGGTTTCACGAGCCATAAATGTTTTCACAATGATTTACATTCAAAACGACACAATTATTCTCGTAACGATCTCGCTCGATACGCGAATTTCGTTTGCCAATGAATAAAAGACTTGGCTACGTCAATTGAGATTAAATCACCCATCAAAACTTTACAAATTATCATTCACTCGTAGCTTTGAATTCATATTCTTAGTATTATATAAAAACATAAAATAATAAATCGAAATCTTACACTTTGTGACAGTTGTAAAGTGAAAAAGTTTAAAAAATAAATCAATGCAAATTAAATCGCTTATGCTTGATGTTTTAGATTCGTTGAAATTACTAGTTTAAACATCCAGGCAGGATTAATGGAGATTTCTGGAAATCAATTTAATTACATGAATTACCTTTCTCCTGAATAAATCCTGCCTTTTCCTGATTTCCGTGGATAATGGTACGCGGACGAGAAAAGTCCCAAGGACGGTGATGTAATTCGCGGGCAAAAGGCTCGGGGAACTACTTGCGAATATTGGAACGCAGAAACGGACTTTTCTCCGGGACGCTCGGCAGGTTCAAAGACCGCGTCCTTCCATTTGTTACGGTCTATCCAGCGTTTTATGAGGAATTTAATATGTCCGTCCGGGGGGATCCCCTCCCGAGATGGGATAATAACTGCGGGTGTCTGGGCCGCGCGGGTATACACTTACAGATATAAATTGTAAGATTGCAACAGAGCGCGACGCGAATATAATAAACGGCGCATCCGAAGGCGCGCGCTTGCATTTCCCTCGCCGTAAAATTCGTCGCATCGCTTAAATCACGCGCTTTCCTCTCGCCCATAAAGATATTTCCTTCCTCTGTGAAGGATCATTACTTCATTATCCCGGCTAATGAACGCGTCTCAATCATTGTTACGCGTGAACAAATGTTGCTCAAATTAAATCATTTTAATGAATGAATTTATTGCTTAATTAATATCACAGTAGTATATTTAATAAAATGTATTACATTGTATTAATGTTCAACATGAAATAAAATAGAATAAAGCTTGACTTATTTATGAAAATATCGAATAGATCACATCTATTCATTTTAATTAAGAAAATCCATGCCATAATCATAACTAAAGTGATATTAAAATTCGCATTTATATTTAATTCCAAACGTCTTTGACTTTTTACCTTTCTAATGCGAAGATTCTACGGTCGGCAGAGCCGTGCGAAAAGAAAATTGCGCATGGCATGAATTTGGCGCCCCCCCCAACCCTTCTGCAGTCGAACGAAAGTTTGATTTGGCGTCCCCCCTGATACCGGCCCTGAGGCCCCCGGGGCCTGTGCCCCTTTTGCCTCCCCTCCTTCGCACGGCCCTGACGGCCGGTATTCATATATAGTCCGTTCTTATATTTAAGACCATCTTAGGTAAAATCTTAAGATGTCATAAACCAATTACAAAACCGTATTAGCGTCTTAAGACATTACTTAAGACGGTCTTGAAATAAGAACGGATTATGAATACTTATGTAACGTAGTTGTCAAATGAAGGATGAAATGATGTTTAGCCGTAATAGGAACGGAAATTTGAATCTTGTTCCTTTCTCGTAGAAAATGAGAATAAAACGGCGGTGTCTCATGCAAAAAATTGCGACATACAGAATGAAACGAACGAGTTAAGAAACGCGGTCATCGTGGCGTATACGTAGCTGGAATTATTAACACCGGCATTTATCACTCACGCCGTGTCTATTCACGGTGTAAATCACCAGTGATCTATGCTCTGGCGAAATGTATTACATAAACGTGATTATTGCGCAAGGGCGATTGGTATTGTGTTTTCGAGGCGAGCGTCACGACTCGCAATGATTCCGTGAAATTAGCCGTCAAGCAAATCACTAACGATTGAAGGTTCCTTACTTCTATCACTCGCACGATCGGTTTCGACAACGCCGGTGCCGGTTTCGATTCTACCTTAAAAGAGATTCCCCTGGCTATGATCTAGGATACCAGATACCGCGTATAAAGCAACGCCAGTTATTTCGTTAACGGCGATACATCGCGAGAGGTTGCAGAAAGCAAAGCCGGTATTCTTACATCACGATGGGAATCAAAGGGGAGCGCAAGGTGCGACGACCCACATTCTGCGCGGTGGCATTTTTGAAAACGTCGGGATAAAAAGAGAGAGAGAGAGAGAGAAAAAAGAAAGAGAGAGAGAGAAAGAGAAAGAGAACGGCCAGACCGATCGAGCTCGCGTACACACCGCGCTCGTTAAGCGGCGCAGCGCGATTCCTCGAGATATCGTGCCGGTCTTAAATCAAGTCCCTCTGCCGCCCGACTGCTGACTGACTTTGAGCCGAGTCCACGGACCCGTACACACGTAAAACAAAAGAATCGTTAACGTCCGCCGGGCCCGACCGGCGCGGTGCAGCGCGGCGCGGCATGGCGCACCGAACGGCGTGCGGCATTCGCATTCAAATGAGCTATTGCCCATTGCAAAAATGACGACGGGACCGAACAAGCGAGCGCAACCAATGTCCACGCGCAATGCGCCGCGAAATAAGATACCGGTTTGACGATCGCGGGACAGAATCGCCTGCGCGAGTTCCGCGCGGTATAATCGCGATCAAGACCGTATTGGTGGAAACGTGCGGAAAATCGATCGGTCCTCAAAACAAAATCGTAGCTGATATTATAATGTTATATAATATGATAAAAATAATGAGATTTACGTTTTATTTATAAGTGCAATAATCTTATAAATTGGATACAGTGCCAGAGAGACTTGAATGTTGATTGGTTTTATATTTAAAAATGTCAGAAATGTCACGTGATTTTATTTTTCAATGTTTTAAAATATCGAAAGGCTAAATTAAAAGACTAATTTAAAATGGGTATCCGGAGATCTAAGAATAAGATAAATTTGCGATCTATTTCTTTCCAAAAATTTGATAATATCAAAATTGATACATTTTTTATCATAGTTTTCCAATTTTACGTATATCAATATTCTTCGAAACACAGAATAAAAATTTCCCCTGGTTGATTTGCTTGCAATGGAATGACTTATAAAAGAAGATAAGACTTATCTTTTTTACTTATTCCTAAAAATTTATCGAACATACAACTCTTCGTTAGATTTGTAACTTAAATATTTTCTTGACTCGTTATAAAAAGAATATTGACATCTACATACGAATATTCCGCTACATAACGATTCACGTATAAACGATCAACATCACCGATTAGAAATTAGTTTGATGCATGACACGGTTTCAAAGTCTCTATCATCGTTGAGGTCATCAAGAGATACATTTGTTAGTACGCTTTGAGAAGGTGACTATTAACAATCGATCCGTTTTTGACGAGGGATATGGAGAAAACAAATAAAATAGATTGTGAAAGATATGCATTTTTAATTAACAAAAAAGTATTCATTAATAAAATATCGAAATTGAGCCCAAATTTCCAGCGCTTTACATTATGCACACTGCTTATATCGAAAACGGTAATACAGATTTGGAAAATTCTATGAAAGTTTGTATGGCGTCAATTTGTAATTCTATTCCGTTTAAATTAATAAATTAGATCATACATATCTATACTTAACATCACAAAACTAAATCAGTCGTTGAGTTGTATTTTATTATTAATACGTATACCCATTGTATTTTCAATATCAGTCGAAGAACCGAGCAATCACATTAAACATTAAATATAAAATGCGAATATAGATTGCAGCTTGAAATTTTATTTAATTTTCAAAATAGAGTCATTTGTTTCAATCATAGACATAAAGCATGGACTGCGCATACGACACGAAAATCGGTCCGCTCCATTGAAAAGGACAGAGCGAAGTTGCGGTCAATATCTATCTCTTTCTATTCAACACCAATCACAATGATAGAAAGAGACAGAGATTGACCACAACTATACGCTATCGCACTCTTTTTCTAGGGCCTGTTTCACATACGAGTAAAGTAGGGAATGCGCAGTCCATACTTTATGTCTATAATTTCAATATACATTTTTTTCTTCCTAAAATAGCACACATAATGTGAAACAATTTGTGATATTTCACATTTCTCTTTTGTAAAACGAAAATCCACATTATAAAAAATTTTCCAAGCTAATCTTGGACGAAAATGTTGGGGCGACTGCGTTAGTTAGAAGAAGCGGGAGGATAACAGAGCGAGCACAGGAATCGAAAACGTTCTTCAGCAATCTATCCGCTATTATCCAGAACGATCCGCGGTGGTCCATTTAATTTAATCCACGCAATCGTCGGCGCTCGCAAGTTAGGTAGAACGGGTAAAAAGGGTGGTTGAATGGACGATTCACGCCGGTCTGCGCCATGTACAGAGAGCCTGGGATAGAGTAGTAGTCGATGGCGCGGCGGAATTGGCCGGTGCTCATCTCCGCCTGGAAGCCAACGCGCCTCCGAATATGATTAGCATATGCATGAGCCGACCGACCGACCACCGACCAGCCAACCAACCCCCTTCTGCGAGCGAGCGAGACTGACCGCGCGCGTATCAGCGTCAGCATTCTCCAGTCACCATCCCTCATCGTCAGTATATGAGTGCAGGGCCGCCCCCGCGCGCTCGAGGAACCCTTAATCAAAGTTGGTCTCTTTGTGAACTCCAGATTAACCCTAACATCGCCCAAAGAGAAGCAAGTACTTTGCATGATAAGGCGCGCGGAGAAATTTACACATTTTCTTATGTAATAACATAATAAAATTTTTCGTACATTGGAGTAGGGTCTATTATTCTTTTATCTATTAATTTATTATCGCGCGATATCAAGATCTTTAATCTATAATGAAAATAGAAATGTGAAATAGAGTAAGATGATTACGCGATATAATCTTCGTAATTTGAATAAGTAATAAGTAATAAGATAAAATAAAGTCTGTTTTTCTCTTTTTTTAATAAATGAAATAAATATTAAATATCTATTCTTATCGCTACGTATAATTCGCGAACTTATAGTACGAAACAATCTCAAAATTAATCAAGCCACAATGTAAATAACAAGATTGTTTTAAATGCTACAATAAATTGATAAACTTTTCTGTCAAAACTTATTTATTTAAGTATATAAATACTATTATTTAAACATTAATTTTAATTCTTCTTTTTAAAGGGGGTAGATGATTTCCTGTAGCACCCCCTGCGGCAAAAGTCGGTGCTGCACATGGTTGTTTCACGTACGCACACACAGTCACTTACAAACACCAGTGCACAAACAACGAGTTCTAGCCGTCCCGCCGCCATCAGAAACTTCAATAATGCCTTCCGCGTCCCTCAATTACCTCCTATTTAATTACGCCGCCGCATAATTAACGTAGCGAGAACACCCTCACTCGACGTGACGTGGCGTAGCCGTAGAGGATGATACGTACCGCCCCGTGACGGTCACCTCGATATAACGAGACTCGTAATCGCAGATCCTTATCGAGCAGATGGAAGTCATCGAGAAACAACAAAAGTTTTGCTTGATTCACTTGAAAAATTTTAACACTTTCAAATATATAAAATTTAGTTGGCTTTCTTCTTTAATTGCTATTGCAACTATTGAAGTAACAATTAATTGCTGTTGCAATTAATTATTAATTGTTGCTTCAATTAAAAGTCGACTTGTTCTATTAAAACGACTGTTCTATTAAAGAATGCAGAAGACTTAAACCGACGATACCCATACAGCACAGAAATTGCAGCAACATTGCAGTAACATTGCAGCAACATTGTAATATATTGCCAAAATGTTGCTGCAATGTTGCTGCCGTTTCTGTGCTGTATGGGTACGTCATTCGCATTCTAACAATAAGTGGCGAGATAGCCAAGTGTTTCGCAAGCGTCGTTTCTTCAGCAACTAATTCCGGGATCAAGGAAAGCGGAAATTTATTGAGTGTCTGGTACACGCACGATATACAAGATCGCTATTCTTTCTCCGCGGAATACGACGCGCATGCATTTGTACGGTGCAGCTTGGGAAATCGCGCACGCTCGATAAAACTTTCAGGGGGTCTCTCTTTCTCGGTTGCATAATGCACCCAGAAATGGGCGGTCGGCCGCGGCTGTACCGAGTCGAGGACTTTCTCACGTTTCTTCCGCGGAATCTCTCCACATTTCTCGTATGTACGTATGTAGAGATAATAAACTCAGTCTATGAAAATTAAGACACGTTCGAATCGACGCTCTTAACTCGTTGATGAAGATATGTATCTCGAAAAATATCTCATCTACCGATTGCAAGGATTTCCACATATATATTCTGTGATCACAGAATATCCCGCGAAAAGAGAGAAGAAGAGATTAATAAATTTACCGCCTGACGATATTTTTCGAAAAGTATCACGACCAAGAAATATCGTTCGGAGCCATTTGGACTCGCACTAACTGCGTTTACGATCGCAGACATATCGGGCCAGAGATGCACCGCGCGGTTCCTCGAATAAACGCAGCGCGCACGATCACGTCGATCACGATCGATGCGATGCGCACTGCGCAACGAGCGTATGTACTGCTGCGAGCGAAGATCGATTAAAAATCGAGACGCGTAACGCATTCCGGGAGCGGTAGCGGGAGCGCAACTGCATTACCAGGCCAGCTAGTGCATGGCGCGGGAACGGGAGTTAACGGGGGTAGCCTCGTAACGGGAAACGATTGGCCTTTAATTGCCCACATCTGATCGGAAACGAGCCGCGTTCCCTGCCCTTCGCCACTTCGATAGGGCAATAATGAAGGCAACCGGCTAAACGGAAAGCAACGTCGTTACAGTAATACGGCTAATGCCCGGAGTTACCGAAAACAAGAACCCTTTTTCGTCTCCCTCCACACACCCTCCCAAATTGCCACCCCAGGGAAGGCCTCGCAGGAAGTTGCGAGCGATGGACTTAACGTCGACGCGACTCCTAAACTCGCAACGTTATATTTGTAAGGCGGACTTATTAGACTTGAAAGGCAAAGGATATAACGACTTTACCTCCTTAACCGCGTTAATTAATAAATAACAGAGTTCAATTTTTTATGTGTCTTCCATTAATTAATTTCTTACTAAATTATGGAAAAAAAAATTACTTTAATAGCGCGCACACCGTTATTAACGAAACTAAAGTTTAAATTGTGATGAAACGTACAAAAAATATGATATATCCGATTTTTCTGAACCAATCGACTCGCGCAAATAATTAAAGCCTCAAAATGAGATGACTTGACGCCTTTTAGGCATTAAACCCGATTGACATTGTCATAATTCCAATTTCGCCGCACGGAAATGAGAACACTATTCGCCATTCTGCGGAACGAAATTAAGCGGACGCGAAGCACCGCAACGATGTAAAACAACGAGATGTAGCGACAACGCTCGAACCAACATCGTCGTCGTTGTTCTAATCCCGCCTAATCGATACGAAAGTCGCGCGCTTACTCAATGTCACCGACAGGGTCGACGTCGACAGGGAACTTTCGACACGACCGGGGGACGCCCTGTTCCCCCATCGTTGTCGTCATCGTCGTCGTCGTCGTCGTCGTCGTTGGCATCCTCCTGTTTCCTGCGGCGCGCAAATTTGGTAAAGTTTCACTCGCGAAGCCGTCGCGTCGACGTACCCTCCAATTCCCTCCTTCTTCTCCTCATCAACTCCGCCGGAATCAGATTGCTTCCGCCGAATCTCCGTTCTTCGAATACTTCACGGGTGCCGCGGCGCGCCATCGGTACATCTCTTTGAAGTTTCTACGCGCTACGCTTCTAAGTTAATCTAAGTCCGTCACTATATCGGCCCTGCCGATGACTTCCGGAAAGTCTTTCGTCGCGCGCGAGGGTATCTTCCGAAGGGTCTTCAGTGGGGCCGCGAAGACCGATGGGGATTGAGAACGAGCGACGAGGAATTAGTGATTTGCAGGCAATAAGAGAGCGGGGAGTTGAGTAATCAGGAAGTTGACGAAGTTTAATGACATTCGATCGATACCAGGTTTTGCAGAACCGATCGGTCTTGATAATTTGAATAAAATGAATAGGTATAAATGAACATATATATATGAACCAAATATAAAAGTAACATCTTTAAACTTTGCTAATAATTTTTTGCGTTATTATCTTTAAGAAAACAAAGAAATTAATAATAATATAATTGAATTGTTATGAAAGTTCAAAAATATTTTAGACATTATGCAAGTATTGCATTAGTGCTGTTTATACATTTATATTAAAGTATAAAAGTTGTAATATTAGATGTTTATACATAAAATATATATTAATATTTGATGGTTCTCACGTAAATGTGTATACGTTATATAAATTAAAGTAAATTATATTCGACAACAACTGGCCAAATTGATTAATTAGAAATATTCTTACTATGTTAGCGACCACGGGTTTTGGCTGAGGTAATATATTTTTCGTAATAATTTCTTTACAGTTTTCGAGGAAGGGAAGATCTTATAGATGCTTATTAGCATCAAAAATTATTAAAATTCTGCTCGTTAAATGAACCAAAAACCGTGGTCATTAACGTAGTAAGAATATTTCTAATTAATCAATTTGGCCAGTTGTTGTCGAATATAATTTACTTTGATTTGTTATTTATTTACTGGCGGATACGTTATTGTACGTTATATAAATTCTTAATAATTATAATACTACTGATTTGAAAAAAACCAAAATTGTCAAAATTGTATAACGCTTACGTACAATTTACTAACTTAATGTGTGTAACATATATATATTTCATACAGCAATTTGCGCAAAAATGGACTCAATTATCTTTTAAATGGATTTCAATTTTTAATCTCGCATTACGATGCAGCTATTATTGTGGAATACAATATTGCATTAAAATGCTTTTGCAAAAGATTATCTTAAATCACATTTACATTCATAATCATTAATTGTGTTTAAATCTACGTTAAAGATAGTTTTAGTCTTCACTAATGACAAGAATTGTTATTATATTATACTTTTGTTTATCTATATTTCTATACGTTTATCTATATTTCTATTACTTTATATACGTGTAGTATTTCGCAACGAAAGAGAGATGACGATAGATATTATATTTCGTAGAGGGCAGAAAGATATAACATAGTAATCCCAATTTCAAATCTATGTTTATTTTCGATCTTTTTGCACGATTGAGGAGTGTCAAATTATCGATCATTGTCGCATGTATTTCCAAATCGAACGTCCCTTTATCAGTATCGAGCAGACCACCTGAAAAGGTAATCTGCGCCGTTGTCCGGAAAAAGCACTGTCGATGCAAATGGAAAATTGATTGAAGAGTGGTAGCTTAACCGCTTTGATAGACTATCGATCGACGGAACACGCAAAGATACCGTTTTGACCTGGCTACACTCGTAATTGTCTCGCGAGATTGGCATACAATTTCCGTCCCAAAAAAGCGACTCTTCTCCGTCTCTCTTTCTCTCTTTTTCTTTCTCTCTCTCATTCTCATCAACTATTTCGCGATAACGCAACTATTGAACTTTCGAAACTCCGATGCACGCTGTAAATATAGAATTCGACATCATTGTTTCTCGCACCGGCGGTGCGTAACTTAATTCGAAATTGCGATTTTTAACAAAAATAAAAAACGTGCATGAGTTTCGAACTTGTGGAACAAAAACATGGTTTTACATGGAAGACTGACGTGGCGCAATTCGCTGTTTCTATATTATATTGAAAATGTAGCCCAATTTTTTTCGTATCAATTACAGATATAAAAATTATAAATTTTTTACATCAATTTTGTAATTTTAAAAAGTTAAGATTGATCCCCATATATATCATATAATTTTTAACATTGATCCATATATATATCATATAATTTTTGTATCAAGTTTTGTCAATTTTTTAAAAAAATTCTAAATTAAAAATAATTTTAAAAATATTGGAAAAGGAGATATAAAAAATTTCGTACACGATGTAAGTTAAAAAATAACAAATATTATATATATTATTATGATTATCAAAATAATTTTGAAGTTGGTACGATTGAACATCATGCCTACGAGCATTCACGTTTCTATGCATTTGTTTTTCTGAATGCATGATATATCATACATTACGTAACCTTGATTTATCTTGAACGAATGGAAAATACTGCGCGAAATAATGTATCAAACTATTAAGTTGCTCTTCCACCTATTGCAAAATGATTCACAAAAGTATTTTTTGTTATGGATTTTCTGTATTCTCTTCACATACGCTGCGTTATATTTAGTGTGTTTCCTCATATGCATAATATATTATCATGCGTGTCTGTTGATATTCTGTGCATACGCATGACGTAATTTTATCAAAGATTATTAAAAATGGTAAGCGATAATATCTTTTTAGAAACTATAACGTTTATCTTTTTCGCAAATTTTCTGAAGTTTTATATAAATTTTACGTGTTCTTATTAAAACATTAATTGAGAAATAACGTAATTATACCTATCATGATATGTAGATATATGTATATTACATGGCTTTTAAATCAATCTTTAAATTAACTTCATTTTTTCAGTTTAGGTCCACAAACGCATTATAGCAGTATCATGCGAAAAGTGTTCAGTCTGTCTCCCAAAACACATTTCTGCATTCGCAAGAATTATAACGCGAAACTCGTGCAACATATCAGCCGCTTCTTTCAGCGATTGTGCGATGGACTCGAAATGCATCAGGGGCATTTCATAAAAGCACGCTGGATTATATTCAACAAAAAAAAACAAACGTTTGGAAAAATCCATGCCTTTGGCTGCGCTGGCGCATTGTGCATTTAATCTGAAGCGCGTATCATAGTTTTTGTCGGCCGGCGAATTCCACCGATGTATCTCCGCGGTGCACGCCAGATTATTCGCCGATTCCCTTTCATTTTCCATGTACATCCACGTTGGGGAATTAATATGCGATCCCGCATACTTCCCTAATGACGCGATATCAACGTCGTTCTCGAAAGGCGAACCAAACGAAAAGCTAACACTTTAATTTGGAAATATAAAGAGGAATTCATATAAAATTATTTTGTTAGCAAGAGTTATCAGCTTTTAGATAACAGTATACTTCTGTTTATCCCTTTTAACGTTATAAATATATAGAATGTATGGACTGCCGCTCTATATACATCATCGTGGTTATACAGTCAAATATATATTATTTTTTCTTTTCCGTCAAGTCACTTTCACGGTTAACTATACAATGGTCCAAATATGTGATTTCCGTCATGAGACCAAATTTTACTTTTCTCCGTTCGCTTGAATCAGCGATTTCACCCATTGTGTAGTACACAGCGAAAAAGATCGACCGCTTAAATTCTCCCTCACGTCCGTTCGTTCCGACCGCGAGTTAAGGAATAAGTTTGCGAGCTCGCCCGGGGATGAAAAAAAGGGGAACCAGGCCGCCGTGGGATTCTCGCCACGTTCGATTCGATTTTTTCCGAAAAGCCAAACAGAGAGCGAGAGAGCGCGCGTGCGGAGAAGAGGAACTTTTAAATATCGACGTCGCGCTGAATAATTCATCCCGTGTACACTCGGCGGATATTTCACCCCTCGCGAGATTCCGGATTACGGGATAGATTGCGCGGCTCGATCTTAGATCCCTCCCTTGATACACGGAGATTAATTTAATAACGGGGATCGGCGGATGAAGTCGTAAATGAAGTTGGGGAAATTCAGTAGCTAATATCAAAACGCTTTCGTTTGTTGGCGCAAAGATTACGGTACAAGTCGTTCATCTCGAAAGTAGTATAAATCCCTTCTCATAATATTATAATTTCCCGGAACAATTACAAGGTTCAAAGATTTTCTATATAAGGAATTTACATTCACTTCCGAATAAAGTGATCCGTCATAAGACTAATGTATTAATCGCTATTAATGTATCGATGAGCTTCGATCTTGTCTAGATAATACCTGAATTTTATATAATCAGTGTTTAAATAATACTTGAATGTTATGTGATCGCTGTTAATGTATCGATAAGCTTCAGTCTTTAAATAATACTTGAATGTTACATAAAATAACTATCGCGTTTTTCTCAACATTGTCGGTAACTCAGTATATACAATGTTATTTCTAGCCAAAGAAGTTATCTATTATAAACCTGTCAAAAGCAATATTAAAATATATATGTGTCTCTCTCTGTTTTCTCTAAAACATGAGTCGTGTCTTATTCCGTTCACCCTACGTTCGTGTCGCGCGTAAAAGCTCTGGCCTGGTCGACGGTGCGAGGAAAAATTGAAATTTCAAAGAACGGCCCGTCGCGACGGTCGATAGCCACTCTCGCAGCGTCAAAATCGGCGGCGACTCGAGTCACCACCTCCCCGACAACGTCGACACGCCGAACGCTCGACTGTCGAACGCACGGAACCTAAGTTCCACGCTGTGATCAAACCGGCGAGCGCGGCGCGATAAGCATCGTTTGTGCGTCTGATGGCGAGCACGAGTCGGGCACGCCACACTTGAAAGGGCTTACAACCCCTTCCATCCACACTAATTTACCGTGTAGGTTTCGCGTACCACCCTCCTTTCCCTCTTCCACAGCCCCTCCCGGTCGATCTGAGGTGCGTTAAGCATACATCACGTTTGTGCGTAGTCCTGTGTGCTCGCGCGCGGGCTAGCTTCGATTCCGTGGTAATTTCCGGTTCGACTGGCGGTGCTGCATCGTCATTGTGCAAAGATGAGGGGAAAGGGGAGGAGGAGGGAGGGGAACGGACGATGCAGGAAATAGATAATCATCGGACGTTTAATTACTTCCTAAGCGTTGCGCCAGAATTAAGTTATCACGGGCAGGAGTTAAGCCAGACATGGGATTTGCGGACGCTACTTAGGGGCTGACAATCTATTATTCGTCACGACTTTTTATCAACGAACATAAATAGAATGGTGCAAATTATAAAATCGGTAATTAGAAGAATCATTCCGTTACCAAATATGACATTTATCGACGTTTTATCGTAAAATGGATTAAACTGTAATAACGGTAATTACATAAAAAATGTTGAAATGCCAATATCTTCTTTAAAATACATTCTTTAAAACATGCGACAAATTTTTATTCACGAGATGAACGAGAATCTGAAATACTAAAACTAGAAGTAACAGATAGCTTTCTTGAGTATTAAATAATAATACTACTATATTTACTGTCACTTAATTAAAATCATCTTACACTATCGAATAGCATTTTTTAGTAGCCGAAGAAACTTATAGCAGCTAATATTCGTTTTTAAAACATAAAAATTCGAAGCATTGAAATTTAGAAATTTGCTATAAATAAAAATCTTCCTCATCTCTTCATTATGAAAAGATTTTTTCTTATACAATATTGAAAGAATATATAATTAATGTCATCGGATAATATTGACTTTTTCCAAGATAAATTACCTTAGAAGCTTTTCATATTCGATCTCACGCTTTACATTTCAAAGATGGCACTGGATATCTCTAGATCGCAATTGCAATTTACATTTACTGTCTCTTGAAATAATCTTTATAGACACCATCGAACAGCATGCTTTGGTAGCTAAGAAACTTACTGCAGATAATAACTGTTTATAAAAAATAAAAATTCGAAGCATTAAAATCGAAGAATTTGTTATAAATGACAATCTTCCTAACATTCATTATGAAAAGATTTTTTCTTACAATTGAAAGAATGTATAATTGAAATATCATCGAATAATATTGACTTTCCAAGATAAATTATCTTAGAAGCTTTTGATATTCGATTTCATGCTTTACGTTTCAAAGATAGCACTACACGAAAAGAACGGTTTTGCTGAAATATTAAAAAATTTGGCCAGATACAGATCTAAAAAATAACTTTGTTGGATCATCAAAATAATTATGTAGGACGCCTAAAATTGCTAGAATATCAAAACTTTTTGCACACTGAGAGAAAAATTTATGATATTTGTGACTATAATGAAAAGTTAAATAATTATGGTTAGGTGCACCATTTTTATAGTTATTACTGCTATAATGTTAGTAATAATAACAAAAAAATAGTTACAAAAACCGTAATTTAACTATAATTATTATAGTTAATTATTATTAATCATTATAGTTGACACCTTTTTTTAACTATAATAGTTATAGTTAAATTATGGTATTTGTAACTATTTTTTGTTATTATTACTAACATTATAGCAGTAATAACTATAAAAATGGTGCACCTAACTATAACTATTTAACAAACTATTTAACTTTTCATTATAGTCACAAATATCATAAATTTTTCTCTCAGTGCAGCATTATCATTATGTTGGAGTGTCCTACATAATTATTTTAACGATCCAACAAAATTATTTTTCAGATCTGTATCTGGCCAAATTTGTTAATATTTCAGCAAAACCGTTCTTTCCGTGAGATATCTCTAGTAGTGCAATTTTACACGATCGGGCACGTTTCAGAAGTGCGATGCTCGCGACGACGCGTCGCTAATTCCCAATTTCAAGTATGAGAAACTATAAATCGACGTGAATGGAGTTACATAGCCGGAGGGTAAACCGATCGTTATAGACGCGGGCGTGGGGGCACCGAACGCAAACTCCGCGCATGGCGGGCGCGTGTAAGTCTCTAATATGATTGTCTCACGCCCGGGCACGACTTCCCGTTCGTCACGCCGCGGGATTTTCTTGTAACGATATTCCCGTGCAACCCGTTACACGGAAAGTTTGCCGCCCCGCTAAATTAAATATGACCACGAGAGCATCCTCAACCTCACAGCCTCGACCTACAACTCGTCTTGATAATGCCGTTGAACAATTTCCCACTCCTCGTATTTCCGCGATCAATTTCGAACGACGCGCAAAATATTACGCTACAAAGTTATTTGCATATCCTGTATAACGTGTTCATTACACTTCCCAGGGAGAAATGGCAATCTGATCGATGTCGATCCGATTGCCTGGGTTGGTATCTCTCTGTAAAAGAATATTCGTTCGGGGTTCGAGTATTACAATCTTAATAATGACGATTTGATATTTGACACTATCCCAAGTAGAACACGAAAGTCATGATGACGCCAAAATGATGCTAAAATGATGCCTCTGACATTATTTTGAGGTCATTTAGACGTCATCATGACTTCAAAATGATGTCAAAGGTGTCATTTTAGCATCATTTTGACGTCATCATGACTTTCTGTTCTACTTGGGATACGTTATATTACATTATATTCATACAAGCAGAATGCCTTTATTTGGTCCAAAGAAAGTATACGATTTCATGAGAAAAGAGTAATAATACTAATAACGCTAATAATAGTAATACTAAAGTGAAACTACTAATTCTAAATATATGATAAAATAGACCGTCACGCTTCCTATTTACCAAAATAAGCACTACGATAATTACAGATATGACAAGACGCACTAATTTCAAGCGTCAAAATATATCACAATAGAATTAAATTACGCGAAGAATTCGTATCGAAATCCACCCGAGGATAGCAACGCGACGACGGGTCTAGAAAGGGAGTGCAGGTGCGGCGGCATGCATGCGCGACAATGGCCCCGAGAGAGGGTGCGCCGTCTAGAGCCGGGGGAGGATGACTAAGGTACTGAATACAGGGTAACTGGGATAATTATTTCCGTGGCCGGTCGGGCGCCCCATTTAACCTATAAAATTTGCATACACACGGTCGGCACCCTTGCGCGAACGCGCGCGCGCGCGCCCCAATGCCGGCGATCTCTAGCTGGCCGCCGCCTTGCGTTTTAATCAGGGTCGCGCCGTCGACTGCACGATGCTAAATTACGTCTACGTGATGTTTACCTGGACTTTTTCTTACGCGGACGGTAAACTATGGAGGTCACGCGGAAGACAAACGAGTTGGTTCTTATTTCTTAGCTTTCTCCGTGAAAGAAAATGCCTACTAATCTTTTGCACTTGGTTATGACTGGATGGCTTAAATAAAAGAGAAGAAAATACAAAAAAATTACTGGCGTAATACGATTATTAAAGATTGAAGATATTTTGTTAAAATAATACAATAATTTTGGATATTATTATTATTAGCCGGAAAACAAGGTTGCTCTAACGGTTCAATAAAATTTTTTGAACGATTATTGAAGAAATCATTATAAATAAGAAAACTAAAAGTAAAAAACAGACACAATCTGACAAATAATCTTTAATCTTTAATTAAAAAACAACTTTGAATCTTTTAGCTATTGAATTGACAAATTTAAAATATAGTGAAAGTATAAAACAAATATATACAAATATTTATTTGTCAAAAAAATCTTATCTACTTTTGAAAGTACGCACTTGTAATTCTTTTCCAGTGCTTGTTAATATCTTTTCATCCAAGCTCGTCGAATTAAGTTCAATTTCTTCAGATGGAAATCATCTTACTCGGCGAACAATAGAACGGGGAAGAAAACACAATCATCATGAACGCAGTCTACATAGATTATTCAGTGTCTGCGCAGATTACGTGCGAAATGACAGTTTACACAATGCATATACGATTCTTGCTTACGTGTAGAAACAGCCAAGACTAGTTTTAATGGAAACTTCTTGCACCTGGCTGGTCGCACCGAACATTACGCGGAAATTTATTTCCGCAGGTCCGATCGTAACCGCATGAAATATTACGGCAAGGCTGACGTATGTTTCTTTAATTGCACCAGCGTTAATTCTGGCTTGTTTGCACCGGGAATTCGCGAATGATAACGGTCGCTTGATTAATTACGGACGACTGGCCATCTTGAAAGTCCATAGCGCGCTTAAATAATTAAAATAATGACTAATGAATTAAAGGTAAATGCTCTTCCTCGGTTAATTTAATAACTTTAATGATTTTACGCAAAATTCTATATTTCTATATTTACTTAATTCCTTGAAGAGATAAATAGATTATTATAAAATCTTGTGAATAAGAATTATCAAAGTTATTACATGTTGATATTTCTATTAATTAATATATATCTTCCTAAAAAAAACTCAGGGATAATAATTATTATCTCGAACGCTCATCCAGAAATATTAGAAATTTCTATGGTAATAAAAATTAAGATAAAATATATTAAAAATTGACGAGAAAAATAAACTTTACTAAATTATTAAAAGAAATTTAATTCTTATATCTTTTGATACTAATCACACAAAATACATTAATAAAATTAAAAATATGTAAAGTTATAAAGATAAATTTGGTGAAAGAAAATAAATTAATAACAAATGGAATTAATAACAACTAAATAAACTCTTCGAATTGAACCGAAAAGTACAAGCTTCTAAGTTCGCTATATTTGATATCTCGCGAACAATTAACTGGCGAACGACACACGCATCATCTAATCCTAGAAAAGGTGCATCACTGTTTTTCTGACAGCGCATCGAAATTCCTCTTGATTGAATTTCGATTATTCGCAACCGCGCTGCTGCGGCGGAGCGACCGGCCACGGCCGCCGCGAATGAAATTGCGGCGCAAACACGGCCATCCGCAATTCGCCAGTTTTCAAATATACACCCGCATTTATGCAAGTTGGAAATCGCGCGTGATGCGCCAAGTGCAAGTGGCACGTGTATGCACCTATAAATTCATTACTATTTAATTCACGAGTATAATCATCAATCTAATAATGAATAAAATAAAAAACATATTATCTGGATGATGGGGAAACAGAAATAATAATCGATTCCAATTCCTCGTTTACCATCATAACATTAAATGTAATATAATAAAACAACATTAAATATAATAAAAAATACAGTGCTTTTTTGCTTGCGAAAATAATTTTTGACAATCAATTATTAAAGAATAAACACAAACATTGAAGATAATAATTGGAAGTAAAATAATTTGTAAGAAATTATTTTAAGTATGTAGTATCTATATGTACGTTCGCGTCAACTCTATAATATCTAGCTTGCATAATTAGTAGGAAATTAATGTCAGTTTTCCGAAAGATGAAGACTGTGAGACAGTTCTCTCCGTCACAACAAATGGTAATTTGTGGATAACCATAATAAATCATCGAGGGACCGCCGCATGATGTATGCATCCGAAGGGCGGACTTACGTTTCGCGGTGCCGGCTTTGCTCGATTTTAATAATAATGCGGTAATGTGTTTCGGGCTTATGGCCCCGTGCACCTTAATTGCGAATTCTAAGTCCATTTTGGCGAGCGGTCATCCTCCGTGTAAATAATTCAGGGCGCACATGCGACCATGGCCGCTCGTACATGGATGTATGCGGGCCGTAACTAGTTTACTGATTATTAAATGGACCACCCCCGCTGTACCGCATGTGCACCCTTTCAGCGCCGACACGTGCTACGACTTTGGCACACTGGCATGTTTCGGTCCCGGCCGAAGAATTTATTCAAGACGTTTAATGCGAGCTTCCGCTTCAAATTCTGCCGCACCCACACTTGCTAAGCAAGCATTATTAATAAACAGCATACGCTTTCTCACGAATCTTTACAAAAGGATATTGAATTCCGAAAAATAAAATAACTACGAAAACTAATTTATATAACATGTGTGTGGAAAGTGCCCATTCCGCGCGTTTCTTTTCAAGAAACGCGCGTAATGGGCCACTTT
>NJRP01000150.1:380788-415471 GCA_003063835.1 Aphaenogaster floridana | reverse complement strand
CTACACAAAACAATGTGAATGTGACAACCACAGGGCGTGGCTGTACTAAATATTACTATTATTGTGGTTGTGGCAACCTTATCGTTCTTTCGGTGTGTATATATGAAAATTATTGAGATGCATCAGTATATTAACCCTTTGCGTCATGGTGGGACGCCCAGCGTCCCACCTTTTCCCTCTCAGTTTTTAATTATTTTAATGAGTTTCTTGATCTTAAGTACCGGGTTTTTTGTTTTTGTAGAGTCCCTAGCACATGAACAAGTGTAAAAAAAAGAAAGCACAACCGTAAATTTTGATGTGCATAATTACTATACATAAACAAGTAGTCAAAAATTGTGCTTTTTATGAAAAAAATGCATTTTCTACTAAACCATTATCAATATCAAAACGGCCATTTAGCTATTTATTTAGGACACCCTATAAAGTATTTTTCAGAATTTTTGCACATTTTTTCATAACGTTGTTCTTTTATTATAAATTAATAATTTTTGAAAAATATTGAAAAAATCAATATTTTCTGCTGTAAATCTAAATAAATAGTTCGAATATTCTTTATAATGATATCTTGAGGGTTATTTGGGTCACTGAATCCTAATTTAAGGTCAGAATTTTCAAATTTTTTAAAATCTATGACGGCGAAACCAGTATACGGTGAATTAAGAACAAAAAATATTGGCCATTTTGAATTTTACAATTCTAACTTCTTGGTAATCAGTGATCCCAAAAACCCCCGTATATAAAGTTTCAGAAAAATCGGTCCAACAGAAAAATTCGTGACACAAAGGGTTAATCGATTTAGTTTTAGAGAATATGCAATCGAAAAATCGCAACTTTCGATACATCCTACATACTAATGTACTTCTCTTTAAATTGCAGAACATAAATAAATTTTTCCGGTAAATCTTTCCGTAAATGTGATGGAATGAACAATAAGAAAGAAGATCCTCGCGGAAACGATGAAGTAACCAATACTTTTGTCCCGGCAGTTTTCTTTCAGACCTCATTACGTTTCCCTCAAACGATCGTGCCGATAAACACTCGACGGGCAAATTGCTCGTCGTTAACCGGCGCTCGATGTTCCCAGCCGACAAATTACACGGAGGAAACAATTTGATGAGCTCGCGGGAAAGAGGAACGCGATAAATTTGTCAATTTTAAATATGATTGCGGCGTCTGGAAACTCTCATCATGTCATTACATATTAGTCGCGTCTCTGTCAAAAGCGACACAGAAACAGAAAAAAAACCGTTCTCATTCTCCTAAATATATACTGACACAGATTAGAAAATAAAAATTGATTACTCGGAATATTGTACAAAGTTTATTTGTATGCGCGAAATAAAATCTTTTTGAGATATTTATTATTTTCCATTCCATTTACTGGGAGAGAGACGAATCTGAGTAAAAAGGTAAAAACAATTATTTTCAGACTCTACGTTCCCCTTTTTGTCTTATTTTTTCTCTCCGCCGTGTTTCCGATTTTCCTCGTTCATCGCTTCATTCTCACCGAACCGATTTATATTTGTTTTAACGTTTAACTACCCGAGGGTTTCGAAAAGTCTCTGTCAACGCAGGGGATATCGTGGTAATTTAGTTCCGTTGCTTCGAAAGCGTCGTCGCAGTCAGCCGAAGTATACCGGAGGAACTAAATAATTAAATAAGCCAGGAGAGACCGACGACGTCAATTTATTTCTCATTGTTTTAATTCAAACTTCCGCGCGGAGCACCTCATATCTCTTCCTAGAACCTCGCGAGATTCTTCATCATCTCAGAAGGTAATTCATTTCCGCAAAGACTATTACACATATTTTTTGCCGCACGTTACATCAGTTAGCACCGTCTCGTGTAACTACTCTCGATTCGCGCCGCATCGCATCGACGGCCAGAGCTTTCTTCGGCGTACCGTTTCTTGGTTACGCCGATCCATTAATAACTTTGATGTATGTGGGAATTTCTCGTTACGGGACGTTACGCCGCAACTAACACCGCCCAAGAATTGACAGTTCCCCACGGGGGCCCTCCGCAATAACTTCCGGCGCGCAAATTAACGAATGAGTTGCAGTTTGTAGAGTGTTCGCGGAGTGACTAGTCGCCTACTAGTTCCGCCGCGCTTTGGCAGCAAGCTCTAACAGATTCCCTCTCGTCGTACGTCGTCGTTTCTCGCATCTCGTATCTCAACTCCATGCGCTCGCGCGCTATCAGCGACTCTTGAAACGTCCGCTCTTCAAATTTACTTTTATGGAGAAGCAAAACTTCGACCCTTTCAACGAGTAACTTTCCGACCCGTCCTACGCAAAAGATTTATAATGAAGTTCCGCGGTTAAAATTGCACAAATAGCGCGCTACGCAGATGGGAAGAAACACTCACCACTCGCGTAATTTTAAGCATCTAATTTAATTACGTATATCCTCAAATGAGGCTACTTTGACTTCTCTCTCCGAGTAACTTCGGCCTATCTTCGGCGAAAACATTTATGATAAAGTTTCGCGGTTAAAATTGCGCAAGTGTTCATTACGTACGTTACTTTAGGTGGGAACATCATGCGAAATTTAATTATAAACCTTTTCACCGAAAATGTCTGAAAGTTACCCAGGAGAGAGCGAAAGTAAAATAACCCCATTTGATGACGCCAAGCCTTCGTTTCGTTAATTGTCGCCAAACGTAATCTGAGCGAATGGCGGAGCGCTTGAAAGTGCAAGGAACAAAAGGCCAAACGAAATAGCGGGACAAACAAATGCGAGAACGGCGAAGGTCCCGTTTGTGTACTGTCGTTCAACTCTGGTGTTTTGTACGACTTTCTGTACGCCGGCAATGCGAACGAACAGTTAACGACGATCACGGTGAGCGGATTGCGGGAAAACACATCGGGAAAATTCCTTTGCGGGACACATGGATTATTCCAATACCTAGCAACGAAAACAATAAACATCACTCTGCGATTCAAAGGTAAAATAAAAAAATGAATTCCCGACATAGTGCATACTATGGTTTTCCTCCATCTGTCACCCATTTAAAAAATAACATTAATTGTTCTCGTGTCAAAGTATTGTTACTTAATTAAGGTTGCGATGCTTACATCCGAACATCAAATATCGACTGATTGCAAACTCTATTGATTTATTACGATAATACGTGCACATAATATATTTTATATTAACTATACACGGAAAGGGTGATTTTGCTGAAATATTAAAAAATTTGGTCAAATACAGATTTGAAAATAAGTTGAATCATCAAAATCATTATGTACACGGAAAAAAAAGAATGGTTGTGCCAACCAGATTCTGGTTGGCACAACCATTCTTTTTTTTCCGTGTAGGATACTCAAAATAGTTGCTAGAATATCAAAACTTTTTGCAGCATTATCATCATGTTTGAGTGTCCTATGTAGTTATACTTTTGATGGTCTAACAAAATTATTTTCAAATCTGTATCTGACCAAATTTTTAGATATTTCAGCAAAACCGTTCTTTCCGTGCATCATTATATTATGGTAACTATATATCAATTAGATTATTACATAAATAAATATAAATTAATTATTTTAAATTATAATTTGCAATTATATTTCGAGCAAATTTTGTCAATGGCGAGTTACACCGAATACAAAAAGCGAAGTTTCGATTTTTTGGATTCCGATATTTATTCGCGCACTTAGACCCGGTGAAGTTTTCCGGAAAACTCGTAGGGAGACACGAGGGCGAGAGTAATCGTTCTCGCGGGAAAAAAAACGCCACCGAGGGTAGCAATCCACCCCGCTTTCTTACCGCGCACAAAAGTTCGGCCCGCGCGCCGGTCGATTTAAGCGGAAGTAAAACGCGAAGGAGCTCCGAGTAACACAGATGCGTTTGCCTCCGTACTGCTCAACGAGTTAAACCGCAAACTCAATTGGACGTCAGAAAGAAACTCTGCAACAAATGGCCGAAGTCTGGCGCGGACGCGGACCCCGGCCTCAGTCATTTGACGCCTCATTTCTGCTGCCGCAAAAAGCGGGGTAACGACCAGAAGCGATTGCCACGATCTGTACGAGTATCGACGTTTACCCGAACCGAGTATCACATGATGATGAGCGTTCGTGTGTGTACACCGAGCCCGCAAGCTATGCGAAATTCGGTTGCGATAAGACGCTTTCCTTGCATCCCTCACGAAATAATTCTCATTGTCAGCGACAATATTTCGTCAACAGAGTAGCGTTTGCCTTTGAATGGATATACTAACAATAAGTCTTAGAATGTTTGAAATAACAATAAAAGCGTTATAATAAAGTACGGTTAAAACTTCATGTTAACACACGGAAAGAATAGTTTTGCTGAAATATTTAAAAATTTGGCCAGATACAAATCTAAAAAATAATTTTGTTGGATCATCAAAATAATTATGTAGGACGCTCAAGCTGTTTGCTAGAATGTCAACTGTCTCTTATACACATCTAGATGTGTATAAGAGACAGATGTTGAAGTGTCCTACATAATTATTTTGATGATCCAACAAAATTATTTTTCAGATTTGTATCTGGCCAAATTTTTTAATATTTCAGCAAAACCGTTCTTTCCGTGCATATCTAATTCTTGGATAATATTCATTATATTTATATTTCAGCACTATTCCTGTATACACACGGAAAAAAAATTTGTTAACTTGACTAAATAAATGTTTAAGTTAAATAAATAAATACTTGAACTAAATAAATTTTATTTAGTTAAAAGATCTAGTCAAGTTAATAAAATTTTGTTTCCGTACAGAGACATTTTTTATAAAATATAAAAAAAGTTTTTTGAATTTTTAATTCGTACGTAAACTCACGGCAACCGTAGGTATCCTGCATCGTTCTTTCCTTTTTTTAGGGACAGTCATCAAAGAAATATTACGTCATGCGTCAGAACGGTTTCATAACGCTTTGCATTGTTAATCTTTCTGTTGTTGTATTATTAGATTTTTTGCGCAAACAAAACTACTGCACTGGATTATAAGCACGGTTATCATGGCGCGCATATACTTACATAAGTAATAAACCCCCGCATGCATTGTGATATTTTGAGAAACAACAGCTTCCTCGACGCGACTTTATACGTGCAACTACTAATGAAACGACTGACTATATGTGCGTGTTTAAACATCTGAAACATCTCTTCTCATTACAAAATAATCCACTTTTACATCCTTGTATCACCTAGTTTTATAATTTTCTTGCATTTACGTAATCTTACGATGGGGATAAACAGAAACTAAGCATTTCCCACGTTATACATATATAAGCTTCGAGTATATATAATTTTTATATTGTATGTAATTATTATATAATATCTATACATCTTAATTAATTCATACTGATACTTTTATTAAATTGGTGTTATTGCAATAATTAATGATCAGTTTTAATAATTGCTGAACGTCGCTGGCTGGAGTCCAAATAATATATGAATGTTAGATAAATTCGGAGCACCTCGTGAAACGTGTTCTACACGACAGTTCCAATTAGAGGCTGAGAAGGATCGAAGTTCCCGCCCTAGTTAATGTTGATACTACCTACTACGCAATTAGCGCTTTAATCGCAAACGCTGAGACAGCTCGAGCGTGTACCTGCTTGTCAAATCATTTAAAAATGCAGATTGCGGCGCGGGCGTCACGACCTAAGAACTTCGCAGTCAGCTTAATTCTAAGGGGGGTTCATTCGTTTACTTCGCTGTCGGCCGACCTTGTTAGCAACACTTCTAATGTCTCGGTACGACACATTCGTACCCGGCCCCGAAAACCATTAACTAGTAAAGTTGCAATGTGCTGCACAACAGCACGGTCGTCGGTGCACGGAGCGTTAGGCATTTTCCGCCGAAATACTCAAATTTGGCCACGATCCAAACCCGGGACCGACTGGTTATGCGCCTATCATGCATTTCCGGCTTATCTCGCATCAATTAAGGTGAGTATGTCACGCACATGGGACATTACCGGACGTTTGAGGCGATAAAGATAATATCGCGGATGTATTAGAGATATTAACCTATGCACTTGTGCATTGTGGAATTCGCGGGATCCCATTAAATATTTTCGCGGCACTACCCAGTGAGAAATAAGAAGTCGAAATAACATCGAAATTTACATTTCGATATCAAAGAGTCGAAATACTACCCAGTGAGAAATGATTCATCGATCGACATCGAATCGACGTCGAAATCATCAAAATTACATAAAATTTGATGTAATTTCGATGATTTCTACGTCGATTCAATGTCGATTCGATGAATTTCAATTAGTCATTTCTCACTGGGTATCAAAATGTACATTTCGATATCATTTCGACTCCTATTTGATATCGAAATATTCTTATTTCTCACTGGGTAGCTCTATGATAAACGTACAAATTCGTACATCTTATCCCTTGCACATATCATTTCTCTATACGTAATAAATTGTATATTTCACACTTAACATTATTATCTAAATGTTATCATTAAAATATATATGTTTCTTATTTTAATATCCTATCACTTTTTACATTCGGGCAATTAATTCAATAAACTCAGTGAAAATTGGACTGCTTTATGTAATCCAATTTTGATAAGTATTTTTCAAGACCATCATTATTTTGCACTCTTTCGCTATTGTGCAATACTGTTAGAACGTTTTTACAAATATTATAATAAAATTATTAATAATAAATCAGTAATAATAAACGAACTAAATTCGTGGGACGAGTTGCACGATCTTCTGTTAATTTATTCATTTCACGTATGCAAGACATTGCAGTCGCTCATAAGCACTTTGGGGCTTAGATGTTTTCGAGAACCATCGCATTTCCATTAAAAGCCGCATACATTTAGTATGGATAACATTAACAGCATCTCGCAATAACGTTGAGGTAATTCGAAATATCAAAGCAAATTATGTAAAACAATTGTAAAATAGTCGATGCATCAATGAATTTGCGTTTCAACAACTGAAGTTCTAACCATCAGAAATAGAAATAAATCTTTTAATATAAATATTTTACGTGACAATAGAAAATATAATCCCAGTGCACTTTCCATTAACTCAATTTTCTTTGAAATTATTCTCAATAAATAATTAGAAGTTATACACGGAAAGAATGGCTTTGCTGAAATATTAAAAAATTTTGCCAGATACAAATCTGAAAATAATTTTGTTGGATCATCAAAATAATTATGTAGGACGCCCAAAATAGTTGCTAGAATATCAAAACTTTTTGCAGCATTATCATCATGTTTGAATGTCCTACATAGTTACTTTTTATGGTCTAACAAAATTATTTTCAGATCTGTATCTGGCCACATTTTTAAATATTTCTCAGCCGTTCTTTCTGTGTAGATAAAAAATTCTCCACAAATAAAATTTCGAGCTCAACATATTATCTTCTTTTAAGAAGTTGTATGTCCTTAACTTTTAAAGACGGCAGTAAAATATATTAATAAGTTATTTATCCCACTCATCATACGAATATGTGAATATCTCATATTATAAATTTATCTCGACAGCATTAATTCAACGGACGAACGAGAAGCATACTTGTAACGAAAAGAGTTATAACGAGAAGCTTCTCCTTGTAACTCTTCCTCTCCGGCAAAGCGGGCTGACTACTAAGTAATTAATCGGGTAAAAAGTGATTTAATTACCGTAAAGATATCGTATCTAATTAACCGATGCAGAAAAATGCAGCGGAAGCTTGCGTACGAAAGAGCACGTCGACGATTTCACTCGATATCGCGTTTCTCAGAATTCTTAGCTCGAGAGTGCATGCGTGCGCGAGCGCATACGTCTGCAACACGTGCACCGCGACCTACTCTACGTGTATCACACCGGTCGATGGATGGGCCGACGTATACACGTAACCAAGCAATCCACGTGGCGTATTCGAGTGTGACGGCCGTTCTTGCATGTAATTTATTATGTGCATAATTAGGATAACGAATAACTTAACAACTTTCCGCTCGCACAGCTAACGAGGGAGATGCGAGTGGCGAGATACGCCGACGACGGTTCAGGAAAACCGACATTAAGAGCATTGCATTTTTAATTGACAGATTTTGATAATATTCGCGGTAACAGTCGTACCATTAACAACGGTAATAAATAAAAAAATAACTGATCCTCATAACAGAATGCTTACATTAACATCAATATTTTCAAATTGCGAGTAAGATGATTCACATTCTATTCTCGCGAAAAAATTTTGGTAATATAGATAGAAAAAAAACCTAACTAAAGTTTCTATTTATAATTTCTTAATTTTAATTATTGAATAAATTTGTTTTTTTTCAAAATTTCTTGATGCTAAGAGAGAGAGAGAGAGAGAGAGGGGGAGAAAGAAAATTCGAAAAAAATTCCTAAAAGAAACCCGAAATAGCTATATAATTATGTAAACGCAACTTATAACAATATATATCATCCTTTGTTTAATAAATAAAAATTCTTTTCTCTTTTATTGAGCAAAAAAAATATTCGGAATGCAAAGCGAAACGAAACGCGCGTGCACAGCATAGAAAGTAATATTCATGAGAGTGCTCGTAAATCAAGTTCTTCCTTCGTTCCAACCTACAACTGATCGGTAACGTAAGCCCGTACCGCGATGTACATCCACGGTAAACGGCGGACACGCGTTTTAATGGCGAATTTAATGAGCGAGAGAGTGAGAAGAGAAGAACGCGGCGATGACTGTACTCGCCGCGCGCGCGAGATATCTCGCATGTTGGACCATATGCCGCTACGGATTAGGAGCGCGCATTACGTGCAAAGTGTTATTACGAGCGGCTGGAGGCGCCTTAATTAGTATTATTATCGAAATAATAATATGCGCACACACGCGGGAACTCCGACACCTGGAATCCGATGTTCTCACGGCGCCTTGTAATCGAGTAGTCGGAATAATCGGCGGGGATACTCTCTCGGCTGGCAGAATATTGAAATACGATTTTAATTACTCGCCCGGCAAAACGCCCCTGTGTCGCAATTACGAAACGACGACGATTTACGGTGTCCCGCCCGCGAAATTGTCAGATTCCGATATCGCGTCTGTGCGAAGTCAAATTTTTTTATTACCTCACGCGATGTGTGTAATAATTTTTTGAAAAGGGCAAATGATAATTATCGGATATACATAAAAAATTTACGTATCATTTATATAAGAATTAAAGTATTCCTCCCTAATTTTGTGACGTCATGCAAAATGTCTCATTCTAGGCTATTCTTTTTAAGACTATGACGGGTATCTAACGTACAGCTATCTGTACAGCTATCTGTAAGGTAAACATTCCAGTAACCGGACACCTAAATCCGTGTACCTAAATCCGGACACTTAAACAAAACTTATTATTATTAATTTCGAATGTTTTCTTTATTATAATATTAAAATTTAATTGTAATCATTAAATATTTAAGATTATAATTAAATTTTAATATTATAAAAAAGAAACATTTTTAAGATTAATAATAATAAGTTTTTGTGGAAGTGTTCGGATATAAGTACATGTCCGGTCACTGGGACGTTTACCTTAATACTTTCTCATGCTGTAATTCTTAATCATACGTACAGGTCCATTATCCTAAATTTGAATAAAATATTATTTGACTCACCAGTACAATGCAGCAGCGGAATTTGAAACAGCTACGTGGATCTATAAAATATAAATACATATGTTTAAATTATAGCAACGTTCAAAATAATTAATATTTCAAGAAATAATTGCTGCATGCATAAAGTATAATTATCAACTATTATTTTGGCGAGTAGCAAATAAAATAATAAATTCATTACTTACCTCAAAGTTGCTCCGTCGTCGCCCGATGCCTTCCAGGCCTCCTCTTCTCTCAAGTTCCTTTGTTGCACTCACACAACACTCAATCGTGAAAACATGATAATTAATTACAATTTTCGATTACTAATTACCAGAATACGATAATCGACACTTTGAATGGCATTTCCAGCGTTATTCATACACGATGCATTTTACTATATTGTAACGGAAAAATAACACAAAAGAACACGATCATACAATCCACATGACATACGCAACTGAACATCTCGCAATTGAATATTACAAATGGATGTCGAACGATGGAAGATTGTAACAAATTGTTGATGTTTGTCGAATTTATACTACGAATTTATACGCGGTTAATGAATATTAAACTATTAATAGCGATAATACTTATTAATTATATGTATGATATTGTTTGATTTGTGTGGATTCAATTTGTTTTGTGCTTGTGGCGTTTTGTTAATAATAAAAAAAGTTTAATAACGGGAGCAATTGTATCTTAATATCGAAATAAAGTAATTAAATAAATTGATTTAATAAGACTGCTTAAGGAATGTCAAAAATATTTGAATCGAAACTTGCTAAAAGAATAATAATCGCCCGTAGGTATTATATGAAATAATAATTTAGATTATCGGTTTCCTATCACTTTTATTCTTACTCAATCTCAGATGATTAAATTGTGGGGAGAATATTGACTACGATAAAAATAAAAAACGGTTATTTCCTATAAATTATTAAGAATACTAATTTGCGTGTTTAATTATCTCCGCAATTAACGATATCAGCATATAGAGGATATATTTCCCGCGATATATTAATTAGTACACATTAAAAATCAAAGCAACATAAATGACAAAATAAATTGTCATTTCGTTGTAACATTACGGCGTTTTTTAAATATTAGGATGCGAATCTATCTTGCAGTGTGTTTTCTCCGATTGAAACATAGTTTGTCTGTTTTCGAATCGAGATTGCATAGTAACATGTAAATCGTCGGCGTGATTCGAGTAATAGAAGACCATGATGTACATATCGACCGTTAATTATTAATAATTAACTTGAAGGAATAGAATATTTGTCGTACATTTATTCTATAGTGGGCATTATATTCAATATTTTATGGTAATAACGAGTCAACCCAGCACGCGGCACGAGGTACTTATTTTTATAAAGCGCACTATGTTTACAAAAAACTATGGCGAGATTCGAGCTGACAGACTGCCAAACGCGATCAATCTTTACAAGTAATTAAATTATTAGTCAATCCGTGTTATATTAATTAATTCTGATTAATGTCTAATAGTTTGCGAGCGTGTCGAGATGACACATTATTTATTAAAGATCATTTCATTGATTTGTTTCAGAAACAAAACAATAGGAGATGCGAATTACAAATTTTTATTTTATTGAGATATTTTTCGGACAATGATTATCTTCTTAACTTATTTTCCCTAACTTTATTTTCTTAACTTTTCTTAACAAATATCTCGCATTGAATTACTTCGAATTTTTCGCTTATTTAAATGTAATTTACATATCAGTTTCATATTGAGATAGCAAATCACTGGCTCAATTGATTTAAGTGATTGAAAGCTACGATAAATTGACCTTTATTATTAATATGTATTCCACAGGATTTATGTGTGTATATGTGTGTATGTGTGCAATATTAAATTTCCATTGTTTTCAAACGTGCTATCGCATCGTGATAAACTATTCGATTTTGCTAATTGAAAATTTCGATGTTATTTCCGATTCTTTCGATAATTAATTAAGTCAGAGAAAGATTCAAACTACGATGCAAGATAAATGTCGATCCTGGGATTGCCGAAGAAATAATTTATTGCCTGTAGATATCATAAACCAGTAATTTACTCTTTTTTCTATCTGCTTCAATATCTATTTCAAAACATACTATTCGTTTATTAATCTATTTATTATCTTGAGATACGAGGAGAATATTGAGCGTAGATTTATTTTATGCGCGTTATAATAAATATTTTGTGGTAGTAACGACTCGACTGGCACGCGATTTTGATGTTTGTTTTTATTACGTACGGTGTACCGAACGTAAGACTGTCAGTGTTATCATTTTCATTAAAACTCCAGAAGACAGACAGCAGCACGAGTTGCACCGTATATCATTATCTGTCGTAATGTTCATATGAATATTTCACGATTAATATCTCATACGATTAATTAATATCTATAATTAACGATTCGTAAATGTATCGAGAGGATGACCATTTATCGAAATTAATATTTTGCGCAATTTAATCATTGAAGATTAAGTAAAAATCGAATATATAAAAAATGAAAATCTAAATCATTTTTAATGATTTTTACGGGTGGTAATTACTCCTTTAGCGAGGTTCGTTCGTTATAATCAATTGCGATACATCGCGTGTGTCGTACGATCGTACTCTTTCACGTTATTTTTCTGAATATAGTAAAAAGCGCGTCGCATACATCGGAAATGCAGTTCAAAGTGTCGTGCAATTATCGTACTCTGGTGATTAATACGCACGATCGTAATTAACTGTCATGTTTTCGCGAGTGAATGTGCGTGAGTGCAACGAAGAAACTTGAGAGAAGAAGAAAACCTAGGAAGCATCGAAGGACGAAACAACTTTGAGGTATTATTTTACTTGTTACTCGCGGAAGTATCATATTTTATTTTATTTATGTAAATAAAATACCACGTTATATTTTATGTAAAAATTTTAATATCGACGATGCAAATCGTAAATGTCCCATTGATTTACAATATTCTCTAAACGCCCGTCGTTTATTCAGTTTATTGCAATCGAGAGACGCCATAGAACGTAAGTGTAATGTATGCGCAAGAATATCAGGCGATTAATCATAAAAAGTACCTATTTTATTGCCAAGTAAAATCGATAAATGAGACTTTCGCGAACGCACGAAGGCCGCCCTCTCTTTTGTCCCACCCATCCGTCGGATAGTCCATCCCTTTAACTTTAATTTCCCTTTCAGACGGTGACGTAATGGATACATAAATTATAGCGGCCGAAATATGCTAATATTAGGCATAACTTACGTCGCTGCGTTGAAGGGTTATAATCTAATAAAAAAGTCAGCATCCCCGCGCGCGGAAATCTCGAGAGTCACCGCGAGCTATAATGGATCGGATTACGCGAATCTTCTTCCCGATATGATAATACGCCTGTTGAATTAATTATACCGCCATTAATTACAGCGTTCGTAATACGACCAGTTACCGCGGTATCGTCAGATGCAAGATGATAAATGTTTTCGACAGGCGTAAAATTTCGAGAACACCATATTTAATAAATATTTCGAACACTTAATACCTGCTGACTGTGTAGAAGACATTACTAAATTCTTATGTCTCAAAATTATTTCCTATTTAATTAATTAATTTTTTTTACTTTACATCCTTTATTGTTATCTTACACTGTTAATTCCTTTAGATCGCCACTGCTCCTACTCAATATGTCGTTAATTTAACTAAAACAATGGTTAACACTTTGTTTTTTTTTAACTACTATGTATGTCAAAATGACATATTTATCGTTAATTTAACTAAAATAAGATGTCAAAAGTTTAACTAAAAAGAAAATTGAGTATAGAAGCAGTGGCAACCTATAAATAATTAAAAACGACTCAAATTGAAGTTAATTTGACACTACGAATTTAACAGTGTACACGGAAAAAAAATTGTTAACTTAACTAAATCTTTCAACTAATAAAATTTATTTAGTTCAAGTATTTATTTATTTAATTTAAACATTATAAATGTTAAAGTTAAATAAATAAATACTTGAACTAAATAAATTTTAAATCTTTAAATCTTTATTTATTTAACTTAAACATTTATATGTTTAAGTTAAATAAATAAAGTTAGATATAAATGTTTAAGTTAAATAAATAAAGATTTAAAGATTTAAAATTTATTTAGTTTAAGTATTTATTTATTTAACTTAAACATTTATAATGTTACATTTAACATTTATAATGTTTAAAAAAAAATTTGTTAACTTGACTAAATCTTTCAACAAATAAAATTTATTTTTAGTTCAAGTATTTATTTATTTAACTTTATTTCAAATATTAATAAATACTTGAACTAAATAAATTTTATTAGTTGAAAGATTTAGTCAAGTTAACAAATTTTTTTTTCCGTGTACTAATAGAAACTGTTATCGCGAGAAAGAATTTGTGTTCGATCAATTGTTAATAAACAATTTTACATCTCGAAACAAATTCTTTTCCTGAGCGAATTGCGAGCCGGCTTTAATTGCGACGCGACGCGACGGTTCAATCCGCGCGAGTGTCCGTGCGGCGTCTTTCGATTTCATCGTGATTCGCGACGCTCCGCCCGGGAGAAGACTCAGAAGACGTGCGTGGGCGGCGGATGAGTTGCCCTGACGAAACGTGTAATGGAACGCACGTGTCCGTTCTTGTCGCGGTCCCGGTAATTGGTAGCCGTGCGAGAAGAACACGCAAAAGAGACAGCGCGCGCTGACCTCGTCCCGCGAATTCATTCGCGCAGAATACGCTTCGCGTGTGAGCCCTACCTGCCTATCGCGAATTACCGTAAACTTCGTCACGAATTGCTTGCTCGAGACTTCACTAGCTACATCTCATTACACGACAGTTATAAAACAATTACATTATTCAAGATTTTTTACGATTCCATATCGTGTGCACTGTTAGATATTACACTGAGAAAAATTTATTTGTGACTATAATTAAATTGTAAATAATTATGGTTAGGTGTACCATTTTTATAGTTATTACTGCTATAATGTTAGTAATAATAACAAAAAAATAGTTACAAATACCATAATTTAACTATAATTATTATAGTTAAAAAAGGTTCCAACTATAATGATTAATAATAATTAGCTATAATAATTATAGTTAATTATGGTATTTGTAACTATTTTTTTGTTCTTATTACTAACATTATAGCAGTAATGACTATAAAAATGGTACACCGAACCATAATTATTTACAATTTAATTATAGTCATAAATATCATAAATTTTTCTCTCAGTATAAAAAATCAAATTTAAACCAATTTCTTGGGTTAAATTATTTGGTTATTTTTAACTTTTACATGAGTCAAAATTTATTATTTTAACACAAAATATGTAGTTAAAAAGCAACCACAACCGAATTGTTCTAGTTAAATTAACAACATATCGGGTAGGAGCAGTGGCGACCTATAGGAATGGTTATAAATGACTCAAATTTGGTTCAATTTAACAGTGTACGATAAATGCGTAATTGTGTTGCGTAACAACAGTGCTAATATAAAATAACAGTTCTAATAATAACACGATTTCTATTTTTTAATATACATAAATGTTTTAAAAGAATGTTCATGTCAATATATCAGGAGATGTGTCTTATTTACTTTATAGTTGTATAAAACTACATTTAAATTTCATTCTTATTAACCACTAATAGAATTCTCTCAAAGAAACATTATCCTTGATAATACTATTAGTTTAAAAATGTTACAGAATATTGTTATATTGATAAACATTGAACAAATAAGCGTTCGCCTGATAACTTTTCTCACAGATCAGAGATATCAAGAAAGAAGATTGAGAGTCGAGTGTTCATTCTTTATTTTTTCACCCTTCTTGCCGAAACCGTTTCAGACCGGACCGTGAAGGATCGAGAGAAAAAAAATTCTCATCAACGCGTTCACGGAACATCGTCCCGCGTGTGTACACAGTCACCCTGAGCAGGCTCTTAAGCAGCTCTCCTTTGACCCTTAGAAATCCGGCGAACTTATTCAACGCGCGCGACGGTTCGTCTTTCCTCGGCTTTAGCAACGCTGGAAAATCCGTTTTCTGTCCGCCTTCCGTTTTACTCCCTTTTCTGTTCCCCTCGCTCCCCTCGCTCTTCCGAGAGGAGGAGGGAGCGGGGAAGAGGTCGTTAGTCAAGATAACGAATTAAGGCGGGATGAAAGGTGGACAAGACGGGAGAATCCCGTCTCTCGTCTCCCTTCGTTTCCCTTCACAAAGGCACATTACATTCGGTGCGTCGGCAAAACGTCCGATATATCTAATCGTTGGAAATCTGCATAATGGTCAGTTGGCGTGTCATGAGCGCACCTACCCTCTCCTGTCTGCCTTCCCAAACAACTGGAATTACCGCTCTACATATCCGCAATTATACCGACGGAATGAAAAATTTCTAGCACCATCGATTACTATGAACTCCTTTAAATCTAGCATTATCAGAGGAATGGAAGAGAACAGTTTCGTTTTACTTATTATTAATATTTCATTGCGCTAATAATGAAACAATAACGCTTTTATACTGTATCTGATATCTTTTTGTAAACCATTAGTAGTAAAAAGAAAATATCCGCAGCTTCTAATTAATTCCTAATGCATTTCTTGTGCTTAAATAAATATATTCAAAAATTATTTTTATTAATTAAAAAAAATATAATTAGAAAAATTCTGGTTTAGTTTAAAGAATTCCAACGTTATGTGATTAAAGCGATCGCACAATGTCTACTCTCTGTGAAATTTTTATCGCCCGATATCGAGATGAAAGAATCCGCAAATTAATTAAAAACTAATTTTAATGAAAAAATTCACTCACTCTTATCATGGCAGCTGGCTGTTCTCACGAATATTCTTGGTGTGGTATCTTTGGATCCTTGCGATATTTTCCTTCATTTTGTACCGAGACATTCTTGATAGATGATTCGCATCCATTTTTCACACTGCACAATAAAATTTCATTGGTTCAAGAATATATATCTCCTTCACGTTTTTACTAAGTAAATATTTTAATAGCAAAACTATAAAGCAATGGCGGTATCTTTTTGAAAAATTCAAATACCATAAATATTAGAAATATTCAAAATCATTGTGCAGTAACAAACATTGTTGCTGTGATAAATGTATCAAGTTTTATTCTATCGTTCCATTGGCCTAAAAGAGGCTTTAAAAGAGTTGGCTTTAAAAGAGGCCTAAAACGTGCATATGCCGCCATCTTTCCAGTAATGGTTGAAGTTGATCGGTAGATCGGTACTATCGTAGACACATTCGCCCATGCATATGTGCGAAAAAAATAAATATGCTTAACAAAAATATTTAATATTCGTAAGTTTATTATAAAATTTAATTATTAGTTTTAATTTGACTTGGAGATCAAAGTGTCAATAATATATTCATTATTTAAAGATATCAAACTATAATTTTTCTCAATTAATATTAAACAGATTACATTATATATGAATAACGTAAAGAAAAAGAAAAATTTTATTTTTATTTTATTATACAGAATGCGCTAGAATTTAAAATGATCAATTTCAAATAAGTTATTTATCAAAATCAGCAAAGTATCAATAAACATTTCATGAATGGAGGTAATAATTTAATTGACATGCGCAATAATTGGCAGCAAAATAATTTTGAGAATGAGTATTATTTATTGAGATATAGCATGTACACGTACATGTATGCATAATCATTCTATTTTCCCTCCTCCATTCATGAAACGTATCTCTATCCAGTGTCTAAATTATTACCGCGCGGATGAGTAGAGTATTGTTCACACAGTGCCAGTGTATGTGTGTCGATACGAGAAGCCGAAAAAAGAAAGTCACATTGTCTAGCTTGAACGGGAATAAGACACGTAGCCATCCGTTTCTTGGCACAATGGTGAACGATGACGGACCATTATTCACGGCAGCAGGAAAGCCGAGCTTAAAAGTCTCCGCGTCCGGCGGACCGGCGAAAAACCGTCCCGAAGAATCCGATTTTCGTGCTTCGAGCGTCCTCGAAGGCACGACCCCGGAAGATGAGCTTAAATAATTACGGGAATCAATCCCGCCTCGACACAAAATCGAAGGACGCTTCGCGAGCACCGACTCTCCGCCCTCCATTTCGCAGCTTTTATAATGACTACAAACTGCAACTTTAAATATCTGTCGTTACTTAAAGCTTGATATTTCTTATTTAATACGTATTTACTATTTTAAACGTAAATTGCATTTGGAATTTAATGAAAAACACATACGATATACATTGCGCGCATGTAAAATATTCTGACAAATTAAATTTGAATAAGGAAAAATAATGGTCAATGATTCGAGCCAATAAAGATAATTAAAAAATAAAAAATAAATATGTTTAATCTAAAATAAGTGAGTAAAGATTAATAAATTAATACAAACATTTCGACTGTACTAAGTCTTCCTCACTAACAATTTTATGTTAATTTATTATTTTATCAGTCTTCGCGATGACACCACAGTAGGTTGTCATTTAGGTTTAAATTATATTTTAATCAATTTTACGATTTTATTTCAACTCTCCTTTTTAAAAATTGTTGTTTATACTGAGAAAGTCTTAGTACAGTCAAAATGTTCATATTAATTTATTAATCTCTACTGACTCATTTTAAATTAAATATATTTTTTATTTTTTAATCATCTTTATTGGCTCGAATCATTGACCATTATCTTTCCTTATTTGCATGTATCGAGCTTGATTAACTACTTAATTAAATTTAAATCCGACAAATATAGTTAAAAATTTCAATGGTATTTTTTATAACAAAGTTTCATCCTTGCATTTGCATCGTGTATTTACGTAATAATATGATTATAATGATCCCGAGATTTAACATAATATAAATCGACAAACTGATAGAAGCTTACGATACGAGACATACGTTGGGTTCTCGCTGTCGTAAAGGAAAGAGATTTGGCAAGAGGAAGCCACGTTGTCGAACGATCGATCGAACGTGGATTTCGATGGCGGGACATAAATCTCTTCGCAAAGTCGTTCGTCTTGAGATGCGCGCCTCCCGCTAGACGAACTTAATATGCAAGTAATGCATATCGAGACAGCAGGGTACTGACAGTCCATATTAAATTCTTAGCGGGCAGCGCGCGTCGCGCTTAATGTCGCTCATTAATCAATGGCATTGTGTGCGCGGCGCGGTAAGCCCGATCCAAATGTTTCGACATAGGACTCTTTCCGTTTAAGCGGGTTGCGGTTGTGTGCTCGCCGCCAACCGAGACACGACTCGTGCACAACGACACGGTGCATTACCGGCAGAATGCGCGGTAAGTTATGGGACCTCGTTGTATTTAAAGCACGGGGCGTCACTTCGGTTATATGCGCTACATCTTCACTTGCGTCCCTCGTATTACTGCAACGGGGCAGAAAATTTTTGTGAGATTTTTTAAAGACGTTAAATATATTGAAAGTACAAAAATGTACTCCGCGGTTGAAGGAATCGACAAAAATATGAGAATAGATTAAACCCATACAGCACAGAAATTGCCCAAGTACAACGGAAAGTCATGATGACGTCAAAATGATGCTAAAATGACGCCTTGGACATCATTTTGAAGTCATGATAACGTCAAAATGATGTCAAAGGCGTCATTTTAGCATCATTTTGACGTCATCATGACTTTCGTCTTCTACTTGGGTGCAGTAACATAACAATATTGCCAAAATGTTGCTGCAGTGTTCTGTGCTGTATGGGAAGTACAGAATATATTAACTGCAACTTTAAATATGTATATGTAGTTATATATAGCTGTGCCATATTGTTATTTTCCTTCTTCTAGAATAACAGTGCAAGCTCGCGATATTATTGAAAATAAAAATTCGATAAAAATGCAACAACCACACCCAGCGCACAAAATGATAGAAATAGATTCACCCTTTTGAAATTTGTCGGTTACCAAAAGTGATAAATTAGCGCAATGATATAAAAGCAGGATTAGGAAAGTTACTTTGTGAAGTAATTAGTTACAGTGACAGTTTTTTTCTCTAAAAAAAATAACTAGTTACCGTTATAAGTTACCGACTCTGAAAAGTAACATGTTACAGTTATAGTTATACAAAAAGTAACGGGTCGTTACTTTTCAATAACTTTTCTGTTAATTTCTTGTAATGTTTATGCGCGCGCGCATAAACATTGTTATTTTAAATACAAGAATCTTACATTTCTAAAAATTTTTTATTAAATTATTTTACTAATTATACTAAACATTCGATTATATACTATATTTTATATATAGTAAATCACATTTATTTTTTAAGAATTAAATATTAAAATACATTTAATATATAAACTAAATTAATAAATAATTTATATAATAAATTAATATATACGCTTGAATCAAAATTATGAGATTAATATTTTTCAATTAAAAAGTTCGCCAAATTCAAACGGTTATAAATTTGCAAAAAGTTATCGTAAATCAATGGTCCGGAGCATATTTTAAAGAGTAAAGTTTCAACTTTAATGTTTATATAATAACTATTCTCGAAGATGATTTATCACTGATTGTGAGCACTTTATTCTGCTGAACGCAGCCCATATGTTGATGAATATAAGCTTGAAATATATAAAATAACTATAAAAGTAACTATTAAATTGGTTAGTAGTTACCAAAAAAATGTAATCATCCACAATAAGCCATCTATAACTGTAACTAACAATTAGATAGATAGAAAGAAAGGAACGAAGTTAAGTTACAGTTACAGAAAAGTAACTCTAATTAGTAACTTCGTTACACGTAACGAGTTACTTCCCAACCCTCTATAAAAGACCTGTGTAAGTTAGCCCCCAATGTCGAAAAAAAGTTTGCTCGAGGGGGGCAAACAAAAATTCCAACCGAGCATTCGTGAGCAAACGATGGGCAAACGTTTGCAAAAAGAAAATTTTTGATTTTTTTGACATTGGGGCCAGTGTGAAGTTGGCTCCTCCAAAATTGAATTGCTTATAACTTTTGAACTAGAGGAGGGCAAACAAAAATTCCAACAGGGTAATCGTGAACAAACAATGGGCAAACGTTTGCAAAAAGAAAACTTTTGATTTTTTGACATTGGGGGGGCCAGTGTGAAGTTTGCCCCCCAAAATTGAATTGCTTATAATTTTTGTACTATAGAGGAGGGCAAACGAAAATTCCAACGGAGCATTCGTGGGCAAACGATGGGCAAACGTTTGCAAAAAGAAAATTTTTGATTTTTCTACATTGGGGGGCTAACTTCACACAAGTGTATAAAAGTGACAAAAAGGTCGAGCATTCATGAAGATATTTATGTTGTTGCGAAACATTTCAGCTTCAGCAAGTCCGCGTGATATCAAATTACATTCGCGAGCATACGTACAATGTATCGCCCCAACTCGCGGCTGCAATCGCGCGAAAACGTTTCTAACATTTTACAAAGTGACAACCACGCGTTTCGCAACGCGGCCGACCCCGACTATCGCGACACGTCGAGATGACAAAAGCGGACGGTAATAAAAATCAGCTTCGCTGCGTATCTGCAATGCACGCACTCTCTGTCACGACCGTGTCGGCCGCAACGATCTCGCCGTTCATTCAGGAACGACGACGATCGGGCGCGCGGCAGCGTTCGGTTTCAGGCGGACAATAACGCGGGCGACGCGTTCCGGACGCGAGTTTTATTCCGCCGCCCGCGTCGCGCTATTTAAAGCCGAAAGCGCGCACAAAAGCCGGCGCTTTCATATTTCTGCCGCGGCGCGTAAGTCTCGCGTGAATTCGCGTCGATACGCGCGCGCCCGGAAAGTTATTCTACGAAGGGTCTGTGCGATCGCAAATATCGGCAGCCCTTGCTGCCATTGTCTCCGCCGTGTTTACGTTCGCGCGACTGATTACGGGCCCTCATCGGTTTTTGCCTTTTCTCTTTCTCTTTTTTTTTTTTTTAATACTGCGAGTCGTCGCATACACAGGTCGTATATCGATCGCGATGTCGGATGTCCCAAACGTATCGTCAAGCTTGCAAGAATGGACGTAGCGCTCAATGTGCAAATGGTAATTTGCTTCGTTATAAACGAACTGTTGAGATCGATGAAAAGATATATCGCACTAAAAACGCAATCTTGCTAAGAAGTTCAGTAAGGTAAATGTCCCAGTGACCGGACATGTACCTACATTGAGAGAAAAAAATGATTGGAATAACAATAATCTCACTATATTTTATAGTGAGTTTTGGCCTCAAACATATTTTTATAGTTTATTTAAACATGCAAAATATAGCAAAGTGAACACAGATTTATAGGCATCATATTTCTTTTGTTATTATTACTATGTGTATAGTAAAGTATGCTAAGAATATAGTTATATACAGGTACAATATTTGCCCAATATTCCAATTGTATTAACTATATAAAATGGTTAATTTCTCTTACTCATTCCATCTATATATTCTATCTTACTATATTTTTACTTCAAATGATTATAATTATTGGTAAAAATTTTACATGGGTCACTTATATTATGCCTATATTGTAGTCACCAACATAAATGGTAACACTTACTATAAAAATAATATTCCTAACTAATAATCATTTATTATGTCATTATAGTTCTAAATATATCATACATTTTTCTCTCAGTGATATATCCGAACATTTACACAAAAATTTATTATTATTAATCTCAAATACTTTTTTATTATAATATAAAAATTTTATTGTAATCTTAAATATTAAAAAATTACAATTATAAATTTTAATATTGTAATAAAAAAGCATCTGAGGTTAATAATAATAAGTTTTTGTATAAGCGTCCGGATATAGATACATGTCTGGTCACTGGAACGTTTACCTTAAATCCATTTAAAATGATTCTGTGATGTTGACAAAGTAACATTAATTCGTACCTAAATTTTGTACTTTTTATGAAATTATAAATATCAATATTTTAATAATTTTTTATGTATAGTATATGTAAGACATGACACGTAAGGTTGTAGCATATGTCAACAAAGATGAAACGTTTAGTCGTCTAAATGGCATTGCAGCCTACATTAAATGCAATCCCGTTTCGTATTCTCGATGGCGCATATGCATAGAATCGCGTAATAGGTCGGATAGCCAAATTTGCATAGTCATATAGTTAAGCGTATAGATTGGTAGACTAATTAGGAGCTTTGCATAGCGGCGCTGTTCAGCTGAAAGTCGGCAGAGAGGAATCGTCTCCAAAGGATTACGGTCTCGCCGTAAATATCCTTCATTAATTGAATCGCGGAATTACGTCTAAATGATACCGATACGACTTGGAAGCAGTGTGATACGTACTTTTTAAATAAATTAGAATGAATCGATCGGTCATGATTTGCATTAATTAAAACTGTACAGTGGTTTTACGGATTATGCATATTTCACGCAAATAAATAATAATTTCGAAATTGGATTTCGATAAATAAGTCAAAACGGATAAATTATATTTATCAAATGTATTCTCTCATTTATTTTATATATTGCATATTTGCATATTGCATAATGATTGTATATTTAATTCTATTTAACTTTTCTAAAAATTTCCCATAATTTTTGTTGTACGTTTTTATCAGAAATATTAAAATTTCTGTTTTAACTTGTATTTCCTATCTTCTATTTTATATCTTTCACAGCTTCTTAGTAACTATAACTTACATACGACTGTGTCAATAAACTTTTATAAACACACCGATCCTCGGTGCGGAGAACCAATTTTTTTTTTCGCGAGCGCGGTAATTCCGCAGCGGCGATTAAACTCGAATTACACGCGTGGGCGGGTGACCGCGAAAGGGCGCATTCGGCATAATCGAAGTATCGCGTGCCAACGGTATGTACGATAATTCCATTACGCGAGAGAACAAATGTACCGCGGATGTACGTGTACACGCGGCGCGGCGGGACCCTTTTATCGGGCGCGATCTGATAATCCGCCGATCGGCGGCGGCGGACGCTAAAAGCGGCTGCGTGAGATACGCGGCTAATTCACGTCGCGTGAAAAACCGGCATTGCGAGCTGCATAAAATATACCCAGCGTACGCGACGCAACCGCATCCACGACTGCGAGCGCGGAATATCTTGTCGGTTCACTCGCTAACCTTAATATACGCTCGAAAAATTCGCTCCCACCCTTTAGAAAATTCTATTTAACGGAATGAGACTTGAAATGAGAGATATTATCATGGATTTTATTAGCCTTTGCCCACTTGTACATGTACAATTGTACGATGTACACACGGATATTGATTGATAACGAGAGTATTTTTCATCGAATTGCGGTTTGTTATCCCATAAAGAGCTTAATATTGTCAGCGGCGGATTATCGTGAAAATGCCAATATTTGAAAACTAAAGGTAGAAACGATAAAACGGTACAAATTGCAATATAATCCATTTATTATTTATATGATGCGAATATTTAGGGATGAGAACATTTATATTTTATTCAAACCAACGGATCTATTTTTGAATGTTAAATATCTGTCTGTTCCATTAAGGTACACGGTTGATTTGACAAGAAAATGGCACTTAACTCTTTGGATATTCCAGTAAAACAATAGATCCAAATTATTTAAAGTGCCAATTTCAATTTTATCGTATATAGTTCGTAGATTTATATTAATATTTAATCAAAAAAGAATGAGATGAAAATAATTGATTAGTCCACAAATACATATACGCTATTAATTAATTAAACGCATATATTATGGAAAATTCATGAATAGATTTTTAACACTAAATATAACAAATCATAATCTTTCTGAAATATCCTTTGTTGTCGATTCTTGCATGGTTACTTATATTCATTATTTGTCACTTCGTGAGCTTCATTGAAAAAGTTGTGCAATTTTCAAAAGCCATATAATCCGCGATAAAACTGCAGCATTAAACAGGAGCGAACTTTCTTAATATAAGGTAAAGACGATTAATGCGCTCCTCTGACTTTAATAAGAAACTTCATACATGATATCTTGTTTTACAACAACCGTGTCACTCCGCACAAATTTCGTATGAAAACTAACATAATAATTAAAACATGCATATGGCCAAAGTTAAAATTTCACAGAATATTGAATCATTTTAATATCAATATATAATAATTTAAATTAAAAATATTTAATAAAGCGTAACACATAATTCTAAAATTTCTGTACAAGTATACTATCTGAATTCATTTCTCCTTTCTTTAATTTTTCGTAATTATATAGGAACAATTCATATAATGACATTCCTGTCTGTTTAGTGAAAATAGAACCATAATACAATTAATATTTCGTCTTTTACATCAAACGCGAATCCTGATAATTCGTGAACGAAAGAGGTGACGCGAATAGATAGTCGGGATTGTGAATGACCTGACTATTCTCGGCCCGGGGAGGAATTTCGTTCAGGAATCTTTTCGACGTGAGACGCGATGTACGGACGAGTGCGAGCAATCCGAACAAAAAAGCTCGCAAGCTCGTTTGGTACGACGCCGCTGCGTCTGTTCATTTACATAGCCCGGTGCATTTATAGATCATTACACCGCGCTACATCGCTATTAGCTTATATTTTTCGCATTACTCGCCGCGTCGTGAGATACGGGCGGTTTACTTGAGCGACTTCCTGCATAAAGCTTATAAATATCGTTGCAGACAGTGCAGCGTTGTCTACCGATTTTCTAGTTGTGTTTATTTCCTTTGCCAAATGAATTATCTCTGTGTGATGATTGTGCTTGCACCAGCTAACACATTGTACATATATCTTAAGTATCTTAGATTTTACGAACAATACAATCTTACAAAAATCTCAATCTTACCATGATATTTTATATTCTAAGTACATAATTTTTATAACGTTTGTAGTATAAATACACGGAGAGAATTTTTCGTTATATTTTACCGCAAAATTCACTACAAATTTTACTATGTTTGGTAATAAGGTTGGGAACAACTTGGCAACCTGCCAAATATTTTTGGTAACGAAAGGAATTTTTGAAATATGCAAAAAATATTTTATAAACAACATAATAAAAATTACCAAGCAGATTGTAAAGTGTTCTAAGGCAAGATTTTTACAATGCGCTTCGTAAAATTTACATATTTCTAGTGAAATTTTTGAAAATTATTTCGAATTGATAAATTCATCCTTGTTTAACATTTGGTGAACATGCGTGAAACGGGATGCACCCATTGTCTAGGTTATATCGATAGACTTGACTGTCTGGGTTATAGTTATTAGTAAATGTACACGGATTTTTCTTTACTTTTTCTAAAATCTTAAGTAAATATATATACAATTATTGAACTTTATATGCTTTGACTATACACGTGATGTTGCATAAAGATTAATACACATAAATTACGTCAGCATAGCTAAAATCATACAGTAAGAAACTTCCAGGGTGTCCAGCAGACTCAGTGAAAAAAATTCCCTGACTTTTTCAGGTTTTCCAGGACCTGGTATTAATTTTTCCCTGACTCTTTAGTATTACCTTTTTCAAAATGCATAATTTGCGTACATCTGTATGGTAAATCAATTAAATGTTAAATCACGAAGTCCTTGAGATATTTTTGTCGGGAAACAAATAGGATTTTGAAAAAGTTCGGAATTTAAAAAAGCAAAAATTCAAAGCAATTATACCATCTACATTGACATCTAGCGGTCATACAACAACTTTCGTCGTACAGATAGGGCTCTTTGGTAATTCATCTCTTATATAAGTTTTGTCTCTGTTGAACATATTGAAATAAAATAATATGACGATGAAAATATAAATTACCGAACACGTCTACAGTAAATCGATTTTTAGCAAAACAGAAAATTAGCGTACTGAGAGCCAGAGACAATTCACATTTATTTTTTAAAAAATTTCAAATTATTGAGAAAAAATGTGAAGCGATGTGACAAAATCTAGATAAATCGTAATATTTCCTGACCTTTCCCTGACATTTCCAGATTTATAAAATCCCCTGACAATTCCCGGTTTTCCAGATTTCCCTGACCGCTAGACATCCTGACTTCTAATGTGATGATACTCTTCTAAAATTTTAATTACTATATGCTTTCGTAATACGCACTTCGGACGATCTTTCTTTTCGTCGCTGGTTCCCTTCTTGTTCTTGTTTGTACAAGTTCATCTAACATAGCTAGACACATCCGACACGAAAAAACCGAGAATTATCGGACATAGCCGATAAATTATCATGCTGCATGGTAAAATTATCATGAGCGACTTAAGTCAGATTGAAAATATTATGCTGTAAAATTATATAATTATATTATTATATTGTAAAATTTATATAAGATATTTTACATGTTTAGCACTACTTGGCATCTATTCTATTTAAAACAATAAAGAATCATATAAGATTTTAATATATTTTAAAATTATGGAAATTTTACTATGTATTTTAGTAAAATTAATCAAATATATTTTATCAAAATTATAATACGCTCGTGTTTCTAAACAATAGATTAATAAATAGAAAGGTCAATATAAAACAAGCACTTGTTAGATAGAAAATCAATAAAAATTAAATAATAATATTTTTTAGTAAGTTTTATCAGTAAGCTGAAAATCAATAAGCTTTATCTTTTGTTAACATAATGTGATTAAATTAGATACGTTTCGACTTACTTAGTCGTCTTCAGTCTAATAGTTAATATAGAATAATCTTATAAATACGATGAGAGATGAAAATACATGAAGAAATCGATCATCCATAATTATGTGACGATGCCGCATCGACCGTCGATGCAAGATATGTTTCGTTGCTGACATAAGTTACATCCCCTTGTCGAAATTCGATCCAATATTGTGAAGCGTCAATAAATTTAGGTAGATTCTCAACTCTTCATCGTTAGAAGGCGAAGAAAAGGTGGAATCCTTGATATAACAATACATCCACCTATCATTAGTGTCAATAAATTATTAAAATATATTTTATATTTTATTGTGGTAGATATTAATATTTTTTATTGTGGTAGATATTAATCTCAGAGAAAATTGCATAAAAATCTTCGAAATACCATGTTGTCCCACGACTACCATGATTTTCAGGGTAAATTTTAAGAAAAAATTCTCTCTGTATATAGTATAAATTTCTTATAATTCATATTAATCTGTTTTCATTTTCATCAGTTACTCATTTAAGAAATAAAACTTTTAATTTAGATCATGATTTAAGGTAAATTGCATAGAAAACGGTCATTCGTATCATATTTCTACTGCTTTTAATTTCCTAGAAAATTATTTCAACATATTTTCTTTTATTTCGTCGGTGTGTTCCTCGCTTAGAAAGATAGAAAGTCTTTGCTCTGACGTACAGTTCTAATTAGAAACAATGCTCCGTTCATCTTCGAACGCGTAGATTTGCTTGTCGGACATATAACGCATGTAACTCTGAACCGGAAACGGTTAATCGCGATCGCCCGTCACTCGGGCTGCGAGTGAATGCATTGACGCGATTAGCAGAGCTGCGGTGTCGAGGCGCAAACAAAACGCGCGTTTTCTGCTGTCCCCGACGATTCATCGCGGCGAATATTTGGCTCGCGCGATCCGAAAGCAAAATACGCGGCGCGCATCGCCGGACAAACGCATCTGCGCTCGTTCCCTTTTTGCGTGCGCTCGCGTGCGAATGTTCTCGTCCGGCCGGCTAAAATATCTCGCATATTTTTGTTGGGAATTAATCCGGGCCGTAATACCGGCCAGCGGGTGCGCACTGAAAATTCTCTCGACAAACAGCCCTCCCGCCGCCCACTCGTTTCCGTCCTCTCTCCCCGTGACGCTAAAGGGCGCGCACCGTAGCCGCACGTGTCTGCAATTTCCACGTGTGTCCGTGTCTTGGGGAAGGCGGCTGTAGGGTAATATACGGGGTGCGTTGAGAAAAAAATAATTAATAAGGATTAATATAATCAGACCTTGATATAGCGCTTGATTAGCGAGCAATATAGACGCTACATCGAAGCTGCGGCAGTAAAAGTGTGCAACAAGCATGAGAGATAAATAAATTAATTTCAATTTCCCCTATATTTATAACTATAAGGTTCGAATTTATTTTGATTAATCTAAATTTGGAACAAATTAAAAATTTTGTTGATTATTTAATGGATGAAATTATATTTTATCCACAGAAGAGATTTTTGTTTCGACTCAACTGGCCAGTTCTTAATTTAAATTAATATATCGCGAATCGCGACGTTTTTTCGACCATGGGTTTTGGTCTTTTCTAAAAAGAGTAGAATTAATTATAATGTAAAGAATTTGTTGTGCGAAAAATTTTACCTCAGCCAGGATTTAGAAAAAACCAAAACCCATGGTCGAAAAAACGTCGTGATTCGCGATATATTAATTTAAATTAAGAACTGACCAGTTGAGTCGAAACAAAAATCTCTTCTGTGGTTTGATATTTATTGGCGAATAATATCCTATCTCTTGTATATTTTATCCGTTGAATAGCGTTAAATCTGACACTGCAAATCCAAGCGTGTTATTTAGCTGAAGCTCTTCTTACACATTTCTTGCCGTTTTAAATCATGTCATTTAACACGATTGAACGTATTAATTTTTAATTTAATACGATTAAACGCGTTAAATGACGTAATCTAAAATGGCAAGAAACATGTAGAAAGAGCTTCAGTCAAATGTGTCATTTTTAGATGTTTATGCGTGTAAAAATAACACTCTTGGATTTACAGTGTGAGTCTTAAGTATTCCTGATTTGACAATACCGAACGTAATTAGACCTCCAAATTTCTTCTAAATAAACTACAGAAGAGATTTGTTTCTCGACATTACTGGCCAATTTTTAATTTAAATTAATATATCACGATTTGCGACACTTTTTTGACTGGGATTTGGTCCTACTATAATAAAAGTGCACAAAATTAATTTAATGTAAAGAATTTGTTGCAAAAAATTCTATCTCAGCCTTCTAAATCATGTCCATCTCTCAGACTCGTCGAAAAGTTATAGTCTTGTTGCCGTATGGAACGTTTTTCGAGTCACCTTATATAGAAGTCTACAGCCTCTGCGAATGTATCTGGCGTCGTTCGTATACATCTCGTATGTGTGTTCGACAAGTACGCGGATGTCTGGGACCGCTTGCGAGAGCGGGAAAACGCTGGAACCGGCGAAATGGTCAACCGTAACCCCCGACCAGGGCCCCACCCGCCCTTTCCACCCCTCGCAAACCCCCGCGGGCGCATATTCGCCGCCTGGAATTCCTCAAGTTTACCGAGGGACAGAAATTAGTTGGAGCGACGTAATTGCTGGAATGTATGCGTTCGCCCGTTAACGTTATGGCACCTCTCATTACCGTTCTAACGGCAGCTGACTAACGCGAGCTTCCGCCCCCACGTGCGCCATTCCCGAAAAAAAAAGAATCAAACGTCACCCTGGTGGAATAAGGACCCGGTGCGATAAAGTGATAGGATCCCTCCACGGTATTTACCCTCGTAAATATATTGTGCGACTTGGATGCTTTATTATATACATGAGAGGTGTAATATTACATAGAATAGAGAGTTTTTGCAATACCGTCTTTTAGATACGGTGAACGCTAAAATCACGTTATTGGGTCGAAAGACCAATCACGTTATTGGGTCGACCCAATAACGTGATTTTAGCGTTCACCATATCTAAAAGACGGTATTGCAAAAACTCTCTATTATGTATCGCATACGCATTCGCATACGCGGTTGTTCCTCTCTCTTCTATTTATTTTTCTAACGCAACGCCCTCGAAATCTGCCGGTGCATCGTAGAGGATTTTCAGTCCGCTCGATTATTTGCCCTCGACCCATAAATAGCCGAAGTCCCTCCAAACGCAATTTAATCAAGTTCGGCAAGTTCGCCGACGATGTGGCGGTTGTCGGGGTCAGTGCATGCATTCTATACTAGCCAGGGGAATTTTGTGGACCTCGCGCGGTCACCTACTGTAATATTAATGGCTCGAGTATGAAATTTGCTTAATCATGACTAACGGGATGACCCAATGGAATCACAATAGGTTCGCCGCCATTCGCCCGTCGCGTCAATTCCAAATAATGATCGCTGCGGAGCCTGCGTGAAGAAGCATGAAAGAGTGTGTAATTCAGTAGAGCTTTGCAAAATTATATCGATTTTGATTTTGTGCCTCTTTCCCGAGAAAGTTCGCGAAATTTAATAAAGAATGGTAAGGACGATTTAATAGAAATAAAAAGTTAATCAAATTTCAAAGTGAAATCTCGCTCGCTAACTTGCTTTCGTTCAATTTATTCAACTAACTTTCTTGGTTCACAAGAACAACTTTTACGTCCAATCAGTGTATTTTCTTTGAAGCGAAAAGATTCAATTTAATTAACGCAATTTCCGCAATTTTTTGGCTTGATAATATTAAAAATATCTTTAAAATATTTAATAAATATGCTTTTAAACAATATTGTGAGAATATTTTCAAATACATGTAATTTATTGTTATAACTTCAAAATGTTAAGATATATGTATATAAGAATTTTATCTTCTTCGCTGGAAAACAAATACCTTCATGAATATTTCTCCTCCTCAGACACGATTCTAATGGCCAGTAGCCAGTAGTTTTCTTGCTTAATTAGTGTGAGTAATGCCGCGCATTTGACCATTTCGTATCTGTGGCCACGACGGTAAAAAGATATTGCGCGTAAAGAAAACCCGGAGAACGCTAAAAGTGGGAATGACAAATCCGAGGAGCCGGGAAAACAAAGCTCAACTGAGGGATCAAAATTACGAAAAACAATGAAAAATGTTCATTAGTTATAGGGGAATCAAGTACGTCCATTTTGTTCCTAACAAAATCGTCTCGGTTATATCTCACGCTATGCGAAAAACACGTTTGCATCTATGCTTCCTGTATTCCACGTTACACATTACATATCGCCACTCACACACACGTGTATGAATATAAAAATATAAAATCTGGAAGTTTTTTATAAATTAATAAATTAAATTATAATATCACCTATCATTTGTGTGTGATCGGTTATCTATATATAATTTCAAAGTTATGAAATGTAAGTAAATATCCGATTACAAATGTAAGAATTCAAATTTCAAAATTCCCAGAAAATGTACATAACTTACGTTGTTATAAATATATATATTCAGAAAAAACTAAATGTTTTTATTATAACTATAAAAATATAAGATTTACATAATTGTCGTTTTGAAATAGATAACTTTCTTTTTATATAAATTTTTGTATTACTAAAATCTAGATCAATGCTAAATTGCTTCTAAATATTAAATATTGTCAAATTGATACTTTGTTTGTATTGAATTTTGAAGATAGGCATTAAATTCCTCGAAATGTGATTTGATAAATGCAAATATTTTACTAATTATAATGCCAATATATTACTAAAATTAATTTTAATACAATTTCTCGGAAATTATATGTTACGATTTATTTGATAAATTTAATAGATTAATTTTGAAATGATTTATAAAACAGGTTCTTTTCTCTATAGGAAACAGACAACAAAATATTAATTCTTACCTTATTTTATTTCTTTTTAAATAATATAAAATTACGTTAAGGGATAGCGATGATGAGGCTATAAAATATTAGAATAAGGTTGTCAAATTATAAGAATAAATGTGTATTATAAATAAGTATTTGCGCGTTTTCTATTATAAATTAATTGAAATATGCTGCTGTGAATTATTTTGTTTTATTCATACGTTCTCTTTTAATAATATTTCGTTTTTCGTTTCAAGTTTTATTCGCTATTTTCTTTTAATAATAAAATTTTTATTCTTCTGTCAATGAATGTCCCATAGATGGCCTCAATATTAAAAATAGCACAGAGACAAAAGAATTTCTGTACGGAATATCTCCGCGCGGGATAGCTGCGATTAGCAGAAAAAGGAGATGTAGCGCACTTTGAGGCTAAATTCGCTTACACGCTTCGGATATATTCGACTTTAAGTGAGAGTTGTATACATGAGTGTTTTGTGTATGTGTCACTAATTGAAATGATTCGCGCGATATTAAGGAAATACTAAAAAAAATATTTTATTTTTACATAAAATTGAATAAAATTTAAATATGAAAATAGGCCTAGAGAGTAACGGTACACGGAGGTTCTTGGTGCCTAATAATAATTTGAATCCTGGTTGAGGTGTTATTTTTCGCAATAAGTTCTTTACAGTTTTTTCGGGAAATGGTGGAATGGGGGATCTTATAGATGCTAGTGAGCATCAAAAATTATTAAATTGCTCGTCAATTTAATATGTGAATTAATTATTCCGGCTTCATGTAAGGACTGTGTTTCAAGACCGACGAATATGCGGCGCGCAGTTCGCATGAGCAAGAATATTCACAAAATAATTATTATTAGGCACCAAAATCCTCCGCGACCGATATAAGCTTTCTTTCATATTTATAATAATTTTATCTAATAAAAATTGAACTTTTCTTCGCCAGTAAATAATAAACTCATAGAAGACTCATTATATCTTCAGTTGTCAATCTGTGTGGACGTGCTTCTTGATATAGCTTATTTATTTTACTAGTGACAATATACTTTTGTTTTAAATTTAACCGACGCGACGCACGAATCATTTCATACAATTTGATCTATTGCTGTTTTTGTGAGATAAATAAAACGTTATGCACTTGATAAGGACCGGAATCTCGGTTGAAATGTTGTGCTAATCAACTAAATAAATATTGCCAGTTTGGTCGAAGTAAATGAGTCTTCTATGAGTTTACAATCTAATGCTCATGCGAACTGCGCGCCGAACTTTCTTTATAGTTTTTTCGGGGTAGGGAGGATCTTATAGAGAGATGCTTGTTAGCATCAAATTATTAAAAATTGCTCGTTAACTGTGTTTCAAGTTCAACGAATATGCGGCGCGCAGTTCGTATATGAGCATTAGATTGTAAAATTATTAGGCACTAACAAAGAACCACCGTGTACCGTTACTAGGCCTATTTTTATATTTATATTTGACAATTTCGATGCTCCTAATTTTATTTATTTTTGTTAAATAAAATTTGTTTCGTTAAAAATAAAACTTTTTTATTTAAAAATATGTTTAGTGCTTTAAAAACACCTTTAAAGTTATGTATATTTAATGCTTAAAAAACACATTTAAATATATGTTTATTTAAATATATGTTACGAAATCAATAAACAGTAGTAGTGCGTATAATAGAATAAATTGAAAACAGGAAAAACAACAATATTAATTTACTTGCAAAATATTAACAAGATATAAAATATAATATAATAATATAATGCATATATATTATATTTTATATCTTGTTAATATTTTGCAAGTAAATTAATATTGCTGTTTTTCCTGTTTTCAATTTATTCTATTATACGCACTACTACTGTTTATTGATTTCGTAAGATTCCGTGAAAATATTATTATGTCGCAGTAATAAATTCTTTCAATACAAATTCGCTTGACAGACATGTAACTGCTTACAGCGACGATCGGACGGCTTCACTACTGTAAGGGAGTACGATGTCGAATATTCGGAAAGTAGAAATAGTTCCACGTCGTCTATCTCTCTCTTTCTCTCTCTTTAATTCTAGGTCTCTCTAGTAGACTTCCTTTTGTAACATGAAATAAAAGCGCAATTCTGGAACTACGGAATGATTGATTAATTCGCGCAAAGAAAGCGCGACATGAAATTTCGATCAAGCGAAAGTACGTTACGTCGGCCATTACCGCGAATCGCGTATCGCGGATTTACGCGCGATGAATATCCTCGACGTCGGCGAAATCGACGGAGTTTCGTAGCCCGTCGTTGAATGGAGTCTTACGTACCTCAATCCGTCTCCGACCGTCGCCTTTCCTTCTTCCGCACGAAATCGCGACATCGCGACGGACTGGTCTGTCGCGATGTCGCGATTTCGTTGACTTCGAAAAAATCGACCAATCCTAATCGTGCGGTGGGGTTACGGACAACACAATACTCGATTGGGTTGGTCGATTTTCTTACGCTTACGTCTTACGTCGTTACAGAATTTTATGTGTGATGGCCTTAAGCTAGTGGCACTTAGAAAAACATAAGCAGTAAGCAGGGTTGGGTAGTGCCTAGTTAAAAAGATAAAAGTTAAGTTAAAAAGTTAAAAAGTTAAATAATTTTAACTTAACTTA
>NJRP01000150.1:336921-350490 GCA_003063835.1 Aphaenogaster floridana | reverse complement strand
AGATCATAATTGAGAATAAGGATTTTCAGTAGGGTAATTACGCCTCGATCCCACGCGGTCTCCGTATCAAGAATTTGCATGTGATCTAGCCACGTGTGCCACGTGTGTGTCACGTCGCTCCTTTTGTTCTGCAATGCACCGTCGCGTGCGTCATAATTTTATACGATACATAGAGCAAATTACAATGCAATAATGAAATATTCCACGACTACCTACCGCACGTGGACCCGCATGGAGGGGCCACGTGGACCGCACTCTGAATGCGAAGACGAAATGCAGCCGAAACACAATTACGACTCCCTTCCCCACATTGTTCAGAATGATTGTTTCATTAGCGCGGCAATTTCGCGGAAAGGAAACCGCCAATCACATTTTGGCACACGCGCTTCCACCCGCATTTTAGCGGTAAACGACCACGCGACGGACGAACGACAGCTAAGTGATGAATAACAACTAACTAGGCGAACAGAAAACAGTATTGTTGTTGTTGTTCGTCACGTTTAGCTGTAAATTCGGGGCTTGTGTACGAAGTGCTGCGAAATGCCAAAGAGGAATTCGACGTAAGGATTAATCATTATTGTTGACTTCAATACCAGCGAAAGATTCGGTTCTGGTAAACAGGAAAAGGAAGATCGTTCCTGGAATCGATTACGGTGATCGTATAACGTTCATTTATCGCGTGTCATCAGCTGATGTGCCCATCGATCGTGGCACGCATAACGAAAAGAGATCCTCCCCAGTGAAAAATGAGGTCGGAAAACAGGTCGGAAAAACGACTATTAGACGTCTAAGTTGTCTAATAGACGTCTAATAGTCGTTTTTCCGACCTGTCATTTCTCACTGGGTCTTTGCGAGCCGCCGACGATCTCTGCTCCTGCGTCTCCTGCGCGAAATGTCGCTCGTCCACCAAATGCGGGCGTACTTAAATCCGTAAAAGACGAACGACGTCGATCGTAAAACGTTTCGAATCTCGCTTCGAAAGCGCGTTTACGAATCGCCGCCGTCACGCGTTGCTTTCGTTAATTAGGTGAGCGTGTCTGTCCGCTCATTCTCCGCCCGTAATGCGCATACAACGATGTTTATCGATTTTACCACGTGCGACAAACGCGTTCCGATCCTTTAACATGATTTGCGGGTCAGGCCACGTTAAGCATTTCGATCGATATCGTAATATTGGAAGCGTATGATGCGTTATGAGCGCATATAGACCATCTTTTCATTGTTCACTGTTCTTCGTTTCGTATTTTCGTTCGAAACAGCTTGATAGACGCTTATGATTTATCGTTTGCTTGAAATTAATATTAAATATTTCAAGATTGTCGTTAAGTTAAATAAATAAGTTAAATTAAGTTAAATTAAAGCTTTATTGACATCTTCGTTAAATTAAAGGGAAGAGGACGCGAAATAAGGCAAAATCTAAGGCATACCTATCTTTAAGTTTTTTCTCATCAAATCATGTCAACGTTTTTGAATCCTTTTTTATTCCTTTTCTAATATAATTAGCTACATTTTGAACAATGCTTTTTTAAATAACTTCTTTCTAGATTTTAATTATTGTTTAAAAAAGTCAGTTTCTTACTCTTGTCTTTTAATAAAATTACAATTTTTTAAAGCCGGACAATCAGAACATAGTTTGTCCATTTCTGAAGAGATTAAAAAGATTGTAAAAATCGGTTCGGTACTTTCCAAGAAAAAGATACATAAGGATTTAAAAATATTATTTCACGGAAGAAAGCTTTTAAAAGGATTGTACAAAAGAGAAGAGCTTCAAAGGTTTTGATACTATTTCAAAACCTCACGTCCTTTGCAACGATTTCTTTTTCTTCTTTTTCTTTATCTATTTCAAATCAAAACTACAAACGGAGAAAATTCTCTCTCTCTGTACTAGATGGTAAATTAAATAAAAAGTTAAAAAAAATTTTAGTTATTTCTTGATTATTCGCTTCTAACTATTTAGATCGCGAGAAGACTATATACTCAATTCCTTTTTTTAGACATTTAAACATATTTAAAAATTATTTTTAGATCACAATGTGCAGAAATCCACTTTCTTTTAAGAAAATAAAAGATTTTGATTATTTTTAAGTGAAAAATGACTTCCTCCTTAATATTGAGTTAATAGTTTCGTTATCCATTAACAATGTTGATTTCAATGTTAAATGATATTAAATAATTAAATTTCTGCGTTTCTAACAAAAATAAATGAAATCTAAATTTGTCACAAGAGAACTTAAACATTTATATTTCTCTACGAAGAAACTAACAAACTACTGACTTCCATCATTATCATATATGACGCAAGTTTTGTTTGTATAAAAGAACTTTAACCTTGCTTGTTAATGAATATTAATGAGATTGCCTTTTGTAATGTTTATTGGTAACTTGCTGATTAAGTCGTTTTAAATGATGAGTCATATTCTGTGTTACACTTTAATAATTAAAACGGTATTTCATTATATTAAAATAATAATTAAAACAGTATTTCTGTATATTAAAACATTTTTGGATTTGCTACACTTAAAAATGTATCAATATCGTCGATCAATTTTTTTATTTATACGATACGTTTCTGGAATGATAGTAAATAGTTTCATAAAGATAAAACACTTCAAATTGATTTTTATATACAACGTTCAATTGATTCCAAACGTCATGAAGAAAAATCGATTTAGTGCTTTTATATCAAGAAAGTACTTCATATACGGGAAATTATTATATTTCTAAAATTTTAAATACATTTTGATAAATAGCAATATTTTTCTTGAAAAGAATTCGATAATATATTTTTAATACTTTGCTAAAATTTCAGTTTTCAATCGCATATAATCTAATCGCATCGGACTCGTGGTATTATATTAGAACCGTCGTCATTCTTCGTTTGCTGTCAAATGTCTGTCGTCGGGATTAACTGCGACAATTCTGGGACACCCGAACAGGGATTACGCGTTTTACGAAGAAACGGTTCGTTTGTCCGTAAGAACGGGGACAGCTGACGGTCAATAAATACCGATGAGCCCACCGGGCGACTATTTGGCAGAGGGACACACGCGAACCCTCGACTCTGATTCACGCGCGCGCTCCGAAAATTCGTGCGACCGATTCCGAAAACCGAGCGAAGCTGAGGGAAACTCGGCCATGTGCCAAAAACGCTCTTCTGCGAAGAGAGTGACAAACGGCGTCGTCGTCGTCGTCGTCGTCGCGCACCTTGCACCCCTAAGGGTCCGCGTCGGGTGCAACGACCCGGTGCAACGATTAATATACGGCGCGACAGTAACAATAAAGTGACGAAAAAACCGTTATCGATTCGCGTCCGCCGCCCGATACAAACGATACCGTCGAATTCTATTTCGAGTTTCCGAAACGAATCAGCACACAATGTAGCTAATCCGATTTCGCAACTTCATTTCACGTCTCGTACAATGAATTTTCTCGACAACGTGCTCGACGCGGACGATCGAAATGCGTGACACAGTTAGAGATTTATCGATCGTGTCCATCCATTGTCCAACGGAAACCGTTGATCGCGTATCGCAGTTGGTGCGCCTAGAATAGCCGGCAGGACGACAGAAAAACTGGAACTTGATAGCTTGATAAACCGGTTCTAATCGTGGCAGGGAATCGATATCTTATCTCCCTCCCCATCGCGCTAATTGAACGCCGGGTCGGAAGGTACCACACATTATTTTCATCACCTTTCTGCACAGGAAAGGCTAATTAATTATCAATTGAAATTTTCACAGGCAGACAGGTGCTTTGTATAAAATATGAAAGGTTGTGTGAATGGTTGTGTGTCAAATAATTTAATAATAGATTATTTAATGAAGCTTTTATTAAACGAAGAAGATCTGATATTTCGACACAAATTATAAAATAATAAAAGAATTGTTTTTAAATAATTCCCTTTTGCTTTATCTCATTAAGTCAGACCTGGGTGCTTTTACGAGGAAATTTTCATTTTTTATATACGAAGTTTTTTAACGCGTGTCGAATAAAAATGCGGAAGAAACTGCATTGATCCAATCCTATCCATGATGATGGCTGAATGCTGAAATAATCTAATAATAAGTTATTCAATTAAACACTTAACAAACGGAATAAAATATAATTCTAATACGTGGTTTATAAAATAATATTTAAAATTGTTTTTATATAATTTTTATACATTTCTATACATTTCTATATACATTTCAATTTTTATACATTTTATACAATTTTTATACATTTCTCTTTTGTCTTACCTCAATAAGTAGGACGTGTGTTTTTACAAGGGAAATTTTTCGCCGTTAGGATTTACGAAGTTAACGCATATCGAGTAAAAATGCGGAAGAAACTTCACTGTCCTATCCATCCTATTCGTGACGATGAGAAACGAAACATGTCACACACACGCAGCACGGTTCGCACGGTTCTATAAATAGCCGTTAACCAAATGCAGTACTCGAGAAACCTATTACATGAGATAATTCGTAAATCAATCCTACGTAATAAGATGGAACGGAAATCGTCTTCTAGAAACTAGAGAGGCGTTTTATTCCACCGATTCATTTTTATAGAAGTTCCTCTATCGAGTCTAAGATATATGTATATTCTATTGTGAGAGAGTCACATAGAAGAAAAAATACTTAGTCTTACGTATCTAGATGTTTATATGTATTATCAGAATCGATGGGAGAAAGGGAGAAGGGAGAGGTGGTACACGTTACCACGGCCCGATGATCCGAAAGGGATCCGGTAAGTCAACTTCCGTTACACATTTTCCAGTATCATCTTCCTTAGTATCAGTCTATCAGTTTTAATATCTCTGTGGTACACAGAGAGAATTTTATATTAAAAATTACTATGTATGGCAGTAGCGGTGGACCGTTGCTGGAATTATAAAAATTTTTACTATGTTATTATATTAATAATTATTAAATTCTTTTGTGAAAACATAATAAAAATTTTTATAATTCGAGCATGGTCCACGGCTACTGCTATACATAGTAATTTTTAATATAAATTTTCTCCGTGTATATACATATACATGCGCGCACGCTTATAATATCACTTGAGATAGAATTCTTCAAGTAAGAGTTTGGATACTGTCCGCTGTTTTCAGACTATGGTACGCTTTTCAAAAAAGTTCAAGTCAGTTTAGTACTTATGCAGTTTATTAATAAGAAAATGAATTTAATTCAGTAGTATATACAGAGTGTCCCATTTTAAAACCTCCACGCAAATATCTCGAAAAATATGGAAGATACGGAAAAATGTTTCAAACAAAGGTTGCATGGTTTCGAGGGGGCCACATAATGAAAATATCAACTTGACCTTCAGTGACCTTTACAAAGTAAGGTCAAGGTCACCTTAAATTTTTTAAATAGAACCCCCTATTTTTTATTGCATATTCTTGTAGCTTATCTCAAGAGCTTTCCAAAACACTATAATTAAGTATTTTTTCATTAAGTACTTTCCGAGTTATGAGGCTTGAAAGTTACAGTATTTTGACATAAAATACAAAATATCTTCTAAAACATTCAGTTTTCGGTAATGTTACCTTAATACTTTTAAAAAGTATGTAGATGCATGTTGCAAATTACGTATTTTTTCTTAAAAGCAACCTTTGTCTTTTTTTCATACCAATTGATTCGTCTCATTATTCTGTGTGCATAAAAGTATTAAGGTAACATTACCGAAAACTGAATGTTTTACAAGGTATTTTGTATTTTATGTCAAAATACTGTAACTTTCAAGCCTCATAACTCGGAAAGTACTTAATGAAAAAATACTTAATTATAGTGTTTTGGAAAGCTCTCGAGTAAGCTACAAGAATATGCAATGAAAAATAGGGAGTTCCATTTAAAAATTCAAGATGACCTTGACCTTACCTTGGAAAGGTCACTGAAAGTCAAGTTGATATTTTTATCATGTGGCCCTCTCGAAACCATGCAACTTTTGTCTGAAACATTTTTCCGTATCTTCCATATTTTTCGAGATATTCGCGTGGAGGTTTTAAAATGGGACACCCTGTATATAATCGTATATATAAATATTATTTTTATTGTAATATAAATAATGTAATTGTAAAATAAATAATGATAAAATAAATATAAATATCTTCGTAGTCTGAAACATATAGCTGATCAAAAATTGTCTCTAATCGGTATCCAAACTCTTGAAGAATTCTAACTTGAAGGAAATAAATGGTCGTAGAAACTTTTATTTTGCGCTGAAGAGTTGAAATCTACAAGTTAAATATTTCTATATAAGCAATTAATTCAATTAAATAGAAAATCAAAATCATGTCTGTAAGTACATTTATTCTATAATGCCAGTCATAAACTTTTCGATAATGACGGACGAATACTTTTTTTGTATAGTATGTATATGCAACTTGACTATACGGACTGTGTCAATGCATCCACGTGTACGATGAGTTTTTTTAGAAGAGCCGGTATATTGATAATATATTGATGAATGCGTCGCGGGATCTTCTTAATGTATAATTATTCTCGCACATGATTGTTCTCACACGTGCGTCATTTATAATGTCTCGTCAACTACTTCTTGACATCTTTGTAATGTATAAAAGATGATTACAAGTGGTATATGTGAAATATCATTTTAATATGAAAATTATGTTATGAAATAAATCTGTTTTTATTGATTTTGTTCGTAGTCTCTTTGTAGGATAAGAGAAAGACGGGGAGAGGGAAAGAGCAGAATGGAAAATTATTTTTACCGGGGTCCGGATTCGTTCTCCGCACAGCCCTGCGTATTATATTAGCTAAATTTATCTTGCTCGCTTTTGCGCTAAAAGCGCTGCTGGTCGACGTAGTGCTTCGAAGCGCTTTCGTAAAGCAATGACGTCAAAATTTCCTAGCAATACGTCATCATTTTCCACTTACACTCACTTTTTCAAAAGAAGTAGTGCGTAAGTGCTTTCAGTTAAGACGAACACAATATTATTGGTTTATAAGTTTCGAACGTAAAAAAAGAGAAATTTAAAAATAAAAAATATTTTATTTAATAAAATCGTATCTCAAATAACCGATTCAATTAAGGAAAATTATAATATCAAATTATTACTAAACAAAGTGCAAAGTTATAAAAAAAAAGAAGATAATTTATTTAAAATATTTCATACTTTTGTTAATTAATTTTTCTCAATCGGATATCATATATGAGTTTTTCATTATCAAGATATTTATGTATCAAAATATTTTTTATTATGATGTTACTCATGTTACGATAACTGCAGAAGTAAATAGTTTTTCAATATATGAATTACTCTGTATTCTTCTACATAGTTTTATTTCTTTATGAATAATTATTATTTTGATATTTTCTATGTATATTCACCAGTAAGAAGTCCAATTTGTCGATGTTATATATTTTTGACACAATATAGATAGAATTCTCTTTTTTTAATTTAGAAGATTTTAGTTTAATTAATTTATCTTAATATGCTTAACAGTCTTATCTACTAAATTATAAATATAATAAATATAATTCTTTATAAGTTTATATAATATTATTTATAAATAATAATTTAGTAGATAAGACGGGGTTAAGCATATTAATATTTAAATGTCTTAAATAAAGATTGACATAATTCGATATCATCTTCACTTTCTTTCACTTTCTTTTAATAAAGATAAAATATAGTATTATAAAATTCATTCATTGTTAAACCTAATAATTGACGTCGATTTTTGCTAAATGCAGCCAATTTTAAAACTATTTTCGTCACACTAGACACGCTAATTGCCGTTCGGCTTGCAAATAGCATTATACGCTAGATGAACGAACAGAAACGCTGCTTCTGAGTGTCAATACTTACAGCAAGCTATAAAAGCGAGCAAAATGTATTTAACCATTGTATTGTAAAAATCAGGAAACGAGGAAGAAAATAACATTTAAAACACGACTTAAGAAACGCGAGAGTTAAGTTGCGACGCCGCGTTTATCTTTCCGTCGACAATGGATGAATTATCGCTACACGATATTGTCATTTTATTTGCAATGTGTTTCAACGACGCGACGCAATGTGTTCCACTCAAATGCGTCGCACGAAGCATGAGCCACAACGAAATACACGCATTCCATGTTCGTGATAACTGCATAACAGTGCATAGCCATCATTTATCTGACACCACGCGACGCCGAAATTTAAATGCACGTGTTGCTCTCGCAATTCAGCTTTCTTATCATTTATCAAATCATAAAAAGCCGAAATATAGACAAAGTAAATATATAGTAATAAAACGGTATAATTGCAGTTCATAAATAAAGGAAACGACAAATAATAAGTCAACAAAACTATAATAATTAAACATTATAATAATTACACCCGTTACATTGGTACCAATCTGTAATATAGTCATGAAATTAAATTTTAAACTATTTAAGTTAATTATTTCTATAAGAAAATAGTGCAATAAAATATTAGAACGCGAAAAATTATTTATTACTCATAATACACATTTTTATCGCATTATTTTCAATTGCGCCATAAAATCTTGTAAACATCTTTAGTATCCAATTTTAAACATATAGCAAGAAGCTTATGCAAATGTTCATGCGGGGCAGCTCTCGTTAATCTCAAAAACAATTCAAGACGTTCGGAATTACGGAAGCAGAACGATGGACCCTGGCGAGAGTGTTACATCTTCCCAAACGTAACGCAAAAAGACGAAGCGGCGTTTTTCCGTTGCGGAAGTGTTATTCGAGAAATCCGAAAGAAAAGTTGCGACAGCGCGTTTTCGACCGGCGCGCGGCGCCACTTGCTACGGCTCTGATTTACGACGTGTAGCGCGTATTACAGGAGGTCTCGCGGGACTTGCGCGTGGCGACGGCACCTCTCGGAGCAGGCGAGCGAGCCGCTGCGCAAACGCGCAGAGCTGAACCGCGCGCCACTATAAATAGCGGCGGTGAAAGTTTCTGCGGACAGTACTCTGCGCGCGATCGATCACTGAGTTCTGTGACGTTCGTTTGTTACGAGCAGCTAGACACATCGCGCTTCTCGAAAGAGTTCCCTTTCGTTTCCGCCAACGCAGATTCGATCTCGTGAGATCTCGCTCGTGCGACCAAGCTCATACGCAGAGAACCTACAGCGGTCAACCTTCCAGGGTCATCGCCAAGGCGAAGTCGTCGTCAAGGCGAACGAGCGAGAGAGAAAGAAGAGAAAGGATAAGGGACAAAAAAAGGCAAGCAAGCAGGAGTAATAAGCCAGGATGCCGGCCGACATATCGCACAGCAACTTCCTGCGGTACAACCAGTCGAGTCTGAAGAACTCGAACGTGGATTCCTGCTGGAACACCGAGAACATGAGCGGCTATATGACCTTGATCGGGCCGAACGGTCATCGACAGCGTGTACAGGTGAAGGTCTATCGCACCAGCGTGGAGCACTTTGCGGTAATCTACCCGCAGAAGAAGATATGCCAACCGCTCGGCGTGCTGAATCTGAGGAACACTACGGTCGAGCGTTACGAGGATGAAGGTTTCCTCGTGAGGCAGAAAGGCGGCGACTTGCCGATCGCCCTGACCTTCCTCATGGAGAAGAGGAGTGAGCTGGACTATTGGATCCTCGCGTTCACCGCTAGGACCAGCCCACTGGTGCATCATAGCAGCCTGCCGATCGTCGAGGAGGAAGAGATCTAAGGGATCTCCGTCGTACCACAGTTATGCGTCGTATCAGCCCTGTCGGCACGACGGACGGCCGAAAGCCAAATCGAGTGAGTTCGAGGAGAGGAGGATCGTTACCGGTTCTCCTTACCGCGAGGATTTCTCGAGGCCTCCCGAAATGTCCCCTGGATACGAGGATTCTCGTAGGAGGGGGTGGGAGAGACATCACTGTGTGCGAATTCCGGCGAATTATCAAATGCGGATGCACCGGTGCATTTATATTCTTCTCTTCCTCCAGAAACGTGCTCTTCCGGGCTCCCCAAGTGCATCTAGGAACCGGCGCGAAGCCGGTGGACCTTGAAACGTATCTGACTTCCGAAAGATCAGATCTGAATCCGATCGGATCGGTCAGACGCGAGTGTCCGGGCAAGAAGCGATCGATCGAGAGATCCCGAGGGATCGCTTGGACTCTTGGTCATCGTTATCATCGCGCACGTTATCACCATGTTCGCGCGATGGTCGTGTCGCGAGGCCATATTGGCATTAAACCCTAGCAGCTAGCATCATCGATCGCGGCCAGCTGTGACCAATCGCGGCGTACGTTCCAACCGGAGCCGGAACGCTACGAGGAGAAGTGGAGGAAGAGGCGAAAGAGAGGTGGAAGAAGAGAGGAAGGAGGAAGAGGAGGAGGACAGGGAGAAGGACGACAGGGTAGGGAAGAGAGGACCAGGTACAACCGGCATTTTTCCTGCGGGACTGCCTACGCGTCGTCGTCATGGTCATCGTCGACAGCACCGCGGGGCCGGCGTCGCTCGCCCCCTTTCCACGCGGGGAACAACCGTTAACTTCGACCTGGCAACCGCCATGTTCCCGATCCGCACCCGGCCGGCCAGCAGGACGCGGCCTTTCCCGCGAAGCCTCGAGACGCGGTCTCCGGTGTCAGGGACCGCGGAGGGAGCGCCTTCGTTTCCTTTCGTTCGCGCTTCGCTTCCCCCGAGTGCCTTGACGAGAGGCCTCGGAGCACCCAATTATTATCTGCAACCGGATCGAGACGCTCGGGCCTGATCTCGTTGAATGTTTAATGAGCGCCGGCCACGCTTCCTTCCCGTGTGTGTCCACGACCCCGTGGCGGTGCGGCAATTGTCCCTTTTTTTTTTCTTCCGAACGGAAACAGCGACACCGTTGATTATCATTATCAATATAATTTATGCAACGAATGTATCATTCGGTTCTCTTCAAAATGTGCCGACTCGTTTAGAATTTTATCGAATCTGTTGTCAAATAAAGGAGGAATGCGATTGTTAATTATGTACATATTCCGAACACGAGATCAGGCTCGGTACTTGACCATCGACAAGATGACCTTGATTTTTTACGACCATTCATCCATTCGGTTCCCAAAAAGAATATCGACGAGTGTATTCATTCGATATGATTTATATGCAATAATCTTTCTTTGCGGAACACGGTCTTAATACTTGACAGAATAGAATCGGAGAGATGCCACGTTTATAGATTTGAAGAGCTGCGAGAATACAGCTTAGAGCTGTATATAGTGGGAAGAGCTTAGGGAAATATAACTTCTGAATTTACGAAAGTGCAGATGGACGACGTCTTAGCGGAACCGTTTCGTGAAAATAGCCGTTTGTAAAATCGATGTAGCCTCTGTCGTCACCTCGTCGTGAGATAACTTTACGATTGTCTGTGATATTACGTAGGCGATGACACTGTCGTTGCGATAGGCATCATATCTTATTAATGTAGAGTAGTGAATCGTCCGCGAAACCGCTGCGCGTCCGCTCCAGGGATTTATTTGTAATTATGCGAATTACACCGAACTTAAACATACCATACCTGACTAAGTGATTGTAACGAGGTCCTTGAAGAGGATAGAGTTGGAATACAGAGATCACACATATCCTCTCGTTGCGTTCATTTTCTCTTACGCCGATCTGACGCCAGTATGACGTCGTTCGCCCGACATCCCACGCAATCCCGCAGATCCCAATTTGCCATTTGAAGGTGAAGAGTTCAGCGAGATTTCGCGTACGATCCTTGTAAATAGTAGTTAGTTGATGAGCGCGTGATTGCGAAATTGCAAGCGTTATAGAAGAGTCTCGACTTCCTTATATAATTTCCTACTAGATCTACTCGTAGCCTACTCTAGATAATCTTTTGAACTTTTTATAAGAGCATGACCATTGAGCTACTTCCAAGTTCTTCCGTTTAGCCTGACTTCCCTGACTAGGATCCGTAGTAATATGCGTGAAACACGCAACAAACAATTTACATACATGTACGTACATACATATACATATATATACATACTCGTATATATATACATACATATACGAGATTACAATTCTGTATATAAAATGTACTACGAAAATAAATGTAGTCAATGTGTCTTCAAACTGCTTTGTGTTTGTGTTTATTATCTTGCATACCTACTCTTTATTTTATAGATATTTTTCTACATAGTATATATGTATATCTTCAAATATAAATAATTACAATGTGCTCTCTCTTCTTGGCGCGAAATCATATTTTGATTTTTATTATAAAATCGCCAGTATTCCAAGAAATTCTTGATTATAGTGGAACTCTCTATTAGTAACTTTAATAATATTATTTTTCTATTAGATTCATATAATTTAAATATCTAAATGATGCTATTAACGAAAAATATGAACTCTGTAACTGACAGTATCCAGCCGATCGTGACTATCGTATGAAAGGCAAAAGGAAACCTTTCGGTCATTGTGCTACCGTGCACACCGTGCGCGATTCCTGTTCTAGAACCGGCTTGGTAACGTTATATTTCCGGCTTGCATTAAGCAGGTTTTATGAGCAGCGGAAAATAAAAGAGATCACAGACTCGATGTTACTCGGTCTCACTCGAAGTAGCTTATCGCGCTGAAATAAACGGAATACCCGCAAGAGTGATAAATGGAAATGTTTTCCACTTATTTACGAGTTCTAGTTGCTTCTATAAATAAGGCTTCGCCAACGATACGTACAACAAAAATATTTTAAGCCGATAAATATTTATCAAGCATTTTTATAATGTTTTTATTACACGTGACATATTGCACATACGATAATTTAATAGATATAATTAATTTGTACACATCTTGGAATCTTCTTAATTATAAAGTGTTTTCATATTTCTAAGATTAATATACATATATTATTTCTGTAATTAATACATACATATATATTTATTCTTGCTTTTTATTTTTATTCCCGATATTGCATATTTTGTGTTGTATTACATTTGAAGATTTATAATTACAAGAATTATTATATAATTTTATTTTTCTTTATTGACCGTATCTCGGACAATTGATAAATCGCGCGATTATTATGTAATATATGTATATTATATGTATTACATACTATACCGTTTCGACCGATCGATACTTCATTTCTCGCTTCTGCGTGTGTTTTCGTAGAAATCGCGTGTGAACATATATGACATTCGCAAAGATGATTTATTATTATTGCCGAGCGAAGTCGCGCGATCGAAAAATGAGCAATCACGTTGGAATATTTACTCGATTCCGCATAAATGATAAATCACTATTTTTATTAATCGGAAAATATCCCTGTTAAAAAATCGATTCAAAATATTCAATCGTTTTTAATTGTAGTTATGAATTAGGAATTAACAGCGTGATTATATAATTGATTACGATAAAGTTTTAATCATTTATTTACAATAAATTTCATCAAAGCGATAAAGAACAATAAGTTAATATTAGAATTCTATCGTATTCCAACGATTGAATTCGCTTTCATCAGATAATAATAGGAAATGATAACATTTCATTCGGAATATAAAAAGTGAAACGATACATCGGAGAGAATTTTTTGTTATATTTTGCCGCAAAATTCACTACAAATTTTACTATGTTTGGTAATAAGCTTGGAACAACTTGGCAACCTGTCAAATATTATT
>NJRP01000150.1:310884-328334 GCA_003063835.1 Aphaenogaster floridana | reverse complement strand
ATACATACATACACACACACGGACATTTTGTTAAAATGTGTTTTTTCGACGTTTTAAAACAATCTAAAAGCTTTAACAAAGAAAACTAGAAAAAATATTTTTTTATGAAAACAAAGCTTCCTCGTAGAGGAAGCAAAATATAATATTCTGTTATTTTACAATTCTCACACAAGTAAATATAGATTCAGTGATTATTTCATAGTTATTCACTGGTGTCGCATATATCCTATCGCACTTCTATTCGTTCGATTTATTTTCGATAAAAGCCGAAATTATCGATTAACCGCAAGCCGGAGAGACTGGCCCGTGAAAAACCATTCATTCGAAACGAAGATAAAATAGTAACCATTGCCCAACGGGCTCTTGCCAAACCCGACGACCGAGTTTCTTTGTACCAGTTTCCAGGCTTGCGCCAGGGTTCTCTTTCTAGGCTAAAGAAAGAATAAGAGCGATCACGAGAACATTTCCACGATTCTGCTAGCTTCGTAAGCGTAACAGATATTCTTTCTGATTCCCAGAAAGAAAACCGAGGAAGCTGTATCATATATATGTATCAACGAAAGAAACTAAAAGGTATTAAAAAATATTATATATATATATATATATATATATATATATAACGATAATAGCGCCAAAGATTATTTATGCATTAACCTGAATCAGTATATTAAAATATTTTTCCATTATATACACCTATAACAAGATACAATTTAATCATTGATTCTTAAATATGAAAGAGATAAATGCGAATCCGCGCGAATCATGGAATAATTTTGACCAGCGAGATTCTAAAGGCAAATTAATCTGTGCGAGGAAGAATGTCAGAGTCAACATGAAATGTAGCTCGTACGCGTCCTTGCCGACCTCAGGAGATCATGAGAGAGGATAGACCCTCTAGATCGTCATAGCGACGAGCCAACGGCCCCGAAGAGACCGTCAAGGGGCGACAGCCTCATATGTATGTAGTGGTGCTCCTCCATCTCAATTAATTCCCATCTGATCCCACCAGATTTCACGCGTCAAAGAAAGATCAAGAACCTGGACGTCTGACCCAGTTTGCACACGGCATTATATATCGTTACGACAGTAAGCACAAGAGCAGTTTTTTTTTAACGCAGACTCCGAAACAACGTGGATTAACTCCGTAAAAAATAAAATTTCGTTGTGATGTCAACGATACCACTTGGTAAACAGGTATGTGAAGTTAGCACCCCAAAACGCGAATTTTTATAAAATGCCAATGGCATTCGTTTGTCCACTTTTATCCACCCAACATTTTCGTTTGTCCACTCTTCAAAAAAAAGTTATGACCAAATTAAAAAATTGGACAAAATTTGACATCAGCATCCCCATGAACATTTTTCATTAAATACGAAGAGGGATACGATTGTCCACGATTTGTCCACGTTTGTCCAAACAAAATTTTCGTTTGTCCATCCCGCAAAACAGAGTTATAAACAAAATAAAAAAACGAGCAATTGTCACTAAGAACAACTTTGACTGCGTTTCCTTTAAATTACGTACTGGAATCGTTTGTCCACTCATTATTCTCGTTTGTCCACCCAGTGGAATCGAGTTATTAACAAATAAACATGAAAAATTAGACAATGACTGCCCTGAGCAGTTCTGATTGCATTTTCTTCAAATTAAGCAGTGGCATCGTTTGTCCACTCATTGTTTTCGTTTGTCCATTCCTTATTCTCGTCTACCCAGCGGAATTGAGTTATTAACAAATAAACGTAAAAAATTAGCGAACCAATTAGAAAAATTTGCGAATTCCGCGACGACAGCCGCTCACGAAGTAAACGCAATGAGAGAATTGTATATAAAAGCATTGCAAAAGCGCCTTGAGGGACAAATCGCTTTGCGTGCATGCATTTATACGTGTGACTGAAATCTAAAATTGATGAAGTAATACTTTTCACGGATTCGATATCGAGGTTTCAGTATTGACTGCACCAATTTTATTCAAACTAGTTGCAATCGTAAGTTCGTATCGATTATATAAGAAAAGTGTCGTTAGATTTTTGATTACGGTATTAGTTTCTGAGTTATTTTAATCAAAAATTTGTTGACATAAGAATTCCGGATAAGCTATTGGTAGCGCCACGACATTTGCGCAGTGTCGTAATCACGCGGTCACGCGACCCCCGTCGTCCTTTTTATGTACTTGCCGTCGCGACGCTACCGCGTCGCTTGATACACAATCAAAAAATATGTAATATTTCTGATATATGGAATATTACAACATGAACGACGAAAATCATCGGACATAGCCGATCAACTATTATACGAAAGGAAAATATCATGTTGTATTGTAAAATTTATATAAGTTATTTTATATATTTATCATTACTTGGCATTTATTTTATTCAAAAAACAATAAAAAATTATAAACTTACTTTACATATTTTACAGTTATTAAAATTTTGCTATGTATTCTAGTAAAATTTAGCTAAACATATTTTTATTGTGGTAAGTGTTAATAAATCAGATAAAATCACATAAAATTCTCCGAAATGCCACGTTGTCCTATGACTACCATAATTTTGAGGGTAAATTCTAAGAGAAAATTCTCTCTGTGTAGGCGTGTTTTTCTTGAACGTAAATTGCGAGACGACTGATGAGCGGAACATCGTTTGAAATACATATTCCGCGAGGCAATTGTACATTGGACTTGTTTTCGAAAGCGGACAAACAAATCGACAGTTAGAGATAACATCGATTGTTCCTTCTTGAAGAACCGCAACTAAAATTTAGAAAATGCAGATGAAGCAATCTTTTTAAGCAAATATTGTAAAATTATTGCAAATGAAGGATCATATATTTCTCTATTGGTTCAAATTCAAAGATATGCATATTATCTAATATTTATCTATCCGTTATTTAATTATCCATTTTTAATTTTATCTCGGCATTTAACATTTCCTATCAAATATACACTTTACAATTCCTTGGGACGGTCCATGAGATACCTATCAAATTATCGTCGAGCGATTGGCGACGATAATAATCGGAGCAGACGCTTAAAAAATTCCAGACAGCGAATCTTTTTAATCGTCATCGATATCGCGATGCGTCGCGATCGGGAAGTTTTATTTCCCGCCTATCTTCGCGTTAACAATCGATCATAATTAAACTTATTGCATTTATCTCCATCGCGCGCATCGTTAATCCCGAGATAAGAAAACGACGGAAATAACACGCGCTCGCAGTGCTTCGGAGTCATATTTAGACACAGCCGTTTTCAGCGACGTCTTCTTTGTATCGAGCACATGTTCGGTCTCATCCTTATCTCGCGACCGGTTTATCCGCGCGATCGTTATACGTGGTGCGCGATTATCGATCTTGAACTTTTACAACGTTCTACACAGAGAGAATTTTCTCTTAAAATTTATCCTGAAAATCATGGTAGTCATGGGACAATGGTATTTCAAAGATTTTTATGCAATTTTTTCTGATTAATATCTACCACAATAAAAAATATTAATATCTACCACAATAAAATATAAAATATATTTAATTAATTTAACTAAAATATACATAGTAAAATTTCCATAATTTTAAAATATGTTAAAATCTTATGATTCTTTATTGTTTTAAATTGAATAGATGCCAAGTAGTGCTAAACATGTAAAATATCTTATATAAATTTTACAATAGAGCATAATATTTTCAATCTGACTTAATCGCTCATGATAATTTTACCATGCAGCATGGTAATTTATTGGCTAAGTCCGATGATTCTTGGTTTTTTTCGTGTCGGGTGTTACAATCTGCTTGGTAATTTTTATTATGTTGTTTATAAAATGTTTTCTTCCATATTTCAGAAATTCCTCTCGTTATCAATAATATTTGACAGGTTGCCAAGTTGTTCCAAGCTTATTACCAAACATAGTAAAATTTGTAGTGAATTTTGCGGCAAAATATAACGAAAAATTCTCTCCGTGTAGAGAGAGACTTTTCTCACCGTAATCCCACGTGCCGTTGGAGCCGCGTGACTCGCATTTTGCGAGAAGTTTATCTATTCTCCCCCTGAGAGAATTGCGGCGAGTTAATGCGACACGCGTGGTATTCAATGGCACGGGTGCACGCGATCGGCGTTTCAGGATTAATTAATTTGACACCGCAAACGAGTGACGCGTGAGTCACGAGGAAGCTCGCGGTGGCCGGAACGATCCGGGTTTAATCAATCAATTAAAAGCGCATGTGTACATGACGCGATGAATTAACTTGGGCCGTCGAAAATTGCGATTTGGACTATTTCAAACTTCTGCGATGCCCTGTCGTTGAATGTACTGCAACAGAGTCTAATATGCATTCAATCGTTTTGCTTAACTTTCGATAACTCTAACAATAAGCTATACAATCGTAAGAAATGTGTACATAACGCGATAAATTAACTCAGGCCGTCGAAAATTGCGATTTGGACTATTTCAGACCTCTGCGATTCCCTGTCGTTGAATGTATTGCAACGGAGTCTAATATGCATTCAATCGTTTTGCTTGACTTTCGAAGATAGAAAGCTCTAAGCTATACAATCGTAAGAGATTCTCTCGCAATCGTAGTTTCAGATTAATCATTTCGCTTGTCGCGAATCTCGCGGTCTTTACATAATGAGGTGCATTATTACGTCAGCTCACAGTCTCGCGAAGCAACAAACCGTGATGATGAACCAACAGTTTCGTAATGTTGATTGGAACTCTAACGACAAAAAATAACCATTACCGAGAAAAACGGAGTAGTTAATGAACTCGTTAAGATATCCGAGATATTATCGAACACGTGGCTAGTACAAGTGTTTAATCTGATCGGTCAACATTATTAGTGTCGCGGAAATATACAGGGAATCCCGATTACCTGCGGATCTCTTGAGAAAGTCGAAATCCATCTTTGTTTGAAAATATTACAACACCAACGAATTAAACGACAAAGTCACATGTGAACGGACATGTGATGATCCTGGGACATCCTGTGCATCGTCTGGTATACGTAATACCAGCTCGATGATGTAACGTGCTTAATTATCGGACAGAATGTAACTCGTGTACGGCCACGGACAAGTTCCTGTGTGTACCCTCGTACAACTTCGATGACGGCGTCTATTTGATTTTACTCGTGTAGTATCGGTAAACAGTCCTCATAGGGGGGTCTGCCTGGTTCATGCGGGGTTAAGTGGCTAAATGCTCCCCATGGATATTGGATACGCGCAACCGCTTGTATCAGCCTCTTCTGCTATGTAAGCTCGACATTGAGACAAATAACACTTATTTTATTACTATGAGGAAACGCTTTACGACGTCTTCCATGAGTCACAATTCGAATGTCGAATTAATCTTCTTGATTATGTAAGCTCTTGCTCACGCTAAATTCGTAAGAATTTTGTTCTCAATCTTCGCCTTTATATCACTTCTCCCTTAAATTTATTCGTTTGTGGATATTTATTGCGTACACGGAGAGAATTTTTCGTTATATTTTACCGCAAAATTTTCACTACTAAATTTTATCATGTTTGGTAATAAACTTGGCAATTTTTGTATTAAATATTACCGGTAAAGATAGGAATTTTTGAAATATACAGAAGACATTTTATAAACTACATAATAAAAATTACTAAGCAGATTATAAGGCTCGATCTAAGAACCCCTACATGAAATATTGTTATAACATTGCACGAATATTATTTTTTGCAGGATTGTAATATTTCACAAAGTATTTCTGAGAATGTTCTAAATACTTCAAAATAAAAATTTCTAAATACTATGCTCGTTAGCTTTCTTGGTGCAAAAATACAACTATATCTCCCATTCAGTGCATGCATAAATCATACACAAATAATTATGACATGTCTGAGCTTCGATTATGTAGACTTTAGTTATATAGAGAGCCCGACAAATTTTACATGCGAGAGATGACACTATCTAGAAGCAGTCCTAGAATATCAGAATACATAATCAAAAATATGTAATATTTCTGGAATATTACAACATGAACGACAAAAATCATCGGACATAGCCATCCTGCATGGTAAAATTATCATGAGCGATTAAGTTAAAAGGAAAGTATTAAGGTAACTCCGATATTTACGTCGCGCGGAGATTTACGCCGCAGAAGTCAGAAAAAATAGAAGGAGTAAAGGTAATTTTCTCGCAAACACTCTATTATGTGCCTTTACGCCATATTAGTATTGTGTTGTAATTTCAGTTCTTTGCTGTTAATATTAACGAAACCATCGTGAGTTGAATCAGTTTCTCAATGTAGTAAGTAGCGCGATCATGTATTACGACCTACGTAAAATGATTATTGTAAGGAATGTAAAAGGCTTAATGGTTATTCCATGATACATAAGTGTAGAGGGATAGTAAAGGATGGAATACAGCAAAACACAAGTGCATATCTCTTGTATTCTTTGTTTAGCTTGATATCTTGTATATCCCACCTGTTTGGAATATACGGTATTTTTAGCGTGCGGGATTTATGCCGTAGTACAGACGCTCTGTAGTCTAGAGTCCTAAAAAGTAGAGAGACGCGAACTTGTTCCCATTTCCTGAGATTGGTGGTTATAACCACCAATCAGGCCGCAAACATGCAAAATTATTATTATTAACATGTATTTGTTTAATATTCTAATACTCTAATAAACTTTTTACACACATTTATAAGTTATTGTACATCTTTTTATTGCCTTATTTATAAATATTATTTGTAAATATTTTATAAAGCGTATATCCTACCTATGAATAGTCATATATCCCACCCTATGGGATATATGGCAAAAATGCAAGAGTTTCTAAAAGTTTTTTTGTTAAATACAAAGAATAAATATTTCATATTTCTAATTTTTTTATAGTAGTAGACAAAATAATGTTGTTATTGGTATAATTTATTTGCCTTAAACATAGTAAATAGTACTTGATAAATTAAATTTTCCTTAGATGCGGCGTATATAATATACCGGAGTTACCTTATGTTGTATTGTAAAATTTATATAAATTATTTTTTATACGTTTATCATTACTTGGCATTTATTCTATTTTCTCTCAAAACAATAAAAAATTATAAACTACTTAACATATTTTACAATTATTGAAATTGTGTTATGTGTCTGGTAGAATTTAACCAAACATTTTATATTTTATTTTGATAGATATTAATAAATTAAACAAAATCTTAACATAAAATTCTTCGAAACGCCATGTTGTCCTATGATTATCATGATTTTTAGGGTAAATTCTAAAAGAAAATTCTCTCTATGTAAGATTTAAAAGACGACACAGATCTTGGATATAGACATACAGGCATGAATATAGTTTGGAGTGGCGTAGGATGGAATAAATGTTGTATAGCTGATACCGTCACAAGACATTCGTCAAGGAAACACGTCGACTCATGACGCAATAATCGTGACGTCAACGCAGAAGACCAGGGCTATGCGTATTGCGTATACGAGTTACTCGGAATCATTCGGTCTAATTTATTAACACGTCTACTCGCTAACAAGTCCCGTGCTGCGCGTGCTTCGTGTATGCACATATGCACATTGCACGGGATGGCGTAGTCTGACGCACGTATAAGTACGTGCACGACACCGTCATTCACCGGACGGGCTGCTGCTCGGTTCTCACACGTGATTCCGGTGTTGTGTTACTATGCGCGGTTACAGTCCGGGTTAATATGGCAGTATCGCTATACAGCAATTGCGAATTTTTCCACTGCGTTGTATGGAATTTTTGAGAGCAAATGATAATCTATGTGTCTCCTCCAGAACGAGAGTATGATAAATGTAAAGTAAGCGTAAAATTTAATATAATCTCGCGGTATGTAACTGGTAGTAAAATAAATGTGCTCAAAAAACAGAGATATAAAGAGATTAGAATAATTTGAATAAATGTTAAATTTATAATTTATATTTTTTTATATTATTATAAATTATATTGTTATTATAAGTAACGTTAAAATATTCACATTTTCATCAAAAACAGAAAATTATTATATATTTTATCATTAAATAACTCAATACAATTTTGTGGCTGTATGATCATTGCGTACGTTGACGCGAGCGTGACATTCATTAGAACATTTATATCGAGTCAACAAGTTGATTAGCACCAACTGCAACATTCGAATACCATATTTGCGAGCTGAATAATACCTTGTGCGATAATAATACCATGTAAATTAAATCTTTCTTTTGATTTATTTCCTTTAAAAAAGATTTTAAAATTTTCTTGAAAAAATATTTATAAATATCTAATTTGCGATTAAAAAGTTAGCCTAATTGCAAGGTTTAAAACTTTTAGACGAAACTTATTTAATACAATCACTATATTTAATAAATCTCGCTTTCACATCTTTGTTAAAACTATATTGTTTCTCTTTAAAGGTATTATTCCGAAACAGTACTCGACTTCCGTCGTTGTTATATGCAACTCTTTAATCATTTCTAATTAGACAACCACGCAGTTGTAGCAAATTAGCGATTCGTTTGTACTGCATTACGTAGAATCTTTAGATGTGTTTCCGGTGTATTTGCTCGTAAGTTAGTTACACGCAGATTCACGGCGTGCCTTAATCCCGTCCTGATTAATATCGTCTCGCTTCGCGAGACTTCGTCAGACTTTCACTGCTAGAGAGGTAGAGTCGAACCAGCGAAGATCTGCCGTGCCAAATCTTCACTGTCAGGGATGCCATTTATCGATGTCTAGCTTCGCAGAAGCACTACACGACCGTATTCTTCGAGGAACTCGTGAATAATGTAGCACAACTATAATAAAAGCATTATGCGTGTCAAGGTCTTCCTCAGGATTAATGCATTTTCGCAGATGTTTTAGATTCCAGATTACGCAAGATCCATAAAGAAGATTCATAGAAAACGCAGAGTATTGAAAAACCCACGGGAATACAATATTTCACACAAAATCAATCTTTTACCTCAACAAGAAGTATTATGTTTTTGAAGTTGACAAACTGTTGTGTCAATGCAGGAATTTTTAAGAAGAAAGTGATATATGGTTGTTTTTATATATATATTCTATTTATATATATATATTCTGTTTTTATATATATATATTCTGTTTTTATATATATATATATTCTGTTTTTATAATCGTTGATTCAGTAGATTCAGCATTAAAATCGATGGTTTCCATGTACATACATCCCCGAGTTCTAGATGTTAACGAGAAATAATTTGCCTATTCGTCGAGAAACTTTTAATCTCGCAAAGAAGTGCGCTTATAGCGGGGCGTGATCGCACCTCGACATGCAAGTTACCTCGATTACTCTTTTTGCATCTTAATACCGCGTCCTGTTCTCCTCTATCTTTAGAACGGAGCTGCCCCTTGGTAATCAAGTTTTAGCTGCACGATCGCCTCGATAATGACCGTGACATATGACGACGATCGATTATCGAATTAACGAAGTACGTAGGCGGCTCTTCCAACGTGTTTCATTTAAGGGAACGATATACTCGGAAGACAAAATTGCTACGACGCAATTTGTCCGGTAAATCGTCGGAATTGCACTCTGCAACAATTGTATGCGACGTATGCTTCACACGGTGTCTACTTCGCTTTTGACGCTTAAAGCGCAGAAAGTTAAACTTGCAAATAAATTAAATCCGTTTTTCGCAATAAGAGTTAGATAACTGCTACATTATTTTGTAAAAATAGATTGTGTCTGCTGAAAGTGTTGAGCTAATTTAATGAATCATTGTTTTATCTTATCTTATCCTTCCATTCGAGAAATTCTTTGGGACAGCTATTTATTAAATTTCGAAAATGCAATCCATTGAGAATGCATCGCGCGAATTTTGCGAATACCGTGTAAAATACCGTGCAAATAAATTTACGAGAGCCTAACTAAGATTATATCTAATTACGTATAAGATACAATTAATAAAAATTAACAAATTAATAAATTAATAAATTTTTAACACATATATTTGTTGCTTCATTTTTTATTATACAGCTATTGCACTTTATGCATAAATCAGTTAATCACGACGAGATATCGCAACTGGTTATTTGCAAGCATTCGAGCATTAAGTGTTTTAAAGATTTCCTTATACTTACAATTTAATATTTAATAAATAGTTTGTATAAGCGAAACCATTTATAATTTCACCATGTTGAAATACTAAAGAAAAAAAAGAAAAAAAAAGATTGTAACCGATTTACCAATACTCGTGCCATGGAAGGGCAAAGAATACTGGCTTTGGATTTCGGTCCGACTAGTCATTTATATTAGTCTCATTTGACGTCCGTGTGTTGAATATATGGACACACACGGATAACACTTTGAGACTGGAAGCTAGAAGAAGAAAAGAAATTGTCTTTTATCTTCCCTAGACGGTCTTGAACCCGGGACTCGAGAGTGACAGACTAGAGCGCTAGCTGTGTGGCTACTAGCGCCAACGAAAGTATTGAATTCTATATCCTACATGGCATGGCAGAAATTACCGTAGATATTTAAGGGCAGAAGCAATTAGCTTAAAATTCCATTTTATATCTTATTTAACTCTATTTATCGCATTACACGATTCTCTAATTATAGGAATTAGAGAATCGTATAAAGTTAAACAAATAAAAAATGAAATAGTCATAGAGAGTCTAAGAACATTGAAAACGGAAAAATTTACTTGAACTTCTATTTTATGTTTTATACAAAGTAATTATCAAGTCTTTCTGCAGTTTTAAATTTTTATAATTTCCATTTTATGATAAAAAAATTAACTTAAAACAAATATATAAAAGAATTTATTTTTCGAATTGATATTTCTCAACATTGTCATTATATATATAAATTGAGATGTGATTTTGAAATTTTACAAATACATTTTGCAATTTATTTATAGTAATATAGATATTATTTATAGTAATATATTCTTATAGAAAGAAATTCAATAGGTTTCAATTTGGTGAACGTAATAGTCAAGGAATTGGTTTATTTCTTGCAATCCATTCGTTAGGAAAGTTTTCATAAATAAATCCTTCTTAATACATATTAAACTTCACTTAACTGCGATTCTGATGTTTTGTACAATTTATCATGCATATAAGGGAAGTTATAAAAACTTAAAGCTGCATAAGGACTTTATAATTATCCAGTATCTAACGTATTACATGGACCCCTAATTCTATGTTTATAGGATAAAAACTAAAAAGAGATGAAGCAAAATAAATAAGCTTGAGAATAAGATAATCATATTTAAGAATGTTAAGGATAAAGAGTAGAGATCGATATGAATTCTCTGCAATCGACAAATCATTAAATAAACAAACAAGGCAGACTAAAAGAAAAGTAAAAAAGGGAAGCTTGGCTCGCGGAAAATTTCTAATTTACACGTCGTTAATGTCAAATTACTTCCAATGCGGTATTTCACGCGACGTCGAAGCAAACTTTCCGGACGGTTCCGTACACACAAGGCAAATTGTTTAGGTAACTATTTTTCGTCTGCAACTGCGCACATTGTTTACATTGAAAGTCCCGAGTTCTAGTGTGATAAGCGTAATACACGCGATAATTCGTTGGGATAAGATATTTTCGACATCATTATGCCTTATCGAAACCCGGTGGACTCATTCGTCGGTTTTTATCCATTTCGTTTATTACACTTTACAGGATAAGATCCACCGTTCGCCGCAGCCGTCTCTGCCCTTCGGAGATTTGATTCGCGTCGTAGAAAATTGCGTTCGATGACGGGAGGTGAGGCACCGTGCTGACCTTTACGTTCCCCTTTCCACTCGATTTAACAAAGCGGTTATCTGCATGCATACACGTACGCCGTAACATAGTGAGGCACCTTGCGTCATCGTCCGGTAATCTGCCAGCTCGAATATCAGGCAACGTGATTCGGGGGCTGCGAATGCACGCTCGTCTCGCAGGCGCTATCATAAATCACACCTCAATCGAGCGTTAGCTCGCATTCGGTTCAACTTGTTGCGCGGTCGCAACGTATGTTGGACACGCGTTCCTCTCTGGATGTATAGCTTAAACTTAAGGGCCTAAAGGGGATAATGACCTGTGTGTTGAACCGCGTCGACCCGCATTGACATGACTATAAAAAAGTGGATGTAAATGACATTCTTTTCCCTTTTAATATATTATCCCAAAAGAAGATACGCGGTATTTTAAGAAAATCTGAAGTACAATTTAGCTTGTTATCGTCTTAAAATAGTTTCGAATGGCCGTATCTTTCTTCAAATAAACTCCAACTGTGCATGAAAAGATTTTATTTTCCTATTCTATAAATGTAAAGGTTTTATATTTTCCTTCATTTTATTTTTATTCATTTCATTGTTGTGTTTAAATTTCATTGTTCCCAACTGCATTTATTTCATCCGCCAAGAGAGTACGTGGAAAGTACTTAATATTATAATATAACTGGATATTTTCACGTAACTTTCAAGCTATTGTGCGTTTGCCGTTGCACGCCTTGCCTCTCGCGCGAACTATCACCGCGCACAGGCGCATTCGCGTAAATAGCGAACACTGAGCAGAATGAACTGAGCGAAAGGCAAGTTCTGTATTTACGACGGATAGCCTTGCCATGCCTAAAACGGATATTTATCGCTATTAATATCTCCGATATGCCTCAAGATATACGCGAACTGTTGCGCGTGTGTATGCGAGGTAACGAACGAGCCTCTCAGGAGACAACTTGATCAACTTCACTTCTTGTAAATTCCTTAATTTTAGTATTGAAGCGTACGATTTATAGCTTGCAGCTTCACCAAGTTTCTTTACTTTTCACTTCATGGAGTTGATCAGGTCGACTTCTGAGCGGCTTGCATAAACCGGGAATCCTAAACTTGCACGAAGTTAGCCTCCCAATGTCGAAATATCAAAAATTTTCTTTTTGCAACGTTTGCCCATCGTTTGCCCACAAATGTCCCGTTGGAATTTTTGTTTGCCCCCCTCTAGTTCAAAAGTTATAAGCAATTCAATTTTGGGGAGGCCAACTTCACACTGGCCCCCTAATGTCGAAAAATCAAAAATTTTCTTTTTGCAAACATTTGCTTACGAATGCCCCGTTGGAATTTTTGTTTGCCCCCCTCTGGTTCAAAAATTATAAGCAATTGAATTTTGGGGGGGCCAACTTTACACTGCCCCCCCTGTCGAAAAATTAAAAATTTTTTTTTGCAAACGTTTGCCCATTGTTTGCCCGCAAATGCCCCGTTGGAATTTTTGTTTTAAACGTTCATTGTGGAGCAGAGTGAAGACGGCCCTTCCCGCAAGTTCAGTTGCGTATGACTTCTGAACTAAAAATGAGCAAACGAAAATTCCAACGGGACATTCGTGAGCAAACGATGGGCAAACGTTTGCAAAAAAAAACTTTTAATTTTTCAACATTGGGGGGCCAGTGTGAAGTTGGCCCCCCAAAATTGAATTGCTTATAACTTTTGAACTAGAGGGGGGCAAACAAAAATTCCAACGGGGCATTCGTGGGCAAACGATGGGCAAACGTTTGCAAAGAGAAAATTTTTGATTTTTCGACATTGGGGGCATAACTTCACACAGATGGACTCCGAAAGACACACGGCAACAAGCACGGACGGAGAAGGTAAAGGCACGGTAACGCGATCGTGCGGGAGATTTCGGCTCGCATTTCGCTCGTGAGATCTCCGAATAATCCCCACCGCTAGAAAGTGAATCTCACTGCACTTTCAACGCCGTACGCGCTTTCGGGCCGACCGCGACGCTTAGGGATGCTATGACGCATAGGTACGGCGCGACGCAACTGGAGGATGAGATCACGAAACACCGCGGACCGACGCCGAAATAGGATTTTATGGCTGTTGCAGGTGCCGTCTATTCCAGTTCTGAGGCAAATGCGTCGCATCTATTACGGTCGACACTGCCAAGTATGAGAATAAGTATAGAGAATAAGGTGCGTGTGGAATGATTTTGTAGGAATCCCGCCGACAGCTTTCATCCACTTTCATCTTCGGCGATTCAGATCTTTCTCGACGAGATTGAGTTAAAATCTAATTGCACGATTTATCAGGATCAATTAGAATTAATTGCAGATACTCTTACACGTAAAAATAGAAGTAATATAACTATATATATCATACAGTAATATAATAAATTAATATAATAATACTTATTAATATCAATGCCACCGACAAGTGATGATCGTGACGTAAGAGTTGCGCGTCTGTTTTCTGTGCCAAAGATCCAGGTTCAAATCCACCCAGAACATATCATATTTTTAATTGATCACCACCTCTCGGAAGGCAATGGCAAACCACTGAGAGTACCTTTGCCAAGACAGTCACCATGGAGCATGCTTGGTGATCGCAAACATCCATTAATTGGATATGCATAAGAAGAAAAAAAGATTATATAATTATATAATTAATTATATAATTAATATGAAATATATATTATTCGCACAAATATCGTACATAATTATCGTAATCATAATAATGACAGTACTAATTAAACTGTCTTTAATCACAAATATTCAAAATATATAATGGTAAACATTTTCGCACTTACGATTCTACTTATTATTTTTCTCTTCTGCTTTTATTGTAGTTCTATATTCTTTTGTTTATTCTCGTAATCAGTTTTCCATGGCATTATTGTAAAAATATTATTATTTCTTATCTAATAATACGCTCAAAAAAGTTTAAAAACGGTTCGAAAAGATTCATGACTTACAACGAAACGATATAGAATCTTGACGTTCAAGGAAACGCGTTATTTTCTCCTTAGCCCATATAACAGGAGACGCAAACACGATGATTTTCAATGGACAATGCCAATATTTTAGCGCGAAGGCGCAAATGTATCTCCCATTACCATAAAAAAAGGAGGAATCCTTTTGTTGAAACTTACTGCTAGCGCGTAAATATTTTCGCAATTACGACTCTGCTTTTCAATTTTGTCCCTCTCTCCTATTTTTATTCTATTACTGTATTATACAGCTTCGTTTATTCTTATTGTCATTCGCGCATTATCTCTCCGTCGCAACAAAATGTTTCTGCAGAAGCGCGTGACAAAAATTAAGCGACGGACACCTCAGAAGTTATGTAAAATCCATACGCATGCCGCGAGCACGTTCGACGCACGTGATTCGAAACGAGTAGTACGCTGCGTGCACGTGTGTATATTTGATCATCCGATGCGATCACGCAGATTTTTAATATGTCGATGATTTATTAGTCAGCGGTGCGGTTCCACCAGGATATTGCGAAATAGCGCAAGCTCAACCTTCGTTAGCACAAGGATGGAAAAATACACATTTGCCGTTCGATTGTTATCATTTTATAGTCACAGATGCATGTGAAGATCATTCTTCGCACGTCCGTAACATCGGAGTCCCAACTCGCACGCCGAAATCGCGTGTCGGCTTCAGGCCTTCGTTCAACGGAGAGCAAAGTGAATGACGCGCAATCGCGCCGCTAATTGGAACCAGACTATCGCGGTATTGTTTGTCGACGAATGCGTTATCGCCGTACGTAAAACATGCGGCGTTTTCTCACAATCAGCCTCTCCACGAGAGCCACGTGAGTACCGGCGCTCGATGCCGGCCGCTTCTAGAGACCCTATATAATAAGAGTCAGGACACGTCGCGGTTTTGTCAAAATCCTGCGAGAGAGAAGGATATACATTCACTGTCGCTTTTTCTTTCTCCCTATCTCTTTCTCTCTGTCTCTTTTCTATCTCTTTCTCTTTCTGTTTCTCTTGTTTTTTACAAAACTGGCGGACCAATCAAAAGTGGCTGTTATGTCCTGACTTTTATTATAGGGTCTCTAGCCGCTTCCGGCGGGCGGCGCCAGACTATGCGCGTTTAAAGGCGGAACCAGACTATGCGCGATTCGTAATTCGCGATTCGTGATTCGTATATTCGTGAATAGTGTAGAGGGAAAATTCGTCGATTCGCCATGCGCGATTCGCCATTCGCACTGATTCGCTAGCCGAGCTAGCCGACGAATTTTCCCTCTACACTATTCACGAATATACGAATCACGAATCGCGAATTACGAATCGCGCATAGTCTGGTTCCGCCTTTACGCGAATATTCGTGATTCGAGCATCGTTCATCCTTGTTTATTATTTGATAAACAACAAGGATGACATGACTCGAATCACGAATATTCGCGTAAAACACGCATAGTCCGGCGCCGCCCGAAGACATCCTCTCGATTATTTGATACCTGTCGCGTAGCTGGTAACCCGCTTCCGTTAAAAGCGTACGTAACGGTTAAAAGGAAGGTAGATACTTTTTTATTCACACGTGACACTGGGGGAGCCCGCACGCTTAACGTAATATGACGAGGCAAATTGAACGCTGACTCATACTCGATTCGGTCATAATTCGCATTGATCCATGCTGAACGCATACAAAGTACGTGCTATATGATGCGATCGCGATGAGCTCGTACTGAGTCAGACTCAAGTGCAATAATACGTTTTGTCACGTTGGGGGACTAAAAATAAAAATTAATATCCGTCTTACCCACGTAAGACGCAATAATCTTACACCAAACATTTTATAAAGAATCAAGTAATCACTCGCTATACGGTATATATTCGATATGTACATATAATGTATTAATATATATATATATATATATATATATATATTATATATATATATAATATATATATTATATATATATATAATAATTATGTAATTATATACATTTAATATGTATATTATATGTGTTGACGCAGGATCGTCCGGGAAACACTTAACTCAGTCAGGAAGAGATTCGGGAAAACAGAATCTTTATGGTGTGCGTGAAAACTCGGGCTACGTTCGACGGATTGACTTTCAATTTTGCATGCGAGCTTCTAATAAGATTCCGCATCTGTTAACGAAGCCTTTTATGTACGGTTAATTTCTTATTTTTATTATTTCTTATAATTTTTATACGTAATAATGTAATTTAATGCAAGGAATTTGCCATCATGTAAGTTTGTTTAGCTGTCTGTATTGATTCTTAATTAGCTTTTCTTTAATTTTCTTGGGATGATCTTCTGTAACGCTCTAGTTTTAATGCGTTGCGTTGTGGATGTAACGCGTTTATCGAAGCCAACTCTTCCGAGACTAATTGTAACAGTTCCCACAGCTACAAAGATTCCGATCTGTCCTATATAAACTTCTATAGTATTAATCCACGTGCCCCGTGTGAACAGGCACGTCCCGAACGCGAATAATCCCCGATGCGCTTCGCACAATTATCGCTGCCACATAATTGCTTCTTAATGTAGTCCGCGTGTCGCGAAGAATGTATAGATAAGCTATCAATGAGCGCACTTTGGGCAACGCTAACGATATGTCGTTTGAGTTAGATAAAATATGTACACGTGTGAGCTTTTTTAATTATAATTATAGCGAATTATCTCCTGATAACAACTCTTTGTGAACAAGAGAGAAGAGAGAAGAACCGCTGTTTAAAATTCTTAGCGCGTATCACATTATATATAAGTAT
>NJRP01000150.1:275012-285385 GCA_003063835.1 Aphaenogaster floridana | reverse complement strand
GTTTTCAAGAAAATTATTATTCTAACTGCCTGTAAGACGTCTATATTACGTCTTACAGACGTTATAAGAATTTTCTTGAAAACGATACGGTAAATTGACTTCAAATTTCATATGTAGGAACGAAATACATTATTAAACATCTTAGCAAAATATTATGGCAATACTGTTATTTTCGAACATCTGACATACTACCTTAAGTTTAACTAACATAATTAAAAAATATTTCACAGATGGTCTATGTAAGTCGCACCTTTGACGCAGTAGACTCCATATTAATCATCAATATCTTTTTAACCATAACCGACACAACAAATTCCTTTTAAGGGTTAAAAGTCCTAACAATGTGCTTAATTTTGATTGCAATAAAACTTCTCCAACATGTCACATACTGTAGTTACAATATGCCAAAATTCACTAAAATAGCCCTTTTTGCAACTTTAACTTCAATTAACTCAAAATTGTGACGTGATAGAGCAATTTGGCCAGCGCGGCATTGTTTTTTGCGACCCAAAATCTATAAGAATCACCTCTGATCCCAGTTGATTTTCAAAATTTTTTTTTTGTGGTCCTTTGTTATTATTCAACAACCAAACATTTTCGCCATTAGCTTTTAATTGTTTCCACGATTTATGTAACATCAATGACGTATGTAAAAAAATAACTACAAACGGTTTTTTAATCCCGCTCGCGTTCCATCCCTGGTGGGGATCGAACCCACGACCTTTGGATTAGAAGTCCAACGCGCTATCCTCTGCGCCACAGGGACTTAGTAACCTCACCGCCTTGATTGCTACAATAGGAATTGCACGTCTTTCGCTTTTTCTTCCACAGATGTCGCCAGTGCGCGTGGCAATTAAAACGTCCAACGACGTGCACACGAAAATTTCCTGATGAACGCAAATCAATTGCTCACGGAAATATCGACAAAAACATTTAAACAGACTGAAGACGTGCAAATAAAGACGTACGATTATTTATCATTGTTTACTACTGCCACGATTGTTTTCCATCCTTACTATTTATGTAAACATCATAGATCAAAACATTATTATTATTAATAATGAAACATAGATCAAAGCGAGTGTAGAGATGGCGCCAGGAACACTGCGCAATTATGAGTATAATCGTGCATCGATCAGCTGGTCCGTGAACGGAGCTGAAACTTGCCAAGAGATGTCGAAACGATGCAGTTAATTCTAGTCTTTGAAAAATCTGTAGTTTGGGGAGACAGGCGATCTCGCGCCGTTCCTGCGAGGTCGCGGAGCTCGGCGGGGCGGAGGGGCAAAGAGGGTCGTCCGCGAGGTAGGGGATCCGACGGGAAAGATGGCCGTCGCGGAACATATGACAAAGAACGGCGGGCTCCTGTCGCGACCGACGACGGCGACATCCTCGCGACGAGGAGGACGCGTCCCGCGGCACCGCTGATCGCCGTCGTTAACCGCCACCCGCCGGCGGCCGCGTCGTCGCGTCGCGCTGCGTCACGTCGCGTCGCGTCACGTCACGTCACGTCACGTCGCGTCGTCTCGCGTCGCGTCGCGTCGCGTCGCGGCGTCCCTCCCGTCGTGCAGCGTGCGGCGACGGAGGTCGGAGCGAGCGACGGGAAGAGGACGCGAGTTCCCCGCGGGTGTTCAGCGCGGGCAGCGAACGTGAGTCGAGGTCGTGGACGAGGATCGACGTCCCCCGCCGTGTACGCGGTGCCGGCTCCGTGTGCAGCCGCCGCTGTCATCGCTGCCGCCGTTGACGCCGTCGACGCCGCCGTCGACGCCGTCGTGTCCGTGGTCGCGACAGTGGTGATATAGAGCGGCGCAGCGGGGGAGCCATGACTACGCGTGGAGAATGGGCTCGATCGCGTCGGTGCTGCAGTGGCATTGCTCGGAGTGCGCCCTGATAAATCCGACGGAGAGCGCGAGATGCGCCAGGTGCGGGCTGACGCGGTTCAAGAGCGACGAGAGGGCAAGCCTCGACCGCAGGCAGGAACGTGCCACGAGCGTAGCCGCGGAGCGTAGCGGCAGCGCGCGCCAGGGGGGCGGGAAGGCGACGCACGCGGGGGACGATCGCGTGCGACGCTCGACGAGGGGGCGCGAGGACGGAGAGGGTCCCGCGAGGGGGGAGTCCTCCTCTGGGGAATCGACGCCGCCGACGCCACCGCCGAGGACAGATAGATTGGCGCGTAACCCCGCGGAGACGCTATTCGTCGGCCAACGCGACGCTTCTCACGGGTGAGGATCGCGATTTCACTCCCCCCCCTCTCTTCCCCTCGTCCTCCTGGCCCTCTTCCCCGTGTGTCTTGCGTGTCCAAGCCGTCCAAGGTGATCCTATCGCTATGCACGGGGAATCACGAGTTGTTTGGAGATACCTGAAACACGCTGTATTTTTATCGCAGAGTATAACATCCCTTATGTCATGTTTACGTTGAGTGTAAGGAATAGAATTGAGCCAGTACTTAGTCCTAAATAAGACTTCTCTTTACATCAAGCGTGCCTTTGTTGAATAAAGAAACCTTGTTTAAAACAGGAGATTGCAGACTTTTAAATTAATGTTTCATCGACAGCTTGTTGTTTGTTTATAGTTTGCGATAAATACTAACATTGAGATTCTTTTTATTAATTTTCTTCTCGAATGCCAAACGATTGTTTCTAAAGTGCACTTTCTTATTTTGAAACATAAATTTTGTCTTTTTATTGAGAATAAATTTTCTATATTCTTACGGCATGTGTGTTCCTGTAAACTTGCAGTTTTGAGAGACACTTGTCTGCAGCCGACGTTAGGAAGAATTCTCATTGTGGTTCATTGGGTGGTAATTCATCCGACAGGAAACCGCTGAAACGTTATTCGTCCTTACCTTCTTTAGTCACACAGTGGACTTGTATTCGATGTCTATTGGACAATAATTGTAGCTCACTGATTTGCGCGGCTTGCGATGCCAGTGCGTCAATAGCTCAAAACGACGGAAAGCAGATTGGCGCACGCAAGAGTAGAAAGATTAATCTGCATAAAGAAAATCGTTCTAAAGTCACATCTGGACTTTTGGCTAACGTCCTAGATGGGGGTGCTAGCAAAAGTGGCTCCGGTAACAATGATAAAATTAATAGTACAGGTGAGTGTCACACATAAGACGATCATTGTGGAAATCATCAGAAAAATTTTTTCTGTATCATTGAGAGTCGTTGCTTCAAAATTTTTCAGGCATGGCACAGTTGACGAGCATAAGCCGAAACGAAAGAGGAAGAGGGCACAAAAACTGGATCTTGCCGTCAATTGGAACGATGGAGTCCACTACGCTTCCATTCACAGATAATAGCGATACCTCTCAACGTTCTCCAAAACGACATAGTCCTTCTATGTATGAGCGGGTCAAGTCCAAAGTCAGTCGTTCATTATCAAACGGTTCTGTTGTTCAAAAATTGTCCGAACACATGGTACAACGACCTACGAGCCTGGTGGTACCGGAAGCGCGCCAGGATGATGGCTTATGGAGTTGCGACAATTGCACGCTGGACAATGCGCCCGGTTTGGAGCAATGCGAGGCGTGCGATGCTCCTAGGAGCCCTGCGCCATGTAGCGGTGTGGTTATCAGCGTGCCGGCTTGGGTGCCGCGCGCATTATCGTCTGCCGGGCCCCTGTCTTATAGAAGATCCTTCTCGGACGCTGATTCGGTCGCGAGCGTGACGCAGAAGAAGACTGTTAACCGTAGGAGTCTGAATGATGAAGAACCGCCCGCGGTGCCGCCGCATTCCATTGGCTTCAACTCAAGACCAAAGTATTCCTACATCGGGATTACGGATCCTGACATACCGCCGCCATTGCCAAAGAAACAGAGCAGTAAGTTAGGTCTGGTGCCGACGAAGGCGCACAGTGAGGCGACCAGTCCGGTGGGCGAGGTGTCCAATGTAAGTCCGCTAAAGCGCATGTGGACTTGCAGAAAGTGTTCTTACGCGTATAACCCGCTGTGGTCCAGCGGTTGCGACATTTGCGGTTCGTCTAGATCACCCCCGTCGTTAACGCAGCCCAGCTTGATAACCGTCACGAAGGACACGAGCAGCTATCCGACGCATGCACAATCCCCAATCGTGGTATCGAGAGACAGCGTCAGATATATACCACCAAAGGCGGCCACTCTGGCCATGGCGGAATCCGATCTGGACGATCAGATCGATCCGCCGTCACCCGTGTGGACCTGTAAGAAGTGCACTCTATTGAACGCTGCGTCGAGAACGACGTGCGAGGCTTGCTGTGGTTCAAAGCTGAAAAGCATCATGCATCTGGAGGATGCCACTCTACGAAAGGGTGAGAGTTGGGTGTGCCCATCGTGCACGCTGAGAAATCCGCTTTCTGCACAAAACTGCAACGCCTGCAAAACATTAGCGGACTTTCTAGAGGTCCCGAAAGACAATAGGGCCCTTGGCCAACGGAGTCCAAGCCCAAGGCTCTGTTCAACCCCGACGAATTCCAAAGCGGTTACTCCAAGGCATAGAAATTCTGTAAGAAGAAATGGTTCGTCAGCAGGTGATAAAAGGCACTCGAGGACTAGAGATCCCTCACACGCTCAAGTTAGTATTTTTTTTCATGAAATTTTCAGAAATAAGTTATTGGTATGAGCATAATACTTTTTGATTGGTTCGCTCTTACCTCAATTTACCCTATTCTTGTTTTTTATCCTTTGCTTTGCTATTGGTACTCGCGCAGCAAATTAGAGAATCATTACTATTTTTATCTCTAACGTTTTCTTCGTATGTCTAGTGGCAATGTAAACTGTGCACATACGAGAACAAGAGTACAACTGTTATCTGCGAAATGTGCCAAAGCTCGAAGTCGCTGTCCCAAGTATCTGGAGATAGAGGGATACCTAGGCTTCTCGAGTCGGGCACTAGTACTCTTAGAATACAGCGGCAAGAGAGCGTGGTGATGGAAAATCTTAGACAACTGGAGGAAAGAGACGCTCTGGAGAAGTGGGAGCGCATTGTACGATATTGCAAGGAGGTAATAGCATAAATTTAGACTATGTCGAAGGTATCTAAGACGCTAAATTGTTAATGAGATTTAACACCTCTCATTTATCTTATAGACAAACGAGCCGTTCGTCGATGATTCGTTCCCACCTGCTCCGAAATCCCTGTACTATAATCCCGCGGATACGAAAGATAATCACGTCGTCCAATGGAGAAGGCCACACCAAATTAACGTGGACTCAAGTGTCGATTCTAAACTGCCTTGGGCTGTCTTTAGGACACCCCTACCTTCTGATATCTCGCAAGGTGTCTTAGGAAATTGTTGGTTATTGTCGGCTCTGGCTGTTCTGGCCGAGAGTGACGAGCTCGTGAGAAGAGTTTTGGTCATGAAAGAGACATGCCCCGAAGGTGCTTACCAAGTTAGACTGTGTAAAGATGGAAAATGGACGACGGTGCTCGTTGATGATCTGTTACCCTGTGATAAGAGAGGCCACTTAGTGTACTCTCAGGTATATATGTCCGTATGCTACACAAAGATACGTTATATTATATCTCGACACATATATATTATTAATGACGTGTACATTTTATATTAAAGGCAAAAAGAAAACAGCTTTGGGTGCCGCTAATTGAAAAAGCAGTTGCTAAAATACATGGCTGTTACGAGGCCTTAGTATCTGGCCGTGCTATAGAAGGTCTAGCGACATTAACTGGTGCCCCGTGTGAGAGCGTGCCTTTACAACCGTCAGCATTGCCAAGCGAAGACGAACTCGATAGGGACCTAATATGGGCACAACTCTTGTCCTCGAGGCAGGCTATGTTTTTAATGGGTGCTAGCTGCGGAGGCGGTAATATGAAGGTTGACGAGGAGGAATATCAGCGCAAAGGTTTAAGGCCAAGGTAAATTAGAAACTTAATTATTTCATATTATATCTAAATTCGATTTTCGTTTCTTTTATAGTTTTTTTTGCCGATTGTTCCTAATCAAAATATCTATTCTAGACATGCATATTCTGTCCTCGATGTCCGTGATGTACAGGTAAGTGTCACAGAGGATGTACACACCTAGCGTGGCATTTTATTTGACTTGACCTGAAACAAGAATACATGTCACGCGATTGTTACGCAGGGAATACGGTTATTACGACTACGCAATCCTTGGGGTCATTATAGTTGGAAAGGGGATTGGTCGGACGACAGCCCTATTTGGACTCCGCAATTACGAGAGATGCTTATGCCGCACGGTGCTTCAGATGGCGTTTTTTGGATATCTTTCGACGACGTTCTAAAGTATTTTGATTGCATTGATATCTGCAAGACGAGAGTCGGATGGAGCGAAGTGAGATTGCGTGGCACTCTTCCTCCATTATCGTCCCTCAGACATTTATCGTGCGTCCTTTTGACAGTATTGGAACCCACCGAAACGGAATTTACACTGTTCCAAGAGGGCCAAAGGTGAGACGATTATTAAACTAGTTCGCGCGCGAACATATATAATGTACTAATGAATAACACAACATATAGAAATATGGGCTATTTTCGGTCGGGCTGAATCTTTATAATGTACTAATAAATATATAATTTTCTAGAAATTCGGAAAAATCGCAACGTTCTCAACTGGACTTATGCGTGGTAGTTTTTCGTACGAGATCTCCGGCCGCTCCAGAAGTTGGTAGATTAGTGGAACACAGTAAGCGGCAAGTACGCGGCTTTGTCGGCTGTCACAAGATGTTGGAGAGAGATCTGTATATCGTCGTATGCCTAGCCTTTAATCATTGGCACACTGGAATGGAAGATACGTCTAGTTATCCGGAATACGTTCTCGCTATTCACAGCTCAAAGAGACTTCTCGTCGAGCAGATATCACCACCCGCTTTTGTCTTAGCTGATGCTATCATAAGTCTAACGTTGGCTAAAGGACAACGGCACGAAGTAAGCCATTACATTGAATTTTGAATAATGCGTAAAGCAATTCTTAAATTTATATCAACATGTATCTTACAGGGCAGAGAAGGCATGACTGCGTATTATTTAACTAAAGGATGGGCTGGTTTAGTGGTAATGGTCGAAAATCGTCATGTAAACAAGTGGATTCATGTAAAATGTGACTGCCATGAAAGCTATAACGTCGTGTCCACGAGAGGACAACTCAGAACTGCCGATAGTGTTCCTCCCCTTCATAGGTAAGATATAAATAAACTTCACATTTCTCTATTCAGTACAATCAAATTTTATATCGATACTTCCATTTCAGACAAGTCATCATAGTTCTAACACAGTTGGAAGGTAGCGGAGGTTTCTCAATAGCACATCGACTTACGCACAGATTAGCTAACAGTGGAAATTTGCACGATTGGGGGCCGCCTGATACACAACATTGTCCTCAAATTGATACTCAGGTAGAAGGTTTGCACAGTCCTCGCTTAATAACGTGAAGAAAGGAACATAAAACGAACAGAGGCCGTTACTTGAGGAAAAGATTGCCGATTGTAATCGGCAACGAATCTCGTACGCGCGACGTCGAGAAATTGACTGGAAAGAAACCAAAGCAAGCTAGAAACATTTCAGCGTACTATAAAACGTTCTGAAGAACATTAGAATATTCTTTGTGCTTTCTAGCAGATGGTATTCGGATACACGGATGCTCTTAGCGTACATGCTCAGCATTGGACGTAATACAATAAATAACAATTAACATACAATGGTTCTGGACCCAGTGAAAAAGTACTTTCTTTCGAGTAAATAGTGAATCATGCACTTCGCGCGCGCTAACGGAAGAAAGGACGAACCTAAAATTTAAAAAAAATAAAACTTACGTGAAAATTAAGTGTTTCTGCTGGAACCATTGAGCCCCGTAAAGAAGACTTATGGAAAATTGAATATTTATGAAGAAACGAGTTGAACATTTTGCTTGTTATATAAACGAAAAAAAAATTATTTTCTCAACTTAACATTTAAGCATCGTAAAAGAAATGACAAAACCTAAAAGATTACATAATAATATAATATAAAATGAAACCATTATAGGAGACATTAAAAGAAAAAAGGATGTGTGTGGAACACCGTACACATTGTTTTTGGAATTGCTTAGAATGTAGTACGATTACGCGGATCGTGATGTTTCCAATTTAACTGATGTTTACATGCCGATCCTATTGCTGTAAGGCCGTATTTGAAACCCGCATTTAAGGGAACTTGGATTCTTAGTTCCATTTAATATATGCACGATGTAAAAAAAATGAGGCTGGAATCTCACACGAGGATATGTATCGATTGTAGGGTAGAATGTTTATTTAGACTTTATTGTTCCCCCATCTCGCAACTGGATGGAGAGCTTGTGCTAAAAAACGGATGTAGCATGTAACTAAGGAAAGAAAAAAAAGAGGGAGAGAGAGAACCAAAGATCTCTCTTAAAACTTTTTAAAGTATCTCGACGCGTTCACTGCCATTCTATGCAATGTATGTATACAGCCTACTTTCGCTTCTATTATAAAATCGCTTAATTAGTTGGGCGCAGAATTAGAAAATCGTCGATAAATACTTCTGCACACTGATTACATTTTTTTGCCTGAGCAAATATGTTGCGAGATACATGCGCAAGCATGGCAGTCAGCGAGTTAGACGTTATTAAATTTTCGAAATGTTCTCTTATCGTTTGTCCATCCAGTCGATATCGAAGTCATGATGTCGGTCCTTTATGGAATACTTGATATTTCGGTTTTAATGTCAAACTGCCATATTCCATGTTTTTAGACAATGATCGATTGACACACGCGACACGTCTTGCAATGCAATTATATCGAATCAAAAAATTATCTGGCGCTCTCTATATACATTGAATGTGGTGATGCGACAATACGCGATGCTGTGATCAGCCATTGATGCTTTGATCTGAACCGGAAACTCTATTAAGAGGTCTTTTATTTAACAGACTGAGTCTACATAATGAATTAATAGTACTTCAATTAATAGTACAAAATTCCCATACACTTCGAATTTGTTTGAATTGTTCAAATGGATAGATTATAATTATATAAGTTCTATTTCGAAAATAGTTTTATCGATGTAAATTATAATGCTACTATTATTTAAATTTCGTGAGTGCAATTCTTGTCGAGTCAAACGATTAGTAAAGACTTCGCATGTTGATACACTTTTACATGTATATTTTTTTTAGTTTCGCCTTTCTTATATCGCAAATCACGATTCGACTTACGCGACTGTCTCCCGCGATGAAATAAAGCGCAAACGAGACATTCATTCCCCTAACGTCGATCTCATAACAGCAGGCCGAATTGTCTTAGCGAGGCCTAAGTGTTAGTAACTAGTTTTAAGGATTAAAGAACATAGAGTTTTGGGAAATGTCCGTTTGAAAAATTCGTATTGACGCGCGTTGACGGAAATACGTCCAAATAATCGGTCTTTACAGTAATGCGCTAAACAGAGTTCAGCAATCGTTAATGATCGAGTGTGTCGATTCCCTCGTGATGGCTCGCGGCTTAAACGGCTGTTTGGTACCGCTCGAATAATTTAACGGCGGAACCAACGAGTCTCTGTCTGCGAACTTAACTAAACTGTCATTTAACTCGTCGAGACATTCGAGGGATTTATTCTTTACGTGTATTCTTAGTATTCGCAGTAGGTTCTTGCATTTGAGTGGCCTTTGTTTACAAGAAAAGATAATAGTTTCGTATTAAATATAAAAACGCGGACTACCAGAGTTGTGCGCTTCAGGAAATTGGGCGATAAAACGTTCTTTAAGTACCAACGATAGCGTGGGCGTGAGAAAAAGAAGCTAACTGAAGGAAAAGAGAAGAGAAGAAAGGTGTTCTTCTCTCGATCCCGTCGAAGCGTGCGACACCCATCGCGAGATCGCGTTCTTAAACAAGGGCGTCCGCAGGATATTTTTCCAGAGGGGGCATGATTCAAAATGTTACTTCCAGAGTTAAAATACTTATAATTTGAAAAATTTATACACCTTTCGTTGAAAATTATACACCTAATGCTATGGATTAGGACAGAGATCGGCAAGATTAGCACAACTTACACTTTCTTTATTCAAAGGGAGAGGAAATACTTAATTTTTTGCTAATCCCAGGGGAAGGGGGCAAATGCCCCTCTTGCTTCCCCTGTGGACGCCCTTGTTCTTAACCCTCCGCCTGAATACGTGGGTCGTTGGTGTCTCCGAGCCAAAATAAAGAAACGTCTTTCGTTACTGTTCAGAATTTATTAAAAAATATTTAATAAATAATTTTTATCAAAATGTGTGTGACTATGAAATCATCAACTACAATGTAGACAGATGTTCCGTGAATTTTTTAAAGATTTTTAAAAATACTTTAAAGTGTGTTAAATACTTTAAAGTGTTTTTAAATACTTTAAATACTTTAAAGTGTTTTTAAATACTTTAAATACTTTAAAGTG
>NJRP01000150.1:247670-261775 GCA_003063835.1 Aphaenogaster floridana | reverse complement strand
AATAATAATAATAAAGAACATGTTTACAAGAATACTAAGAAATGAAAAAAAAATTCAAATAAAAATAAGAAACAAAAAACGTGAAAACAGTTCACAAAAAATTTTCACTAATAACATGTCCATTAACTCGTTCTCATACACATGTGCCATACTTTCTTCACACAATACACGTCCGTACTGATCAATTCGTAATAACGTATTAAATGAATTCTTAATGTCATTCTAGCGGATTCCAAATGCGACATGCCCTTCTCACACCCTATTAAATGACCTTAATGTGACATTCCAATGTGACACATAATACCTTATTATTTACTTCTTAATGTGTCACTCCAGCGGGTTTGTATTCGAAAACTTTACATCCCTGTATCTCCATTATCTTAAAACTTTTATCTGAACAATATTTGGCTAAATGACTTACTTTGGTGCGATTTATATACTGTTAAAATAAATGCCTCACTTTCGAATACACCCTGTACATACCTGAATACATTCCGGAAGATTTTAACGCATCCCGCAGATTTTCATTGTCGCGTGGAATAATATCGGTACATCGAAACTACGACGACCGGCGTTGCTCTGCAGCTTGAGAAAATAGGGAACGCCATCGGTTGTTCTAGTTTCGCGATTTTGATATATTTTGATACAATGGAAAAGGCAAAGTTCGATCATCGCCGTTCTGTCAAACAATCGCCGCGAAAGATCCGCACAAGCTAGAAGCGGACAAGATGTATTGTACATTTAAGAACAATAGCTCATCGTGCGTTTAGCGCTATCATTTCCTTCGTTTTACTTCTCGCAGTCTTTTCCTGTGAATAGAATTGAGAAAATCGCCTATCCGTTGAGCCACCGAATCTTGGCACCGATCGCGGTCAAAGCTTATCAAAATTTCTTTCTCAGCATTACGGAAGCGAGGCGTAAAATTCGGCGCTACTGAACGCTATTGGCACAATCGATTCTCTAAACGCTAAACGCTAAACGCGCGGCGAGAGTGCAGGCCTACGTAAGCACAAACATCCAGGAAGAAGTACCATTTGTACATAAAAAGGAATAATTTATTCTATTTATGGGCGGAGAGAGGGAGCGGGAGTGAAAAGGAGAGAGGAGCCGGCGAGAAATTCGCGCACCGTTGTTTTATTTGAGTTGTTTTGCATGTGCTTCGGTGTCTCTGTCACACGCGGCCGCGAGCCGCGCGGTGAGAGTTTGTAATGCATTCTATATAAATAAATATATATATATAAATATATACATAGCGCAGTTAGAGAGTGATATACCGAGATCGAGATACGACGATGACGTGCGAGGCGTAAATGTCCGTTTCGGGTTGGTCCAGCGCGTCGGCGGCGCGCGAATCCTCACGGGGGACGATTATCGTCGTCTCTGCCCGGAATCTCGCGTTTCGCCAATTATCACTTGATTAAGTTTGCTTTAAGTACAGGTTTATCCGCGCGTCGCCGCCCCGCGAGAGCCCCGACAGGATCGCTTTACGGACGGTCGCACGTCCTCGCAAAGTACCTAGGAATATATTCTTAATATGTGAAGAAGATATAAGAATTACACGGTGTCTCGTTGTATTTGTATAATAAGGTGTAAAGAGAGAAAGAGAGAGAGAGAGAGAGGAAAAAAAGAAAGAAAAAACGGAAAAAAAGAACAACGGTGTCATTCTCATGGTCATTGAGCGACTCGTACTTCTTAAATGATGCTACACGTACAGGGTGCATTCTAAATTGCGTTAACGCGGCGTCGACTGCGTATTTTTTATTTCGACACGATGGAATTGGGACGACCGACTTCCGTGAATCTGTAATTCGGTAACGAGAGAAAGACGACGTCGAGAATTTTCAAAGGATCGAGCCTCGTATACGAGCCGGAGTGTTTCCGATTAAAATTGGGATCTGCGTGGGTTCTGCGGGGGTTTGCTTCGGGCTGTCCTATAAATTTTGATATCGATAAATTTGATCGTGGTCGATACGTCTCAAACGTGTCGATGTGTTCCAAGCCGAGCACGATTTTCCTAGTTCCAGCGTGTCGCTCTTCGGGGTGGAATTAAAAATCGATGTTCGCGCGAGATACGTAAGCGAGAACGGAGCAAGATCGCGGGGATAAGGGTGGGAAAAATATCGTGACGAATTAAAATTACGTTTAACGCGTGTCGCGGATTATCGACGGCGTTTTCCGGGGGAAAACGATCGCTAGAGAATATCGTAAAGAATCGGGTAACGACGTACGTGGCGATAAAAGATGCTTTTGGACGTGTTACTTTTTATGTCGTTCAGCTCGCGGCTGTGATCATTTTAGAAACACCCATGTACGAACCCGAACCAGCAATCAACTTTGTGATAGTCTGTGTACCGAATGAACGTCGTTAAATTAATCCCATCTCCTATAGGTAAGGTGTAATAATTATTAGACTCTCATCACGTACACGCAAAGGACAAAACATATTTACTACGTCATAAAGTGATAACGAGATTGTGTTGTTCCCTGATTTGTATCATGTAGGCACGTTTAATAATAAATCGAAATATTATCTATATCGCATTCGTTGTTTTCACCTTCCATATCGATTTTCCTCGAGACGATCGATTCAACCCCGATTATCAAAAGTTCACGTATATAAAACGGCTTTGTTTCCTTTACTATAAATACGGTGATTCTACGTCTTCTATTGTACAGGACAGTCCTTTATTTTAAATAGCTGTCTTTTATATTTATTTTTTCAAAACTGAATTTTATCCTTTATTTTTACAATATTACGGGAAATGCTTTTGTACTTACCGTTCCAACGTCTAATGTCGTACTAACATGATAATTTTTATGAAAACCGATAAATGTAATTTCTTGCAATTACGCAACTTAAAGTTGAAACTCTGGACATTTGCATTTACACAAAATGCAACCATGAAATGAGTTGTTTACAATTTTATGTTTTTCTGAAAAATAACCATTTTTAAAGAAACCCATTTATCTGAAAAATATAACTAAAAGCATTCTTTTTTAATTCTTGTAATTTGAATTTCAATTAATTGGAATTCATTACTACACTTAATTTACACTAATATATAATTTGTTTTGTTTTTGTTAATTATATTTTTAAATTTTTTAAATTAAAATTATATTCATATATATTAGATCCGTTTTCATTTTTTATTATTCCAAACCTATTTCAGATTTAAAAATCAAGGGTTTGTTTCAACATAGTCGAACCAGTTTCAAACTATAAGAAAATTGTGCATCTCATTTTAGTACAGTTGTGTCTAAATAGGGACAGGCATCCTAATTCGGGACAATTTTGTTCTAACGCGTAAAATTTTGCGACTGTTCGATGTAAACTAATTTTGATTTCTGCATCACGCGTTCTCTATTTCTGCATAACCTCGTTTCCCATTAAAAAATTAAAAACGTACAATTTTTTATCCAAACGCCTGTGGTTGCGACAGAAAGTGAAAAGTTTGAAACATCCAAATAAAGTTAATTTCAGAAACGCTACAAAAAGGTTTCTCGTATGGAGGTGCCGTTTGTCGGAATGTATTGCTTTTTTAATATACGATACCTCAGTATCTCCCGAACACCATTCCACTTTCACATAAAAAACGCATGGAGAACATGTTATCCTTATTTAGGGCAATGTTGTTTCGAATTAGGTCATATTCGAGACCTCCACCTTGACGTATTCTACGTGCTCTCAATCCAGCTATACTTATTGCTGAAAAATTATTTTGATGCCAAACTGTAGGTCTTGAATTATCGGTTCTAGAATGGGCACCGAATTTTCCTAAAAAATTTAGTTACAAAGTAATCGCTAAAAATATGCAAAAATCTGTCCCGAATATGAACATTTGCATTTCACTGTATATTATTTCGTAATACGCAAACTTCTGACAGTCACAAACTAGTCTGGAAATATATTAGAACAAAGCCCTAAAAGTTTCAAGTTTGTCCTTTACTTTCTCCTAGAAAATATGTCACCGTAACTATAAAAGATTAAAAATATGTATCGTGTGTATTTCGGATTTAAATACATTTCATGCGAAATATTATTTTTGTTCACTGTTAATTCCCTTGGGTCATTTTTAACTATTCTATAGGTCGCCACTGCTCCTACCCAATATGTAGTCATTTTAACTAAAACATTGGTTAACATTTAATCATGTGTCTGTCAAAATGACCACATTTGTCGTTAATTTAATTAAAACAAGGTGTCGAAATTAACAACATATTAGATAGGAACAGTGGACCTATAGAATAGTTAAAAATGACCCCAAAAAATTAACAGTGTTGGGGTTGCTGGCACAACCTTGACGGAAGGTTCGCACGTCAAGGCGGAATGACTTTCAAAACGAATTCAAATTGTTCGTTAAGACGTTTATTTAGCACATAACAATCAATTGAAGCGAGCGGTATAATTACAGCATTCGATAAGCCTGTTAATTTAAGCGGTAATTTGGAACGCACGCGAAAACGGAAATCTTCGAGAAGCTCGAACGGGATGGAAAATCGCGGACGGAACGGAGATCTTCTCGAACTTGATCGAAACAGAAATCTAGTCGCGAACTCGAATATGCAATCGAGAGTCTTGCACACTTCACGCGTGAAACAATTCATTCGCGGAAGCTATGTGGTAACTTGACGATTCCACGCCCAGTATTTGATTCCGACAATAACGAGAATCGAAAGCATTGGGATCGGTTCGTGAGGCACACGAAACCGAGAACAAAGAGCCTGCACGGAGATACGTCACGTAACGATTCGTGATCCGTATCGATCGGGATCTAGCAACAGACTATTGATCGCGAGGCGAACAATGCGCGACTCTCTAATTTTCGGGAATCGCGCACACTGAAAAAAATTCATGTATTTTATTACTTGTTTAACAAATTACTTGTTCAAAATCGGAAAATTTCCTAATTATTACTGTAATTTTTTTTCCAGATTTTTAAAAGTGAAAATACATATTAATGGTAAAATATAGGTGAAATTACGCAAAAATCACTTGTAATTTCATGTGAAATCACTTGTAATTACTTGCAATTTTCCATGTGGGTAGCAATATTGCATGAACCCAGCATAATTATGTAAATACTTTTTTCAGTACAGGTACACAGAAAAAATATTTACATGATTATGCTGGGTTTTTTCCGACCCAGCATAATCATGCAATATTGCTACCCACATGGAAAATTGTAAGTGATTACAAGTGATTTCACATGAAATTACAAGTGATTTTTGCATAAAAATAGTAATTTCATCTATATTTTACCATTAATATGTATTTTCACTTCTAAAAATCTGGAAAAAAAATTACAGTGATAATTAGGTAATTTTCCGGTTTTGAACAAGTAATTACCATGTAAAAATACATGGATTTTTTTCAGTGTAGCCCGCGCCGCATATGAGACATACAATTAGATATTCACGAGTGCGATAAAGAATTGAATATAAACAGTGCCGTGTGCAGAAAGACGGTATCGGGAGCACTCTAAACGTGGCTGTATTTTGAAATTTACATCTATTTCTGAACAATTATTAACCCTAGACTAATAGGGAGGGGTAATGTGTGTGATGTGCGTTACCCCAACCGACTTTCTGGCTACCCTTCATTTTTGCTTTTTTTCGGGATTTCTTTTTATTTAAACAACTATTTTGATGTTTTAACTTTGAATAAATAGAATGTAACATATACCGTTCTCTTTCTTATTAAAAAAATAAAGAGATTTATCTATATTAAAGTTTGTTTACTGATAATGAAAAGAATTGTACCATTAAGAAAAGCACGAGGTAACGTATTACCCCATCCTAAACAATGGTTAAAAAAAAAGATCCTATTAGTCTAGGGTTAGTAATAATAATAATCATAATGATAATCTCTTAATAATAATAATCTGCCATATGTAAGATTGTTCTATGTTTCAATTTATATAATTCAATTTCAGTTATTTAAGCAATTTCGTGTATATTAAACATTTTTTTTAAATTTAGATTCAGGCGCAGGGTGGGACTGTAATCCATAAATTTGTTAGGTGTGCTGGCGTGCTCGCTAGCACGTACGATCCATGTGCGTCAGTAGAAAAATCTTCATTCCCTTCGTCTTACGAAAATAGTAGCGCGGCCGTGCGACCTATAATTAAACGTGGCCGCCACGTTAGCAAATGCCGGATTGTTCAGTACGATAAAGTTAGCGGTCGGTGAACGATGTTCTCGCGATAAGTCCGACCTAATTATATCGCTGGGAGAGAACTGAATAAACTGAGTAAAATATAATAAATATACCATTCCGACTGCGCGTCCGATATTACTTCATTCTCGATTTCCGAATCAATGTACTGTAAGTATCAAATACATTATATAAAGCTTGAGGGAAGAACTTTGATGATGCAAAGCATGATTTTTAATTCACACATTCTTTGCTTGTTATTATTCCTCTTCGCAACTGAATTAATTTAATTAATTAATTCCATTGCGAAGATTAATTTGTTGGAACTAAAAAATTGACGTGATCGTGCTGGGCTTGGAATTAGAACACATCAACACGTTTGAGATATGAATATCGACCAAGTATCAAAATTTGTAGGACAGCCCGAAGCAAACCTCCAGAGAACCTACAGATCCCAATTTTAATCGGACTTCAAAGGCTTAGGTGGTCAAAGTTTAAATCCGATTTCGGCAATGATCTTGGGTATTAATTGATCATGGAGGGTGCCCCGAGATACGGTACATGCCCAGTGTGCGGCAAAAACGCCACGTTGAAGTGCGGCAGCTGCAAACGCGAGTTTTACTGCGACAAGTCGCACCAGTCTCAAGACTGGCCGCGTCATAGGTCCACGTGCGGCGGCTGGGAGATAGGTCATGATCCCGTCCTCGGACGGCACTTGCTGGCGACCAGGGACCTGGTCCCGGGAGACGTGATTCTCTCGGAGGTGCCTTTGGTCTGGGGACCATCGATTCACGCGAATCAGCGGGTCTGCGTCGGTTGCGGCGAACAGTGCAACAACGTCGACACGAGATGTGGTGGGTGTTCCTGGCCAGTATGCAGATCCAATTGCCAGGGGCTGTCAGATAAGAAGAGGCACCAGCTGGAGTGCGCTCTTCTTGCGCGCGCTAGAATTGTTCCCAGGTATCGCGTACTCCGCCCGACGCAAGTTGGATAATAATAAAGTGTACACTTCGGGAATAAATTAGCTAGATGTTTAACAAGAGGAGGCAAAAGTTTGCTTGATCGCGACTTGAGTCGCGCGATCGTATCGTGGAAAATTAAACTTCTAAAGATGCTTCTAAAGACGCGGACGTTTCTTGTCGGACTCGGTTTACGTTAACTTCGCTACGTTAACGCCCGCAGATGCGAGGTGCTTCTGGTTATTCGTATGCTGATACTGTGGCGCACGAAATCGCGACGCTGGACGTCCTTGGCCAATCTGCAGAGTCACGTGGAATCGCGAGGACCCGGCACGGAGACTCACGACGAAGTGTCGAGTGTAAGCCAGCATCTCGGGCCGCTTTTGTCGATAGCATCCGATTGCAAGGACGTTCTGCCGATGATTTGCGGCCTGATCGACGTGAACGCGTTGGAGACCGCACCGCCGGAAGGTTCGGTGGCGATTTATGAGAACGCGTCCCTTTTGGAACACTCTTGTATTGCGAACACGCGACACAGCTTTCGCATCGACGACAAAGGCAGGCCGCGTATTACGGTATATGCAGTCACCTCCATTAAAAGGTATGTACATAGCTTCATTTACCTCTCTCATCAAAAATTATTCGTCTATCATGTAAAAAATCTATTATTGTTGCTATGCATTTCGCGATATTTCCAGAGGGGAACATTTGAGCACCATGTACACGCATGCGCTTTGGTCTACCAGGACCAGAAGGGAACATCTTCTTGCCACGAAATACTTCGCTTGCCGATGCAAGCGTTGCTCCGATCCCACGGAACTGGGCACGCACTTAGGCACCCTGAACTGCCCCTGCAAAAACGGACTCATGTTGCCGAACGATCCCCTAAACCCGAATAGCGACTGGTCCTGTAACACGTGTCCGGGAACAGTGACATCTGCGGAGGTCGCGCAGTTGACAGACAGACTGGAGGAAGAGGTCGTAGAGGTCATGAAGCAGGCGACCGAGCATACCCTGTCCGATCTTCTTTCACGGTAGAGTTTTATGCCTTTCTGTTTAATCCTCCCGCGACGAATTTCTAATTGATGATAAATAACTAGACTGTGTAAAATCCTAGAAATCATTTATATATGAGAGTCTTACAATTACATAAATCCTAGAAAGTCGCGGTGCGCATTCATATTTTCTACGCTGTTACTTGAGGACTCAACAGATCGTTCGTTTAGGCTTACGGTGCTGCTGCATCCCGGCCATCAGCATTGCATATCCGTGAGCCACTCGCTGATACAACTGCTGCCGGTGACCGATCCACGGAAGTTGGAGTTGTGTAAGCGCGTCATGGACACGGTAAGCCGATTGGATCCCTACGGATCTCGTCTTACGCTTTACACGGCGGTCATCCTGCGAGAGCTCGCGACGTGTCCCGGCGAGGATAGGCGAGTCCATTTCGCCAGAGCGGCCTCGTTGCTGAAGGCGGAACCGCCGAATTCGCCCGGTGAAAGGCTCCGCAGACTCATCGAAGTGGAACTCTGATCTTAACCCGCCGTGACATGCAGCATTAGCTGTATTTTTGTTATTATACAACTCGATATGTAAAATAAGGAAGGATATAGTTCTTATCACAAATGAGAAAGTTGTGCACGTCTCGCGTGAGCAACAACCACTTGCTTGTCTGTCTAAATTTTCGTTTATTCGCTTTCTCGATTTCAAATGTAATCTCTATTCGCAACTACAGGTAGCCGTAAAAGTGGCAAAAAATATTCATTGTACTTACTTAGAGTGAAAAAGGAGTACGTATAAAAAACTTATAATTATATAAAGAATGTATACATACATGTTTTACAAATATCAAAATATACGTTGATGTATGCTTGTGGTCGCTCCGCATTTATATTGTGTATGAGTGGGTGTGTGTATAAGTGGGTGTGCGTGTGTGTGTGTGTTTGTGTGTGTGTGTTTGTGTGTACGTGTCGTAAAATCTAGACTAGATGACTGTGCCTCTGCGACTGAATGTGATCCTTAAATCTGGAAGTAATTTCTCATCGGGCATATTATTTTCACATTGATCTGCGTTCAGTGTTCTTGCGATTGATTGGCAAGCAAACTTAATAGCGAGATAAAATAGTTCACATGCGAAAATAAAAAGAGAGATATTTATCGAACGAGATCCGTTTTAAATAGTCGCAGTCTATATTTACCTAAATGAAATTTTAGAACACAGCGGAAATACATATAAAATATTAATTTCAATAGATCTCTGAAACTCGCGTCATTGTCAAGATAAATGATTTGCACATCCGACCCTCGAAGTCTCGCGGACGTGCCATTTCTTTCGCGGTGTACATTATTTGATGAGAAGACAGATCGGTCTAGAGATCACCAACGGTGCTCCTATAGACTATCATCGCATCGCTCTTACAGTTCGCTTAATAGGAATCATGTGGATTACGTTACGCACAGGAACGTCGTGTGCGCACACCTAGCAGCGGATAAGACAAGGACTGGCCATTTAGCTGCGCCGTGATCTGCAAGAGGTAAGCTTTGCCGGGCTGCAGCCTCCTCAGGGTGAACGGCAGCGCCCGGTTCATCGGTGGGTTTCGTTTCTCCTCACAGACCTCGAACGTGTACTCGGACCGCCTGCGCCGATGGAGCCCGCACTGATCCGGCACGGTCGTGACACTCGCCAAGGACGACGAGCTCCGTAGCTCCTTCACCAGGATACAGTACTTTGCGGCGCCAGCCGGCTCCACGCCTATCGTGACTTCGTGGCAGGTCCTGAGAGATCGGTACTCCCGCGGCGGGCTTTTGGACGGTATCTGCGCCAAAAAATGCGACGCCCAATTCGCTTTTCGAACGGACAAGGCTCTGATTAATCGGGATTTATTATCGGGACGATAGGAGAGCCGATCAATAATGATTCCGCGCGGCTACGAGGATTATTCTATATTCTTGTAAATTCTCAAAGGATGGTAGTGTGGTACATCTAGATGAGTTTATCTTTAGCTTTAAGAAATATGTTACTCCTGTACTATGAGGAAGTGTCGGAAGAACAGAGCATAACGGAATCTTTTGCGGTTGTTATATTGAGGAAAATATTAGTTTGCACAGTCTGACATACTTGCGGATAAATGGTGGACGACTCTTGCGTGGCCAGCACTTTTATAGTGGATACTCGAACCAGCTCCTGCGGTGTGGTCGATATACGCAGGGTGTACGTCTTACCGGGTGGTAGAGAAGGTGCGCGCAATGAAGCATATCCGACCACTTCTTTTTCCTGCCAATCACACGAGACACGTTTACACGCTTATATCGACGCTTGTATCGACGCTGTCGCGAGAACGTTCCGATTAATGACAGGACGGCCGGTCGCTTGCGATAGCGTCAATTGTTAATAGACTCTTTCGTAAATTTGCGGTCGACGCATCCGATCGCTTTCTGTAAACACACGACGTTTTACCCGCAGTATTCCTTGTCCGCTTAATTTCGCCTTCACGATGCCTCCACCGCAGGGAAGTATGTGAAAGGTGCTCGAGGTGTTGTCCGGCGGACGATAACGGAAATTAACAAAACCGTCGGTCTTTCGCAGATTGGCCGTGGTGTAACGACCGGTTCGCAGCGTCAGCTCCGACGTCTTCTTGAACCTGATAGCGTCGGTGGCGACCCGATTGGACACGTTGTTCCGGGTGTTAACCTGTCGAATCAGCATATTGCTTTTCATTGATAATAACAACAATTGTAAGTTGACAATTGAATAATTCGCCAAGTATTCAACGTAGCTAAATCCATGGGCGCCCATAAGGGGGTACAAGGTGGGGCATATGCCCTCCCCCCTTGGATTTTAATTTCTTCAATTTAGAATAGTTTTATGATTGACAGCCAGATAATTTTTTGTTTCAAATTTATATAATTAAAAATAAAAATCCGCATAAATATTTCTTTAAAAAATATTATTTGAAAATACGTTCGTTTGGCACCCCAAAAAATTGTAAGAGCGCCCATGACTAAATCTATAATTTCATGAAGAATTTCATAAATAAACACATCGCACAAGAGAGTTGCGGAAATTAATAATCTTTACACCCTGTTATAAGATCGTGTACGCGATTCTCGCGCGAAGATGAACACGGCACAAAAACTAAACGGAAGAGCGGCTATCGCCTTCCTTTTAAACTGAGCGTATGATCCGTGCGGTTTTACAAACGATCGATTAACGTGTGACGAGAGACCGACCACGTATAGGGTAAAGTTGTACGTAGTGTCGTATCTCATCCTGTGAAGCGTCAGTTTAGTCTGCCGCACGCAGTGCAGACCTTCCGGAACGCCCCGATGATGATGCTCCTTCGAGGAAGAGCCGGTTCTCGCTGACGAGTGCGGATGAGCTTTCAGAATATTCTGCGCGGCGCAGAGCGTCGATGGGTGCGGCTGCGTGCCCGAAGTGACAGCTAAACAGTAGTTCGAGAGATGAGGATCCACATGGCTGGAAAAATAAACGTTCCGTGTCGATATTGCGACTCTAACGAAATCGATGTCGACGCATTAACGCATTTGCTTTGCGTTACGATCGAGCATGTTGACAGACTACGTCGAAAAGAAGAGAATTACCGCGATATTGCATAAAAGTCCACAGTGACGATCGTGCTAGGAATAGAATCTCGGATTTCGTTCCCGATAATTCGATTTATATCGCGACTTTCAGGCGTCTATAGAAATTTTTGACTCCTTGGCAATCGCGCCAACTCGTTCATGCTATAATACTAATCCTGAAGCTACTACTCGCGAAATGCTTAGTAAATCTCCGTGCTTGCATCACTTTATTCAAACATACTCGAGAAAAGCTCGATGCCAAACTTAAAAAAAGCAGCGCATTACTATCGTTTATTTGAAGAAACAATTGGTCTCTAAAATGTATCCCGTACGTTTGGAGCAACAAAGGCTGCGTTCAACAGAAAAAGCAGCTTTGCAACTCTTGTAAAATTCTTTAAAGATGTATGTCAGACTTTAAAAGATAACAGCATTGCCATAATATTTTGCTAAGATGTTTAATAATGTATTTTGTTCCTATAAATATAAAATTTAAAATCAATTTACCGTATCGTTTTCAAGAAAATTATTATTATAACGTCTGTAAGACGTAATATAGACGTCTTACAGACAGAATAATAATTTTCTTGAAAACGATACGGTAAATTGACTTCAAATTTCATATGTAGGAATGAAATACATTATTAACATCTTAGCAAAATATTATGGCAATGCTGTTATTTTTGAAAGTCTGACATACATCTTTAATATGATTGGTTTATATACTTAGATCCACACACACAGGAGGTATACCTCTTGCTCCAGGATATCGTCAGCCGCCGTTTGCTTCGTCGCTGTTGAAATCTCAGCGTGCGATGCCGATGCTCCTTTCCGTCCGCATACATGCTTGATATATGGTCCAGGGCGCTGGAGGTTGCGTACAGAAGCACCGTGCCGGGCGACCGTCCCGCGGGCTCCGTGGACTTGATCTCGAACCAGTAAAGACCGGCCCGCGTCTTTGGTATCGTGAAATTTTGGTCCTCCGCGCCCTCGTACGTGAAGAGAGGAGATCCCGGCTTCAGGGTCTTCACGGGCCATCGCGTTTGCGCTACGTGGTAAATTGATTCGGAAATCATTCGAGCGACTTGACGACTCGGGGGATACCCCGATTATCCTTCGTCACACTCGAGGTGACGGCAAACATTACTTTGTAAAGTATATTACGTTCCTTTTTTTGGACGCAACTTCAAAAATTATCAAATAATATTAAGAATAAGACCGACGATATTAAACAAATATAAATATGAAAGAAAGCCCATATCGGTCGCGGTGGATCTTGGTGCCTAATAATAACACAGGATCACAAAAAAAATTTTTTCTAAATTTATATTGACCAGACTATGTCTACAATATGGTTTTTGGTTCACTGAATCCAAAAACCATTTGGAACCCATTTTGCTCCATCGGATCGTGCTTTTTCAGAAAATGTAATTAAATGGTAAAAAATGAGCAAAATACGGGTTTGTAAATCCCTCAGATGAAATATTAAAACATTTTTCATAATTTTTTCTGACTAGATCTGTAAAAGATCTACATTTATCAAATGTGTATTCACCACAAACAACACAAAATTTGTTGGGATTAATTTTGCAACTCATCGCAAGTATCTGTGTGAAAGCTCGATTTATGATTTGGAAATTGATTTCTTAAAACGCACACAAAAGTAAGTAAATATAAATATCTCGTTTTCGGTTCTTCATATGTACTTCCCGCGAGGCAACTTCGCTTGCGAGAAACTGTCTCACATATCTCGTTCGAACGTTTCTCGCATATCTATTTTGAACGTTCGAATCGTATTACTTTCGAGTAATACGATTTAGTATTTTCCAGTAATACGATTGAATATGTACAAAAAAATCAGTAACATCTGTATTCGTATCTCTCAGTCTGGCTGAAATGAGTATATTTTGCTCATTTTTTACCATTTAATTACATTTTCTGAAAAAGCATGATCTGATGGAGCAAAACGGGTTCCAAATTTGGATTCAGTGAACCAAAAACCATATTGTAGACATAGTCTGATCAATGTAAATTTCGAAAAAAATTTTTTTGTGGTCCTGTGTAATTATTTTGTGAATTTTCCTACTCATGCAAACTGCGCGCCGCATATTCGTCGGTCTTGAAACACAGTCCTTACATGAAGCCGGAATAATTAATTCACATATTAAATTGACGAGCAATTTAATAATTTTTGATGCTTACTAGCATCTATAAGATCCTCCCATTTCACCATTCCTCGAAAAAACTGTAAAGAATTTTCTGTAATGGGCTTTCTTTCATATTTATATTTGTTTAATATCATCGGTCTTATTCTTAATATTATTTGTTTAAAAAATACGTCGCCTGAAATATGACGTTTAACCAACTTATATTTGTTATTGCGAGAAATATCACCACATGCCTCGATGGTC
>NJRP01000150.1:210177-225433 GCA_003063835.1 Aphaenogaster floridana | reverse complement strand
CCCCCTCACCCTCACCCTTCAGCTTATTATGTAATCAGAATAACAATAATTTGCCTCGAAACTGCTTCGACTGCTCATCAATCTGAGTGACAACCGGTTACGCGGCTATGCGTAGGTATCGATTTAGCGAACCACCGGCCGCGTTTCTCGGGGCGAAAGGGGGAAAGGGAGGCGGCGGATGACCAGGGAGGCAGTTTCGAGTTATCTCCGTTGCACACTTCCCGTACGCTTTATGGGTGATCCCGTTGTGATTCGACCGATATCTTGGAATATCGGAGGAACGATAATGCATAAAATCACACAACGTAAAATCGTGACAAATGCACTTAGCACGTACCTCGTCTATGACGTCAACTGTGATCCAGGCAGGAACATCCAGAGCGCACTACGAAACACAAAACTAAAAAAAAAAGAACTTGAAAAAATTAACGTAAGCTATCTTCCGCAATAATGGGGATGGAAAGAAGTACGACGAGCATTGCAATGGTATGTACAGATTTTATTAGGGTTTAGAGTGAATACGATTGGATCTGTGTTTCTGCGTATGAATGTGTATGTGTATGTGTGTGTGTACATATGTGTAATCCGCATGTTACATGTAGTCCGAAGAATGAACGTGGGGTTTAGGTAGCTAGCCTCGTCCTAGCCTCGTGTGCGCATTCACACCATATAATTGATTCGCATTGTAACTGTTTCCTGTTTTCACATTGTGTAGTCGCTCCGTTTAAGTATATCTCACCTAATTTAATTACCGTTATACGCAATAATTCGATATTAATCAATAAATCTGTAATAATAAATCCGTATAAACGTTGAGTCGTGTGCGTGAGTGAACTAGTGGTGCCGAGCCTGTCGTAGGCTCGGCTAGGAAGTCTCTGTAGTAACCAGCGGTAAACGTATCACAAGTTATGTAGCGTTCATTTATCCATTATCGGTGCGAGTGTTGAAAGCTCGAGGCCAGTCGCGTATAACGTGTGTCCGTTAGTGCTCCTTTGAAGCTTACATATCTCTCCTCAAATTTCTCCCCATAAAAAGAAGAAAGTCTTTTATGACCAAACCCCGTTTGGTCATAAAAGGCGAACTGACAAGCATAGATCCTTTCTCTCTCATTTCTCCCAGACTGTTTCCCAACCGAAATTGTGCTTTCTGAAATTAATAGCCGTTAATTGATGCACATCCTACCGAAGGAAAAGCTTCGTTTCAACAGTACTGTCAGAACGCCTTAGATTCGATAGAATGATCATCCCGATCATCTCGGTCGCGACAAGGTAGCGCGATTTATCATCGCGTATCTCTTTCTCTCGAGTGGCGTCGATCTTCCAACACTCGGAAGTATTGTAGTTATAGCGTGACGCAGTGCGCGCCGCGGCGTCTTAATCGTTCGGCTGTTCCCACCCTATAAATAGACGGGACGCGCCGGCTGCCGCCGCGGGCGCGCGCTGCGCTTAGGTAATCGTTCCTTTTTTTATTGTATATCAAACTTTATAAACTGTAATACAATGTAAACCTGTAAAAAATATACTGGGTGGCGGCGGCTCTGTATAATATAATAAGTAGTATTATAATCGTTATGGTACAATTGTAATTAGTATAAATATATCGTTATATTATAATCTGCGATGTGCTGCTTCTGTAATCGAGATCCCTCTTTCTCTTTCGTTTTCTACAATTTCTCATTCGCATCGTATCGCACACGCCCAACCATAGTTATCACACGCTCTATCCACTATTTTACGTCTCTCAATGCACCCATATTGCACACCGTTCTTTCTTTCTGTCTCATTCCTTCTCTCTTTCCCACACTCTCGATCCCTTTGTCCCACTCGCTTCTCTTTCGTCGTACGGTAAAATACGATCCACCGGTATCTACATATTCCGCTTCTTACGAGAAACGGTATATATAGTTGTGTATAAGCGCGTCGCTCTTTACGTCGGTTATACCACGCTTTTGGGGAGACGACTTTAGCTAAAAGCGTCCTCCCGACACGTTAATTCGCGTATGACAGACGCTTTTACTTAAATCGTGCCTAAAAGCGAGGTAAGAATACCAGTCTTTGTTCTTCCCATTTCATTCTCACGAACGTGCCAAATACGACATTCATAAACGCGTTTGGACCAGAAGGCGCATGTCTAGTTATCGAAATTATGCTATTAATTGATACGATACGATCTCACTTCGACAAAATTTTTTAAATTAAAATCGTTCTTCAATCGGATTCTTCGTCTTCTTTTTACGAAATGTGATAGATATTTGTCACGTGCGTTCGTTAAGAAAAGATCCCCAAACGTTTAAATAATATCTCGGAAAACCCGATTAATTGTTGATAATAGTATAAAAAAGCCTGTATAAAAGAGTACAATTACTGATAAGAGACAGAATAATATATCTTACGATGTTTCGAGAGATAAATCCTGTTTAAAAAATAACAATATGTTAAAACTATTCACGTATGATCTTACGACAGGAGATTGAGAAATTGATGGGATTTTTGTTCCATTCGATCCCCAGGCTTTCAAACAACGCGATCGATAGAAAAGTCGGAAATATAATCATGGTATAAATAAGCATTTACGCAGAAACAAAAAGAACCGAGCGGTGTACCGTTTATATACCGTACTCCGAAATAACAAATCTCATACGTTCATTCATTCATTCGTTCGTTCGTGTGTTATTTTATCATGCGCTCGGGGCGAGGCTAGGGCGATTTAGGAACTACGTGACAGCACAACCGATGCAAGTAACTATTTCATCTGTTCTCGTTTTTCCGGTTTTTCTGTTTCTTTATACAGTATGGAGTCCTTGATGAGATTTCGAAACGGCGATTTCTGCGTCGATGATATCGATGACGCGTCGAATGGAAAATGATAAACGCGCTAGAGGAAGAAATAATCATCTGAGAAAGGTAATCTTTCTCCTATATGTGAAGTAACAGCCGCGCGAAAAGCGACGACGGGAAACAAGTTTCATACGGACCATCGGTAACTCGACAACTTCAAGCTGTTCGGACATGCCGCCGGTTGGTAATCCCTTCCGGAGGAGAAGTCCATGGGATTCCCCGAGAGCGTATTTCAGCGCCATCTTCCAGCGACACAATACACTTTCCATTCGACTTGTATTTGGCGGGAAAATCTGTGGCTATCAAGCCCAAATCAAATTTTAGAGAAGGCTTGCGTGTGATACTTTGATCGTTGTTGACCCACTTAGCGCCAACAACGCCATTATGTAAGAATATCGAGTGTTACATGTATTGAATTTAATCGCGACGCAGAAATCACGCGTTTTTACAATGTGCTCGCCTGCTTCGTCGTTTGTGTTTTGTTTCTCGCCTCTCAATGCTCATTCGATCAAAGATTGTATTCGAAGAACAATGCTCGCGACGCACAATTATCGATAAATATACGTATATGTATAATATGTATATATATAAGTATGTATACCTATATATTACGCATAAATAATCGACAGCGCGTTTATCTCTGTGATCTTATGTACAATCGTAGATTACACGAAATTAAAAATAACATTTTGCGGAGGCATATCCTCTTGTTTCTCAGTGTCTTTCTCTTTCTCTCCTCCCATTTCTCCCATTCTCTCCTTCGCTTTCACTCTGTCTCTCTCTTCTTCTATCTCTCTTTATCACTTTCCCTTACGCAATAAGTAAGATAATACTATTTCCGTTTTTTTTTTACTGGAAAGTTGTATTAGTTATCTTCGTATTGTACTGTAGGAACTTAAAATGCTGACTTCGCTGTGAGCGAAGTTCCGGAAAAATAAAACATTATTTTCTATTCGTCAGTCGGTATCGGTGCCTATTCGGCAGACCTTTTATAAATAGCCTAATCTTTTTTTTTATAAAATGCCGTCTTTCCATAGGACAGCTTTTTATACATAAAAAGATTGGACTTTTTATAAAAGATCTGAATTTACAAATATCCTGCGAGGTGATACAAAATTATTGTATAAATTAGTATACGTTAGAAGATAGATTCAGAATTTAGAAAACACGTAGTACTCATTGAACCAAGTAATGCTTAATTATTATAGTTCGGAAAATTGATCTCGTTAAAAGCTCTTTCAGGAGCTCTTTTTTATGTCAAGTGAACACTACTTGCATTCTGCTATGAGTCCCACGTTTCTAACATCCTATACAATGAAAATAATGGCACGGCGTTATTTATAACGTCCACTGAAAATATATAATTCCAATATTCAGATATAACCTTTCTTGTTCTATTATTTCTTTTCGTGCGTGTATGCCTGCATTAGATTTTATTTTTTAACAACGAATTATATACCATTGCCAATTTTGCATAACTAATTAATAAGAACTGTAATTATTGTTACCGCGGATACCGGCGCCAATTTTGTCGAGCGTGTAACTGTGCGAGCGAATAAACAGCGAATAAAAGCTAAATCAAATTGATTTAAAAACTAACATTCGCTGTTCGTTCACTCGTTAACGTATACCGACATTAACACGACACCACAACACAAGTAAAACAATTCGTCAATTTAAAATCAATTAAGGAGGTTGTAAGATTGAGGTGACCAGTGAAACGGGAGTAACGCTCTTACACACACAGAAATGGAGTGTTACCAATTCTAAATATATTAGTATTTGGAAAGAATATTTATATAAATTTTTAAAAAATTATGAAGGTGATTGCAAAGAATATTTTTTTAAACAAATTTTATTGTTAAATGAAAAAATTACTTGGGGCAATGTTGCATAAATGAAAACTGAAAGTTGGTAACTGCAATCATTGACAATGAATGCGAGGTGGAAAAGTGCTTTTATTAGCAAAACGCAATTAGAAAAAAGAATGAAACAAATTGAAAATGGAAGAAAGCGAAGAAAAGTCATTCCAAAAAGAGGAAGATAGCTCATAAAGTGCAAAAATCAAGGGTTTTTAAATAATCAACCACAGAAGAGATTTGTTTCGACTCAACTGGCCAATATTTTAATTTAAATTAATATATCGCGAATCGCGACATTTTTCGACTATGGATTATGGTCCTTTCTAAAGAGAGTAAAATTAATTTTAATGTAAAGAATTTGTTGTGTGCGAAAAATTTGACCTCAGCCAGGATTTGAACCGGACCTCCCTGCAATACATGCGGGCGTCGTAGCCAGTTCGACCACCGAGGCATGTGGTAATATTTCTCGCAACATTCGATGATGTTAGAGCACCAATACTTAAGTCAATGGTGATAAATAAACAAGACATGGGATATTCTTCGCCAGTAAATATCTGGCGAAGAATATTTCATCTCTTGTTTATTAATTAGAGAATTTATTTAGAGAAATATTACCACATGCCTCGGTGGTCGAACTGGCTACGACGCCCGCACGTATTGCAGGGAGGTCCAGGTTCAAATCCTGGCTGAGGTAAAATTTTTGGCAACAAATTCTTTACATTAAAATTAATTTCACTCTCTTTAGAAAGGACCAAAATCCATGGTCGAAAAATGTCGCGATTCGCGATATATTAATTAAAATTAAAATATTGGCCAATTGAGTCGAAACAAATCTCTTCTGTGGTTTAATATTTACTGGCGAAGAATATCCCATCTCTTGTTTTTTTAAATAATGTTGAAATTATGCAACAAAAGATGCGATGTGAAAACTGCGATGAATATTCCTCTATCAAATGTTTTAGATGACAAAATATTATTTTATATTTTTATATTTTACTATATCATAAAAAAAACCATGTGGTAAAATTGCTTAAATCTTTGAAGATACTTTTCGAAAGATATTTTTTATATATTAAACATAACTTCATTCAATTCTTTCTTGAAAATTGATATGCAGTATCGAGCCTCCCATTAGAGCCCATTACAAAATTCTGAACTCTGTTATAAATTTTCAAAAAACTAACCGGTGAAAAAGTCTAACAAAGTTCATATGTTAACATTATTTGTAAATGGGCTCATGTTTTAAATTTTATGTATAAAATTCTTACAACCTTCTTAATAATGCGTTACTTGTATTTAACATGTATTATATCCTTTCGCGATAATAAAGTAACCAATCGATACGCGTCTCTCTATCCACACGCTATGCGACAATGATAATGCTCCTTTTTCTCCGTGCCTGTGTGCCTATATGTCCCCCTGCTGTCTTCTCTTTCTCTTGCACGCACACTCTCTCTCTCTCTCTCTCTTTCTTTCCCTTTCTCTCACTCTTTCACTCTTAGGATATTCTCATCTTCTCCCTCCTTTAAAGCTTTGCCCGTCGCCTCTCGCGAGAGAGGCGAGAGACGATAAACATCGCGATCGGAGGCGAAAGTTCTCTTAACGTTTAATATGCTAAAGGGGTGCCTACGAACAACAAAAACGTTAATTGAAAAAGAAAACGTGCCGACCGTTTCTCTTTTTCCAATCATCTGCAAAATAATACTGAATTCTGCACATGTGGTGCCTATCACAAATAGACCTATAGATAATATTTATGTACGCTCTCGCACGCATTCCTATATGCATACGAACAGTCATTGTTTAACTGTATTTTAACTCTGCGCGATTTGTTGCATACAGTTAAGATATAATCCTACATCTCTGTTACTCATCCTTTCTTCTTCTCTCTCGCTCACACACACATACACAGTCTCTCTCTCTTTCTCTTTCTCTCTTTCTCATCAACAGAGTGGATAAAAAATTGTTAAAACCATTTTCAACGTGGCTGTACCATCTTAAACGTCCGAATAATTTCGAATGAATGATGCTCGAAAAACAAAAAATTATTAATTACTTAAAACAAAAATTAATTAATTACGGAAACAAAAATGAGATACTTACAATAACGGTTCAACAATAAAATTTTCAGTCTGAATACCAAGGAAGTTTATAGATTGCTTTCTTTTATACAAACTTCACCATTTTTCAGGAAATATTCGCAAATAAATGGCCAATAAGTTACCTATTTATATATCTGTGTACATATATGATTATGTCAAGCGAGACGAGAACCGACGGTACAGCCCGCTGAAGCAGTTATAAACTCTTTTGAAACACCCTGTATATATAATATATATAATATATAGTATTAATAATCAATAATAATATCAGTTTGTATTGTACAGGTTGTTTTGGGGGTGGGGTCCGAAAACTGTGGTCTGTCTAATATTCACTTCAAACCCCGTGTCGCACCTATACGCTCCGTCTGTCGTTTACGTTCTACTTAAATCGCTATTATTATAATAATTATTCGTTATTTTATTATTATTATTTTCTCATAATATATCTTATCCTGTTTCTCTCTAGGAGTAGTAAAGAGTGTGACATAACGGATTCTATCATATGATTCTTATTTCTGCCATTCATTCACTTTTTGTCTCTCTTTCCCTCAACTGCCCCTCTTTTTTTCTTAATCTCTTTAACGAAATAATCATATCGTTATTATAACTTTAATAATTACCTAAGTAATCATTTACCATTACCTTTACAATTTAATATGTAGCATTTTCTTTATCTATCGTAGATTTGTCTGTGGCTATCCCTGATGTGTTAGTTACCCTGCGCTTCCGTCTGGTTGTCGAAATATTGTTGTGAAATTGTGGTCTACGATTAAAAGTATGTTCAACATTTGTTCCGTATTTATATTCTTTCTCTTTCTTTTCTTGCTGTCGGATATTCAGATCAGTATGATTTCGGTGAATTTCAGTGGTGGAGACACAGCGCGAACGCTTTTTTCATGTCTGTTTCGTGCGATCGAAAATTGAACTCTCCGAAATTATACCGCTGTCGATCCTTAATTTCCTTGAAAAGCATTTCGCGTTTCGGTACTCGCCAGGATCGGCGATTGCGCGTGCTTGCCTCGTTCCTCGTCGAATTATCCGTTCGCAACGAGTCAAACCAGAGATAGTCGTTCGCGTCTCGATAGATCGCGCGATTTTTCGTTCTGCTCGTGCACGAAAACAACGGTTTTACTGAAGTATCTAAAAATTTAGTCAGATATAGATCAGAAAATAATTATGTTGGACCATCCAAAATAAGGACGCTCAAGCTGTTTGCTAGGATGTCAAAACTTTTTATAGCATTGTCATTATGCTTGAGCGTCCTACATAATTATTTTGGACGGTTCAACTTAATTATTTTCAGATCTGTATCTGGCTAAATTTTTAGATACTTCAGCAAAATCGTTCTTTCCGTGTGTTGTCGGATTCTTCAAAACGTATCGCGAAAGACTCGAACAGAAAGAAGCGAGCAGAATAAAACGGTCAACAATTGAAAATATTTACAGACGTAACTTGTCGCTCACCGAGTGAACGAATTAGTCCCTAAAAAATTATGCGCACCGGAGCAATCATGCTGACGACGGGTGAGATTCTCGGGGATTGGCAAACGGGAAATCTTGGCAAATTATCGCTGTTATTGTGTCATCCACGTCCGTCGCGCAATTCGGCAAAATTATTTTTATCAAAAATGAAAAAAGAATTGCGGACGACTCGCGCGAAAATGATGCTCGATTTTGTGCCGATGATACTCTCGTCACCTTATTCAATCGCATTCGAGAAGCTCCGTTTAAAAACCGTGCCTGCGTCAAATGACTACGTCAAAAATGTATTTCAATTAAATTAAAAATTATTTTTAAACTAAACTAAAAGTTAACTAAAAATCATCAAATCATGAACTAAATTAAAAGTTAACTAAAAAATCATCAAATCATGAACTAAAGATAATCTGCAAGCTAAAATCAAAAGCACTAAACAAAAACAATTTTAAAAAATTTAGTTGAAAAGATTCAAAAATTGTGTATATCATATTATACAATGTTTAATGTCCGTTAATTTCGAATTTGAATCAAAAATTTCGAATTATAATTACAGAATTTATTAACTAAAAAATCATCAAATCATGAACTGAAGATAATCTGCAAGGTAAAATTAAAGGCACTAAACAAAAACGATTTTAAAAAATTTAGTCAAAAAGATTCAAAAATTGTGTATATCATATATTATGCAATGTTTAATGTCTGTTAATTTCGAATTTGAATCAGAATTTTCAAATTATAATTATATAATTATAATTATAGAATTATAAATATAGAATCATAATTATATATCTAATATATAATTAAATCTAAAATCACATGTGTATAATTAAATCTAAAATATATCATAAAATACGTCATCATACATAACTTAATTTAAAATAATTTGCCAAATGGTAAATTTCATTTGTCAAATGCTAAAGAAATATTTTGTCATTGTCCAATTTATCATTGTTAATTTAGTTATAATACTAATAATCTGTTATATATATATATTCATATATTATGTAAAGAATTGCGCACATAAATTACAGCTAACACATGTTGTAGTAATAAGAAAATATGTAAAAAAAACTTGCATTATCCAGCAGGATTTTTTCACTTAAAACAGAGGAAGAAAAAATATTGCTAGATATTATAATTAATATTGTAGTCTCTTACAATGTCCAACTATAATATCTAGTCTATATTTATATAATCTATATTTTGTATAGTATCTGACTATTATATATATATTTCTTCTTCCGTCCTTTTCTCAAGTCAAAGACGGTTTGAAACGAGCTTCTCGACGTATCATCGTTAATTAATCGCCATATATCTCGCCACTAAAAAAAGTTTCGTTCTATCTCACCTCAGACTCCTTATCTATCGTAAACATAATTATCATTTTCCGTTCGAGACGCAACGGGTCGTGCAAGCTTCCCCCGACGATCTTAAGTCCATCGTAGCAAACATCGTACTTTGTTTAGCCGTTAGCAAATATTATTTGGTACATGATCGCTTTTGCAGCAGGAACTATTTCGTAGCAGTGGCGCCGAGTTTTCTCGCGATCGCGTCGGCAATGTTTTCGATGCCATTTCGTTCTCGCGAAAAGATTTAACAATCTTCAATTCACGGCGCCTCCCCAAAAAGAATCGATGACTGAGAACGACACTAAGACGATGGTCTTCGATATCGTCGGTGAGTTCGACTGAACGAGCCCGAACGTCGAAGACGGAACGTACGTTCGAAGATTTTGCTATCAAGATTCAATTCTAATGAACAAAAATTTTATTTTTAATTTTATCTTCACTTAGAGATATTTTCGGAAAATAAATTTGTCGAATGTACATTTATTAAGAGCAGCTTTGAAATTGTATTCACCGGGAATTAAACCGTACACGGAAAACTCTATGATTATAGATGGAGTGAGATACGTAGGTACCCCAGGCTTGTACGAATTAATCTTCAAAAGATTTCCCGACGACGCTGTCTATACCGAGGATGATAAACAAATCTAGTACAATTAAAAATGACATTTTTAAAATTATATATATTTAATTATATTATAATCATCATTTTTGTAATCTGTTTAATCATACCAATATTTACGGGTTTTGCTGAAGTATCTAAAAATTTAGTCAGATACAGATCAGAAAATAATTATGTAGGATGCTCAAGCTATTTGCTAGAATGTCAAAACCTTTTGCAGCATTGTCATTATGCTTGAGCGTCCTACATAATTATTTTGGATGGTCCAACATAATTATTTTCTAATCTGTATCTGACTAAATTTTTAGATACTTCAGCAAAACTGTCCTTTCCGTGTACGAACTATATCCGACGAAAAGCTCTTGAGTATTGTTCTTGACAACGAAAATCTCGCTACGCGTATTTCCGGCCCAACCACCGACGGAGGAAAGACACAGCAACGAAACCCAAGTGGCAAGCACAGAAACGAGCGGAGAGCAGTTAATGGCGCTTAAGCGTGGATTGAGCAAAGCTCGAACGTTCATCGAGAGTGTACCCTGCGGAGAGCTGCGAGTCGGTTGGTAAAAGTCAGTCTTGTGAAGGATAGTGTCTCGTGTTGAATCGCGCACGTGTAAATCTATATAACCCCCGTGCGATGAGAAGCCTCACGGAGGGAGTCGCTTAATTAACTATCGCGCGATTAACCCTCTGGCTACGGCATATGAAACTGCTTTCTCAAAATATTTGAGATCCACAGATGGAGATCCCTCAGTTCTAGCTAGATATATTGTTGCATTGGAAACGGATCGATCGTTTTACTTTCAAGGGACATGTCACAACTGTCCGGAACTGATTTGATTCTCCCTGAAATATATTGTTAAACACGAAAATTGAAGAGACACGTATTTTTTTTATATGTGCCCATTTTAAGGTTTAAGGGGTGAAACAATGTCTTAAAGCTAACTCATATATTTGTTGATTCTAAGCGATTATCGAAACGGTAAGGTATATAAAGAAATATTTTAGACAAAATTTTTATGGTTTTCTATGTACTTTATAATTGTATTTAGCTTTTCCAAGATACTTGTGAAATAATTTGTTTTTATAAGTTGTAAAATAACTTTATCATATATGGATCAATTTAACATAAAATTGTCTTTAATTTGAGGGGTTTTTGACCCCTTAAACTTCAAAAGACCACGTATAAAAATATGTGTCTCTTATATTTTCGTGTGTTTAACGATATTTCAAGGAGAATCAAATCGGTTCCGGACAGTTATGACATGTCTCTTATTAATTGAAAAATATTATATACTGAAAGCTTTATAAGATTTTGGTTTTATACGCGAGTATATATAAATACGATAATTTGTCAATCAACATTTTAGAAAAGTTCGGTTTTAAATCTCCTAAGATGTTTTCAAGACAACTAACTAAATTATCGCATTTACGACACACATGAAAAAAAATTTTTTAACTTGACTAAATCTTTCAACTAAATAAAATTAATTTAGTTTAGGTATTCATTTATTTAACTTAAACATAAAATATATTATATGTCTAAGTTAAATAAATAAATGTTTAAGTTAAATAAACATAAAATATATTATATGTTTAAGTTAAATAAATAAATGTTTAAGTTAAATAAATAAATACTTTAATTAAATAAATTTTTAAATTTAATTTTCTAAATCGCCAGTAGTAATAAACATATGTGATAAATTTTTAAGTCGACCCGACTGGCAAGAGATGGTATTCTATTAATTACCACGTATCAACCATACGAATTGTGGTCTTCTACATGTAATAAATTTAATATTAATAAATGCTAAAATATAATTTTATTTAGTTGAAAGATTTAGTCAAGTTAACAAATTTTTTTCCGTGCATGTTCGCGAATTGTTGGAGTTATAACGCGATAGCATTGATGACCGGATCGCGGTATATGTATGATATTTGCAGCCAAAGGATTAATCGACCATCCGCCCAGTCCTCAGTGGGCAAAGGTAACAAATCAATCATCGCTTAACATCAACGTACAAGAACGTACCATTCCAGCCAAACAGTTCCACTCAATCCTAATCGGAACCGTTCTGCTGCAGCAACGCGGGCGCCGATTGCGTTGGTTGCGACTGCATCGACGACTCCTGGTGATGATGGTGGTCGACGATGGGGGATGGTGTCTCGCTGGTCTGCGAGTTCATCAGGTCGCCACCACCGCCACTATTGCCGCTCCCGTCCCCTCCCCCACTTCCTACGCACCCACTCCCGCCTACGTCGCCGCCCGGGTTCGCGGACGATTCGAAGGTCTTCTGCTCGCTCGGGGGTAACATATGCACCATATTCACTGCCAGAGGGAAAGACGCGGTGGCATAATCGGCGGGATAGAAGCCCTGCGGCTGCGGCATGTTGCCGCCGAGTAGACCGCGATGGGGGTAGCCGCCGTTGTCCCCCGGATGCTGTAATGGCAGACCGGTGAGCCCGTGGCTCATCTGTGCGGACTGCTGGACGGGCTTGATGTTATTGTTGTTCATAATTTCAGGAGTATTGGCGCCGGTACAGTCCCTACGTAACTGCTCAAGCTTTAGACTCTTTCCGTATTTACCACGCACATACATCAGCAAACTATTGTAGGGAATACCAAACATACGAGAAGCCTGCGACGTGGTTAGTTTTTTTTCCCAGACATGTTGCAAAGCCATCGTAAGCTCGTTATTCGTCCATGACCTTGGTGGTCCTCCTCGCGGAGCGCTGTGTTGCCCCTTGGGCCTATTAACCGCGAGTGCTCGAGTGTTGTGATCGGTCCATCTACGTGGTGCGTCACCATCACTACGATGTTTTTTCGCCTTTTTGGTGGGCGGAGGACCAAGGCTGGAGGTACTAAAGAGATTTTGCAATGCCTCTGGCTTGAAATTATCCGCGAGAAGCGAATCCGCGAGGAGACTGTTTCTGTCATACGTGGCATGAGAGAAAAGTCCGCCGCCTAGAGCCGTCACGCCGTCCAACGTCGGCGTAAACATCGCCATAGCGCTACGTCGTGGCAGCGCCGATTCCTGTTGCTGCTGTTGCTGATACGGATGAGATCTACCAGAGCCGTGCGGACTGTTCTCGCGTGGGTGATGGCTTTGAGGCGGCGGCGGCGGTAGTTGACTCTGCGGATGTCCGGGCAGCCATTGGCTCGTTAGCTGGCCGAGACTTGTCAGGTACTCGGGAGGATGCGGTTGCGTTAGTGACAACGTTGGCATTGTTGGTAGCGACAATGCTACAGTCGCCGCTACGGCCGCCGCTACGGTCGCCGGGATGTCCGATACAGGACCATCCGGATGATGTAGCAGACTCGTTCCTGTGAGCGGCGAGCCGCGAGGACTGCTCGTCGCTTCGCTACCCTCCGTCTTCACGTGGTGCTGGTCTAGTCCGCTTGGCGATATCGGTTTCTTCATCGAGAGATTCTCAGCCATGTCTTCCTGTTGCTGCTGTTGGTTCTGTGCGTTGTTAATCGATTGTTGTTGATAGTGGGATTGCTGCAGCAATAGCTGCTGCTGATGCTGTTGCTGCGCCTGATGCTGACCACCGCTGAGATTAAGAATGCTTGGCAGCGGACTCGAGCTGACCGGCGGGGTCGAGCGTCTGCTCAGATCTTGCGGCAACAATTCGCCGGATCGTCGGCGCGGACGCGCCTGTTTCCGCCGTGGCATGGACGGCGAGCCGCAACTCTCGCGAATACCAAAGTTCACGTGGCCAATGAGCGGCTTGGCCGGATGGTCCCTCGTTGGTGGAAACAGGATGGATTTCATCTCCCTCATGCTTTCCAATGCGTTTTCGTCCTCCTCGGGTGTTCCGTGTCGCGCGACCTCCGGCGTTGGTAACTCGGCCAGAATGATATCGCGCGTCGGCGTTGACGCCAATGACGATGGTCTGGGTTCCGTCGATACCGGCCTAGGCTCCGATGACGACAGCCCACGCACCTGCAGACACTCCGCGGCCTTCATCAGTCCCGGTAACTCCTCCTGGGCGATCTGCACCTCGCCGCGATATATGAAGTGTACCAGAGTGGACAACTCATGATGCGAGAAGTCCTTCAGCACGATCACGGGATGCTTGCACGGATTCTCCGCGAATATCCTCTCGAAGAAGGGACTGTAACATAGGAAAAGCGACTCCGTACGATTAGGATTAGGTCCCCTTTTTGAACGGGGATCATTCCAAAGAAGCCATGTTTTTCCATTTCGATTGATCCACATTGATTGATTTACGTTAACTACGTTACGGCACAATCGCTCAGGAAAATCTTGTACCGCGCTATTTGCAATGTTATATGCGTCCCGGCGTGAAACGTTGCGTGTCTTCGCTCAGTAAGACAGAACGGTGGCCAGAAACCGCGGGCAAAAAGCCACCGCAAGGATTAGCGCTCCTTCCCCGATCGAGCAACGGCGAATCAATCAGATGGTACAAGACTTTCGCTCGTTGTCAACTTTACGTCACACGTCTCGCGCGAAGCGAGAAGAGCGTTGCGGTAACGTGTAGACGGTGCGAGGCGGCACTTAGTCGCCCGGTAAACCACGACGGTAAGAAGCAACGAAGAAATTTTTCTTCGGACAAGAGAGACCCGCCGAGCGCAAGAACCACTCTCGGTTTCAGTGCGCGTCGCTTCTTTAAGATACACTATACACTTCCGCCGATCAATAAAACTCGACTGATCATTTTCAATCGAGGCGAGGAACCGCTAAAGGAGCAAGTAGTGTAGGAAGTTACTGTCACAAGATACACGAGCAAAGGCGGAGAATTTAGAAAGCTTTAAACCTTTGCCGTCAAACTGATATTTCTTATTCTGCAAACATTTTTTTTATCAATAGCGATGAGGTATTTCACCTACAATAGCGTGAGTGTAGTGTATCATTATTGGTTTCATAAATTTGTTGCGTAAAAATTTTTCTTTTCCACTTATAAATAAGAAAAAACTCATGGATGTTACCTCCTGCAACAAATTTAAAAATAATTAATACACGGAAAGAACAATAAGGTTGCCACAA
>NJRP01000150.1:188989-208876 GCA_003063835.1 Aphaenogaster floridana | reverse complement strand
CGCGCCGTCAACAAATAGTGAACGATTTAAATATTTCACGTTTCTGTGATCAGTCTCTACATATTCAATATTTAAGTGCTTTTACCAGTAAAATCGAACATTACTACAATGTCTCTGTTATATAAAATAAAATACAAATAAAAGCAACTAATGTGTTTATGTAGATTTTAACATAAGATTACGTAATATATAGGTGGTAAAATACTTTTGACCGGTAATGTATGTTTGTCTCAACATTCACTATGTTTGCTGTACCAAATGCATATAGTTGCCCTCACATAAATGTGAATGTGACAACCACAGGACGTGGCTGTACCAAATGTTATTATTATTGTGGTTGTGGCAACCTTATCGTTTTTTCCGTGTAAGTAAAAATAATTAAAAATAATTGTTTCTGATGTTAACTGCACTGAGAGAAAAATTTATGATATTTATGATTATAATGAAAAGTTAAATAATTATGGTTAGGTGCACCATTTTTATAGTTATTACTGCTATAATGTTAGTAATAATAACAAAAAAATGGTGCACCTAACTATAACTATTTAACAAACTATTTAACTTTTCATTATAGTCACAAATATCATAAATTTTTCTCTCAGTGTGAAAATAAATCAACAATTTTGTTATTAACTGAAAATAAAAATTTAGTTCGTGTTAAAAATAAAAGAACAAAAGATTAGAATGAGATTCAGCATCGGGAAAATTCAGCGAAAGGAAACTTAACGCTTAAGACTTACCTGCAGGCGCTGAGAACGACTTTGTGTGCCTTGACGCTGCTGTCGGCGCAGATGAGGGTCACGTCGACGAGCGTCTCCGCGTGCAACAGCTCCTCGAACGCCCGTTGTATGTGGGCGAGATGGTTGTGCCATCGTAGGGAATAGTGGTGCGATTGCAGAGCCATTCTGTCAGGACTGTTCCCGACGCTCGACATTTTTCTTCCGCCGCTACCGCCGGAAGTTGGTGACTTAGCAGAGCCGCCACCTTGTCCCGCCCCGTTCTCTCTCGTGCCGCGTCTTTGTGGTTCTGCGTGGTTCTGCCTCTTCCATGCACGCACGCACGTGACCACGTACGTATCACAATGGCAGCTTCTTCTTTGTTCCCCTTCTTCTGTATCGGCTTGTCGCTACTCTGCACCTTGCCGTTTTCCTAAAATTCAAACATGCAAAGTAATCGGTTAAAACTAGGGTCGTAAAGAGATAGATTAAGGAGGAAGGAGGAAGGAAAGGGATGGCAACGCATCATTCTCGAAGGTCATGGGAGGTAGTTTCCAAGTGACGCGCTCTTCGACTTTTCTCGCCGTTTCTTCAAGTTTCGGAAGATTCAGGGACGGTATGCGCTCGCGCCGATATCAAACCGGGCAATTAGAAAGTTTTTACAATAACATGCTCGAGATACAGTAAACGTAAACGTGTTCCATACGGATACTGTTGATCGCTGCGTAGCAATTTTGACCTACGATTATACTATTTCCACTTGCAGCAAGTTTCTATTTCACGCATTCCAGCTATCCCAAGAGGATAAAGCGCAAGGTAAACATTTTAAAACTACCTATGATCCCTTGGTTGGGATCACTCATTTTATCTGATTGTGTCACTGATCCGTAACCGTCCATTTCAGTTTCGACCATCGACATGTGATTACGGTTGCCACCTTCAAACTTATAGTATTCTGCCGGAGGTCAATTTTAAAAAAGAAAATCGTTACAACTATATACTGTACGTATTATTTTCGAATTTACTAAAATTATACATGTATGTACTGTGCGCGCACTTGCATATTTGTGTAAATATTAGTCTAAAGGTGGTAACCGTGATTAAGAGTGATCAGCCAAAAATTTTTTCCGTCTACCGGAGATTCATCCAAAAAACCAGAATCTCCGATCGGAAACCGGAGAAGTGACAACCGTGAATGTGACTTATAACCGGTTATTATTTCGATTTGCACAAATATATAGTCCCTAACCGGCCATTTCGTTTTCCGTAAAAATGGACGAACAAAATATTACACTGAGAAAAAAAATTAGTTGAACGGATTAAATTTGTATTGTTGTTGAGATCCAATGGTTGATTCAACAATTATTAAGGCGCATTAAAAATGGTATAGTTCACTCATGTCAACCATCAAAATTTTTAAATCAAGAATTAGTTAATTCAACTAATGTTCAGTTAAACCAATTTATGTTTAGTTGAATGAAACACATTTTGCGTTTTTCAACAAATTTTGTTTCTAAGTGTACTTTCTCTTTCTTCCTTTCTTAAAAAAATTATGTAAGATGCAAAAATAAAGACAAAATGTTATAAAACTAAGAGATTTGTTGCAGAAAATAGTTTCAATTCAAGTCTCGTACAGAATCTGACAGACACACGTCTTTCAGATAAGAAAAGCTAACGGCCGTGTCGGGAATGCGATTTTACAAAGATTGCGAGCGGCGTTACGCCTGGCATTATCGTCGCTGAGACAGACGATCATCAGATACGTGCTGTTCCCGAGATGGCATACGCGTTAATTATTTATCCGGCCGAATATTACGCGATAATTACGGAATCGCACTTCGGGCGATTCACCCGCCCCTGTATTTAGCAGCGCCGGCACTCGCTTCATCCGCTTCATCGACGATCGGGTGTGTTTGGCTATGAATAATTTCGCGCCTGGTAAAAAGGGGTAACCGGAAGAGGGGAACGAGTGGCGGTCACGGTCAATTTGCACGCTTTCTGCGGCGTCGCCCCAATATTCACTGCGTTGCGGGAGAAGTTTTCCGAGTCGACGCGTGAAAACACGCGAGAAACACGCACTTTGCGGTACCGATACGCGGATCCGAAAGTTATATCAATCGCATCGAGAGACCGATCACCCGCAACTTTCAAACGAATGAGAACGACAACGAATGAACATGGAAAAAACAATAAGGTTGCCACAACCACAATAGTAACATTTAGTACAGCCACGTCCTGTGGTTGTCACATTCACATTGTTTTGTGTAGTGCATCTGTATATGTTTGTCTCAACATTCACTAAGTTTGTCTCAACATTCACTATATTTGCTGTACCAAATGCATATAGTTGCCTTCACATCAATGTAAATGTGACAACCACAGGACGTGGCTGTACCAAATGTTACTATTATTGTGATTGTGGCAACATTATCGTTTTTCCCGTGTACGATTTTCTTGTAAAGATTAATCAAGTATATCCGTGCGTTGTATCTGATCACTGACTGACAATATACCCGTCCAATTCTTGGAGAGTTGCTAGAAGACACTATCCGCGAAAGTAACCCGTCTCTATCAATCATCCGTTAAATTGCAGCGATTCGTAAACTTGTCGAGGAGGCACGTTACACAGATACGCGAGCGAGGTTTTCGCTTTACTCCCTTTATTCGTATAACGCTTTTATATAAACGTACGACTTTAAATTAGGTCGATGAGGTGCCCATAATGTGAACTGTACTTAACAAAATTGCAAATTCATTTTTAATTAGTTCGTGCACTGACTCCTTTTCCCCCCTCTCTCGCTCCCTGCCTCCCTCACTCCCTCCCCTCTCTCTCTTCCTCCTTCTCTCTATCATTCTGTCTCTCTCTTCCCCTCTATGTCAATAAAATACACTATTTAACATACAGGTAAGCATGTTTTGCACGCAGTTCTAACGGAATGGATGACCCTCGAGTTTCTATACGTTGCTCCAGTTGTCTGTACGCGACACGAATTGAAACGAATGACGTAGCGTTCGTGCGTTTATTTTATAATTAAAACGTAATTAATGCAAAAGGCAGCACACGTGCGTAGGCGCGCGACGTGACCTGGAACGAGCGTACACCTCTTCAACGTCACGTCATTCGCACATATGCGACGGCTTCGATTATAAATTGCATCCGGTTAAAAACCCACCTACAGATACACGCCCGATAAATCACTCCGGTCGCAATTACACTAGCGATAATACAATAATGATAAAAATAATAAAATCGCGCGGGGGGTGAAGAAAACGGAAGCACGCCGCATGTGAAATAGGAGAATCCTCCCGCTCAATTTGCGTTCGAAAGAGCTTCTACGTGAAACGAATATCCCGACAGCACCGCTCGACTTTAGAAAATCTTGGAAAATAGAATCGCGGTATCGAACAGAGTAGAGAAGTCTCACTTATGCTCTGCGTTGTCAATCATCTATCGTCAGAGTCGCCGTCACACTATCGGTACTAAATGAGCAATTAATAAAAGCTCTATCAGCCACCGGATAATTAATTGCCCAAGCTGACGGCACCCTTGCGATCGTAAACAGTCCCTCTCGTAGAAGAGACCGAAGCAGGCACACAAACAAACTACAAATGACAAACAACAACGGAGTGCAAACGAGCGATGAGTGCCAATGTCACGGCGGCAGGACCAAATAATTGAGCGGTGGCTTTTCCGACCTATCTTTTAACTCACAACGGCGAGGCGGAAAATTGGCAAAAGCGGCGCTTTCTGGCGAGAACCCGTTGTCGTCTCGCTTTGACGAGAAGTGCCTCGTGCGAGAGGAGAAATACTTTTCTCTCTCCGGTTCGCGATTCGCACGGAGCTCAGGGAACCGCCGGGCCGGGATACGCCACTGTGCGCCGTCGAAAACTCCCCGCAAGTTTGTTGTCAAACTCGCACGTGTTCGGAAAAAGCGCGGATTTTACGTCGACCAGTTACTCTCCCGCGTCCTCCTCTGTTTGCCCGCGCTTTATTTTCCTTTTTCATTTTCCGCGTCCGCGTCTCGAGAAGAACGCCGCGTTGTACGTCGCACGCGGACGAACTATTAGTCATAGCGGTGCATAACATCCGAAACTTCTCGTCAGACGAGAAGCGACGATTTACACGGAAAAGTGCCGGGATTAACGTCGATGCCCGCGATTCTCGCGAACAAAGAGGATCACGATGGCCGATGGCACGGGGAGATCCCACACGGAAAGAACGGTTTTGCTGAAATATTAAAAAATTTGGCCAGATACAGATCTGAAATAGTTATTTGTGTAACAAGTGCGGAAAGTTGACAATTGTACACGAGCGCGGAGAAGGCGAATGCGATCACCCGCACGAGTTTACAATTGTCAACTCGCACGTGTTACACACACTATTTTATATTACACGTGCGTGGAAAGTGGCCCATTACGCGCGTTTCTTGAAAAGAAACGCGCGTAATGGGCCACTTTCCACGCACATGTTATATAAAATAATTTTGTTGGATCATCAAAATAATTATGTAGGACACTTTAACATGATGATAATGCTGCAAAAAGTTTTGATATTCTAGCAACTATTTTAGGCGTCCGACATAATTATTTTGATGATCCAACAAAATTATTTTTCAGATCTCTACATCTGTCTCTTATACACATCTAGATGTGTATAAGAGACAGATATAAAATAATTTTGTTGGATCATCAAAATAATTATGTAGGACACTTCAACATGATGATAATGCTGCAAAAAGTTTTGATATTCTAGCAACCATTTTAGGCGTCCGACATAATTATTTTCAGATTTGTGTCTGGCCAAATTTTTTAATATTTCAGCAAGACCATTCTTTCCGTGCAGTTGCGCACAGAATAAATCGGACACAGTAGTATTTTATCAATAAAACAATGTCTGGGGGCATTTTAGTTTAATATCTCCGCGGTTGAAGCAGTCAGGATATGATTACTTTTTTAATGCGGGGATGCAGGGGGAGGGGCGAAGCCGATTCATTCAACCTGCGTCCGATTTATTCTGTGCGCAACTGGGCTTCACTCGATGGCACATGCGAAAGTTCGAAATTTTCATAGTAGAAACATACGCGATGATCCGGTAGCCGGTTCAGATCGGATTCCCACCCTTAAGTCGTAACTTCCGCATCCAAGAGATACATATATGAGAAGATTAGTTGCCGCACCTCATATTACTATCGTTCCTGAGCAAATCATTATCCAACTGTACATCTGGCGAAACAAGAAAATAACGAGTCTACAACGGATAAACTATTATCATTGAAATACTAGAAAATTTACATATCCTCTTCAAACGTATGGATTTTTCCATACTTCTCGTGCATATTTTGAAACTTTCCCTCGGAATTCTTTTGTTTCAAATATAGAGGATATATATCTCTTTACGTTCTCTACATGGTCAAAACGTGTCTCTGTTGTATAACCGTACGACCGTCGACAAATATTTTTCAATGTACCGGAGATTGCAGTTTCGTTGCATTTGATAAAAATATGAAGCGTAAGAATATAATATCGATGATTTCTAATTCTATCATTCTTTCCCAACAATGCGTTTATTGAATAAGGTAAAAACCACATAGATAATCTCTTCTTTTTTTTTTCAATCTCGTTCTTTTTTGCCAGAGCTCATACACGTTGCGCTCGGAAATTTATGTAGACTACTTTACAATTAACCGATAGCATCGTAAACGTCCATTTAAAATTGACTCGTGGCTCGCAATCATAAATACCAGGTATGCAACGAAGCTCGGATGCGATCATCACACAAATCCAAACAATAGATGCTAGTTGAGGGTTAAAGCACCGGTCTCGCATGACTGATCCGATCGCGCTCTTACAGATCTCCGCGATTGGATCTCATGAGTTCGATTCCTCGGCGTGTACAGGGCACAAATCCTCTTCGTTAATACAACCCGTTCGACTTCAAATTAGAATCCTCCGAGCTAGCGAGGGGATACGGAACCTGCGAAAAGCCTCGTCCTTCGGAGATACGAGCAATACTTGAGAGACCTCGTCGAAATCATCGAGCGTTCGCCGATTTTATTCATCCGCAGAGAGAACGCAATTTCAACATCGGAAAAACACATGTAAGATCTAGGATAGGAGCAAACGATCGATAAGCTACCCCTTGTCTACAATGCGTATTTAAGGCATTAAGACTTAAGAGATTGACCAATTGTAGTCGTTTATTCTCCTCATATACGACTGTGATTGGTCAATTTTTTAAATCTTAACGCCTTAAATACACATTGTAGACAAGGGGTTACATTTCTCTAAAGATATATATAAGCGACATTATTTGGAGGCAATAGGTGAAAACAGAGCGAATAATAAGTAGAGATACCGAGATTGAGAGTGGGAGAAAACTCTGCCAGTTCTACGAAGTAAGATGAGAGGTAGAGGTACAATGTGTATTTAAGGCGTTAAGATTTAAGAAATTGACCAATCTCAGTCGTATATCAGGAGAATAAACGACTGCGATTGGTCAATTTCTTAAGTCTTAACGTCTTAAATACGCATTGTAGACAAGGGGGAGAGTTTGAAGGAAAGCGTTGTTAAGAAAGGTCAGAGAGAAAACCGAAGTGACGATTAGATCGGAGGGACTCGATCGTGAAAATAAGAGACAAGTTAAAAGTGAGAAATCTGTAGAGGACGAGGTACAGTCCGTGAAATTGTCTATTGTAACACCTTACTTTCTTGTAAGTGAAAATTAAAATTAAAGACGTTAACTTGTTAAATTTATAACCGCTCGTTATTATTTAAATTATTACAACCAGAGCTTACACACATACGTAAGGACTATGCACAGGCAATCTATATCTTTAAGTCTGGGCACTCGCATCACGAATAATCCGGAATAGAAAGTCCCCTGTGAAGGGTCGGTTCTACCGTAACATTCGAACAATATCTTCAAAGATCACCTTCGAAGCCTCGTGCATTCTTGCAAAATTCCAGGGGCACGGAACCGAGTGACAACGGCAAGGACGAAAACGCGGGAATTTTGCGCGGGAAGACCATGCGTTTCCAGAACAATGAACTCATCTCTATAGAGAGCGCGCTAGAGCAGGAGTTAAAGATGAAGCGAAGAAAAAGGAAGAATAATGACTAAAGAAAAACGGAAATTTCTCTCACTCGCTCCGACACACACACACACACACACACTCCGTTTAAGACGTTAATTAAAGAAATCATCAAGAAAGAATTGTAGGAGACATATCGCAATGTAATAGAGACGAGTACGTGTAACAAAGAGATATATAGTTACTAGACGAAGATAATTTCTATATGTCATAGAAATCTAGATGATGATCTTCGTGCTACAAAAAAAGATAAAATTCAAACTTGCAAAAGTCCAATCCACTAATACCACTATTAATCCCTCCACACGCACACATACACACACACAACTGGTAAAGACACGCTGCAGCAACGCTAAAGGAATCTTTAAACATCGCGGAAAGAGGCAAGGAAAGAGAATATACGAAAAGCTCGGTGAGCACTGCGCCTTCAACTGATCAGCTGATTCTTCACTGTCACCCACCGTGCAGCAAAGAGATCACAAAAGAGTACGAGGGAACCACCGGCGTCGGCGTCGGCATCGGTAGCGACGGCTCACGTGACGAGTTTTCCCAAAAGTATTTTGGCGCACACACGTGCGCGACACGTTTTTGGGACACCGCACCAAAACAATTGGTAAACGCAAATTGCGAACACTTTCGGCGAGCGAGAGAGAGATCCCGCGTTAACTCCCGCTGCGTGTACCACCGAGTAAACACCGTGCGGGTAAACACTGGGCTTTCGAGTTTCACAAAGTCGCTTCGGGACACCACGAGGGCGAAAATTCACTCCGCGGCGCGCGGAGAATATGGGGAGGGAGAGGGGGGGAGGAGGAAGGACTGCGGACGGTTAACGGATGCGGGGTTAACGTGTATCTCGCGGCCGAGAGATACGCGCAGCAGACGCGGGGTGGAAGCGCGTGTGTGCGCGCCACAGCGCGCGAGGGGGTGGTCGAGAGAGAACTGACCGTGTCGTGCGGGTTGCGTGTGCGGCACACGAGCGGCGTCGGCGACGGCCGGTGAGTGAATGCGCCGTGACGTTAGGCGCCCCTCCTAAGATTCCCGCCCCTCTCGCTCCTTAAACCTCCATACATACTACATCCACCCCCCTCCTCGCCGCTTCTTCGTCCAAGTTGGTGCGCGCCTCTTTCTTCACGGGGGTGCTCACTCGCTCGCTCGCCGGTTAACCCGTCCTCTCTCTCTCGCTCTATTTGTCCCTCTTTCGGCTCTCTCACTCATATGCGAATCACCCTCCTTCCTTTCCCCACTCTTCCATCTCGGTTTCTCCTCCGTTATCCCCTCCTCCTTACTGTCCCATCCTCGCGCATACAAACCGAACTCCTTTGCTCTCTCTCTTTCTCTCTCCCTCTTTCTCTCCACCCCCAACGTTTGTCCCGTGCCGCTCCAACCAACGCTCACGAACCGCGAACTACCCCTTTCCTTGCTTTCTACTTTGAGAAAAGCCACCGTCCGATGTGAAACGTGCATTCTTCCCTATGTTACCCTAACTTGCTTGGTTTGTCTTGAGATCTAGCCTCCATAGAAATCGTTGGAATTTTGAAGAAAAGTTTCGTTTGTGTCAGATCTTTTTTTTTTCAAATGTGCTCGTTAATACAACCGATTTTCGTGAATGATATCGACGACTTGTGCGGATATTTTTTTTGATATTATAAACGCCTAATTTTTTTACATTGTTGCAAGAAAATTAGATTTAAAATAAAATAATGGAATCTTCTTTTCGCCAGTAAGTAAATAACGAGAATAAAGTATGATCGACACAACTGGCTAATAAAACGTTTATTGTAGAGTACTACGTTTCGGCCATGGGTTTTGGCCCTTTTCAAGTACAAAATTGCATATTTCCTTTATATCAATTACATATGTCCAAACAACGCCATTAGTTTGTAAATGAGAAATTCAAAAAGTAAAATCAATCGTAATAAAAAGGACTTCAGTATCACGGCATAGTGAACGTTAAACTGATATAAAGGAAATATGCAATTTTGTACTTGAAAAGGGCCAAAACCTATGGCCGAAACGTAGTACTCTACAATAAACGTTTTATTAGCCAGTTGTGTCGATCATACTTTATTCTCGTTAAAATTAGATTTGTCTAGAAGTTTGAAAAAATACGTGTATAATCCATATATTTTTTTTAGGACAAATATAAAGAACTATGATAACTATGAACACAACACACACACACATACACACATTGAGTGTTTTCCATTTAGTGACATAAGTCGACACAAGTGTCATTCTGTCTGTATTACTCATTGAATGTTAGGAAAGATAGAATGATTTTGTATCGACTTGTGTCACTAAATGAAAAGTACTCATTGTTCAAGATTTTTGATACTTTCGCGTTTACTTGGATATATGTATGTATAAACATTTATGATTAAATATATTTATTCGTAAATAGCTATATAATTAAATATATTTATAAATATATTATATATATATTTATTATAGTAATTTGCTCAAAGTCATACGTGCATTAGTCCTTACATTCGTTAAAAAGAATTGTTTAAAATTCCTCGTCTTTTTGAAAAAGGATTAACTTATTCCGCGGCTTGTTGCTGAAAATGATCAATTCAAATACGGTGATTGATATCAATGTACAATTAGCCATATGAATGATTTACAACTCCATATGTTACCACCACGATATGCCGCTTTTTTTATTTTAAATATTTAAATATAATTCTCTCTGAATCATTCTTGTATGTCAAAGCGTTTAACATATTAGAGTTAATCTTGAGTACTCGATGCAGTTTTATCATTAAAGCTCGAATTGTTAGTTAAATGAGATTAATTCAAATAAGAATAGCATCAATATATTACGCGTACGCTTCCAAGATATTTATAGAAAATAAAATGATACTTTTTGCGCACAATTACACTGAAAAAAATATTTGTGCGAAATTACATGATTATGCTGGGTTTTTTTCCGACCCAGCATAAGCATGCAATATTGCTACCCACATAGAAAATTGCAAGTGATTACAAGTGATTTCACATGAAATTACAAGTGATTTTTGCATAAAAATAGTAATTTCATCTATATTTTACCATTAATATATTTTCACTTTTATAAAACGTGGGAGAAAAATTACAGTGATAATTAGGTAATTTTCCGGTTTTGAACAAGTAATTTCCATAAAATAACATGGATAAAAATACATGGATTGTTTTCAGGGTACTATTTTTGTTGTGTTACTTACTTTAATTACTATTGCTAAGAATGAATGGCACGTAAATTATCCCCCGTTATCATTTATGCCAAAAAAATTGTATATACGCCTATTTTATCGATTTAATCCTTCGAAATTTCACCGGGATACGCTCTATCCCCGGCGTAGTTTTCTTTCGAATAAGATTACAAATTCGTGTAGTTTTAAAAGTATGACTGAATATCGCATTATCTTCACAATAAAAATTTACCTATATTAGGTATATCGATACTTCTTTGAAACAATAAACAATAATTACGCTGGGCAGATACATACGAACGAACGGTTTGTCACTCCTTGATTTTACCGATATTAAACAATTTCATAGCTACTTGAAAAATCTCCAATTTGCAAAATATTTATATGAGAGAAGATTTCAGGTCACAGTACTCTCTATTTATTTAATCAGAATTACGAACCGTCATGCAAAAAAATACCTGAGAATTCTAAGAATCCCACTTCTGGACACCGTCTTTTTTCTTCCACCAGCTACTCTCTTCTGTGTAGATTATATAAGTTTATACATTTTGTGTCCAATGAACACACACTGACTCGCATCGCTAAACTGATCGAAGGTGGATCGACGAATGGCTGCTACAATTCCAAAAGATAATGGAAAAGATGATGAGGAGATGACAACGTCCGGGGCATTCAATGCTGTTGGTGAACCAGGTTCGTGTTGATATCGTGTTGATGAGTTTCGGAATAAATTCCATGAAATATTTGAATGTGTACGACAGTGGCGTAACTATAAATTTTCGTAAGTTTTAAACAAAACAGTCCCTCCTATTCCGTTTCACTTGCGAAATTAAAAGAAAGATTGAGATAAATGGCAATTCATCTCAATGACTATTAAAACAGCTATACAATTTTCTTTTATTCTGCATTTTTAAAGCTTTTTTCTATTAATTTTATTCGTTTTACCTTTCAATATCACGGGCCTTCTATTGCTTACCCACAATTAACGCTACATTAATAGTCGTTCGTAGTTTTAAGACAAAGCGCCGATTTGGAATATAATCTCTTCTTCAAAAATTCCCATCAACACCATGTTGAAGTATACAAAATGGAGGTTGAATCTTGTGGCGAATGTGTGTTGGGCCCACTCTCACATAGCCGCTCTTACGATTGTTATTTCGAGATATTCTCGCGGGGTTCTCGACGACAGAATTACAATCAGGATAAATCATCAGAAGTAGATACACACACATGTACACACACGTGACACAATTACCGCGAAGAAACGAACGTACGCGTCCGCGCGCTTAAATTATTGCCAGTGTCCTGTCTACGGGATCATCGCGCGAAGACGCATTCTCGTATGATCTTCCTATCGCCTATCGGTCGCGCACCCTCTCGCACGTGTGTCAAACAATTCACTTACGGAGGTGTATCCTTCCACAGCTCGCGATATGGAGAACGCACGCACCGCGAGATTTCCGCGTGCCTTATTCCGCAGGTGGCAGCCGCGACGCGTGTGTGACCGTGTGCGCACACGTTGATACACACGCGGCGGGAAAGTGTGCGGTCGAACGGTGTGGCCGGGCAGCCCGGCTCTCAAAGCGGTCGAGTTGTGACTGCCTTGCCACTGAAAGTGGAGAACGAGAAGAGTCCCACCTCCTTGTGCCACCTCCAGTCGGGTGGGTACCAGCCCACGGACCCTCCTTCGCTCGCTGGCTTGGTCTCTCGGTCTCTCTCTCTCTGTCTATCTCTTTGGTTTGTCCGTCGTATCACTATGCGTCCTTCCAGCGCGGGAACAACCGGTTGAGTGCACTGTGCGAAAATATGCGTATGTTTTCCCTCTCCCTTTCCCTTTACCTGTCCCTTTCTCCCTCTCTTACTCACTCACTCACTCACTGATCCTCTCTCCTCTCTCCTCTCCTCTCCTCTGCTCTCTTTCTTCTCTCTCGCTCAATCCCTTCAGTTCCACTATCTTCCTTTGTCGCAAGAAAATGATTTTCCTCTCGCTTTTACGTTGCATGTAACAATTAGCCATGCACTGGCAGGTTTCCGTTACGGAATTTTCCTCGATACGTGACAGCACGCACCCTCGTTCACAGTTTAGGCCTCGCTCCGTTGGTTCTTTCTTATCCTATATGATGAAATCTTCGAGGGAAGCTCGACACGTACGACTGGACGGACACCTGTGCCGCAGATTGTGTTCAAGTGACGCTCCTTATGTGTCTCGAGAAGCTGTAGTTGGTACCGGGGGAGAGCGTTCCGTTAGGCCCTTAAGTTACGATGGCTATAATCAGTCCCTCGTTAAGCTGCTGCTCCAAGGTCGCATGACAGATAACGCACCGCCGCAAACGACTACGGTAAACTTTCGGACTAAGTTCGTCTAACAGTGGATGTTGCTTAGCGAACGAGAAGCCGAGACGAATCTTAGGGACGTTTGCATTTGTGTTATTCGTGCTGTACATATCACGCGCGCGCGTGTGTGCGTGCTCTTTGTTTCTTTACGCTTCGACACTTGCATGTGGCTAAAATCAACGGTTCAACGCACACAACGGAAGCAAAAAATATCGGAAGATTCAGAATCACGACTACAAGTTTTATCGTGAGAGTCGATTCGACAAAGAAACAAAAAATAAAAGAAAAGAGAGATATTCTTGCTGAACCATTTTCTATTAAGATAAATATTAAATTTAAAGTAATAAATTTTAAAATAATGAAATTTTTTTACAACATCATCCTCCAGTATTCTTAACTTTTCATTCAAGCCGTGGGGCATATATACATATCCTAAGGAGAACAATACAAATGTCTTGCTGGAATGTGCAAGACATTGGTATTGTTCTCCCATACGAAACTTTCCGTTCAGATCTTTTGGTATCTTATTTTCTATTACATGTAGCATTATTATAAAATATTTCACAAAATCATACATTGGTGCTTAAATATTATGTGTTAAATACTATGTAGTTAACACCTCGTAGAAACATTGTTTTTTATGCTTTTTTTAATAATAACGAATTTATAGTCTTATAATTATTATATGTGTTATAAACAAAACTATTAGATTTGACAATGTAGAGTGCATGCGACCCACGCGGCCTGAACAGAAAGTTACCAAAAATCGGTCCGGCAGAAAAAGTGTCAATTAACTACTTTAGCCCATCTTGTGCTTGATTTTTTATATATTTCAACGATAACATAAAGATAAAGAAACGATGTGTCGATTTGTCTTCCGAGCGAACAACTTCCTGGTGAATGTTCTCATGTACATGGCGACCACGAACTTTTCTCAATGTATCGTGTCATCATCGGAACGAATCAAAAGTTGATGAAATTTCGTTCGCTATTGCACTAGCAAGAGGTTTTCCATCCCCCATTCGTTAGCTATCCGTTCATTTAGCGTTATGAGTTTAGGAACTTAATTTTGCCGTATTGAATTAGGTCGTAGATATGAATATTATGTTACGATAATACCGTGTGTATCTAATACGGTAAGATTGACCCCGGTGTTAACTGCTCAACGAAGTGGAAAAGGGTTTCAGATATGAGCAGGTAATCGAGAAAGGACTGTTCCAATATATCCATGGGATCTCTCCCTTGCACGCTGGTAATCGTATAAGTCCAAGAAGTCCATCGGTTCGGAAGAAAAATGTCTTTCAGTATGTTGGGAAATATCGTAGGAGAGAATGTCGATACTTTCGAACGCATAGAATGCAGATTCTTATATATATATATATATATATTGCAGTCTTTCCTATAAAAATATTCTCCGAATGAAATCTTGCGATTAAATTAAGTAAGTCACAATGATTGATACTTTTGTAGATACGAACAATGTTCGGATGTGTGAAGTTTACATTCCGCAGAATTATACTATATTGTGTACGTGTGTTGTATTTACGTTCTTCCGAGAATAGAAATGGTAATAGAAATGACGAATAAACACTTTTCTCCTATCTTATCTTTCTTATGTTGCTAAAAAAAATTATTTGTATTCACAAGTTCTTAACCCTTCGAAGTTGATGTCAAAATCTGTAACACAGTTACTGACACTGGGTTTGTGAGATCCATTTAATTTATGTTGACTAAGAGACTAATTAATTTCAAGGAATTAAAATGACATAACTAGTATAAAAAAGAATGAATGCTAAGTTTATTTCATTTAGCGGTGACAAAGAGATTTATAATTGAGTGGGTTCAATCGTCGATCCACCGTTAGTTCCGAAAGATTAAATGACACTATAAATAGTTTCGAGAAGTTTGCGATCACAATTTAAATTAGCGATTTATTATATGCACAGACAAAAAATTTCGTTCTATCAGCACTCACTATTAACACAAAATTTGTAATACGGATCTCTTGTTATAATGTTAAGAAATTACCAAAATTATTCTCAATTGATATAGAAAAGGTCTACTAGAAATATAAACTACTTAAATGACTCCTTCTCACAACTAATACAATTAGCGTTATCGCCGGCTACTTCTTGGCATATTAATAGTCGATAGTAAAGACACACTAAAATAAGAATATTGATTAATAAGTAAATGTCGGAGTTATATCGCAATACATCTTGAAGGGCGGTTATTTCCATAAGTTGCGCTCGAGTTGTTAGCGCTGAATAAAATCCTACGAATGTGCAAATCCTACGAGTGGACAAACTGCAAATGGCACTTTCTTAAAAGTTATACTGATTATATATTATCACTGCTTTTTATTGCTTACAATACATGACATCACTGCATTTTGCACAGGAGAAAGTCGCTGGAATGATATTTCTTCGTAACGATCTCAATGCACTATGTTTTCCAGCGTGGACGTAATACCAGTAAGAACATTAAGAGTTGATGAAAATTAGCGAGAATTATAAATATACGCACACAGTAATATCTTCCGGAGTCCGCGCGTAAGCCGCTTATTGCACAAACAATTGCAAAGGCGGGATTCGTATTGTTAACAAATTCCCTTTTACCGGATGGTTCATAATGACGTGAAAGCGCTTTTTAACTGAGATGCGAAACGCAATATAAGGAAATTTTGCCGACTGGTGTGATTCTTCGCCGACATCGAGCGCATCGTGCCCGTTTATATAAGCAAAATATAAATTTTTATTGTTATTGTGGGAAATAAAGAAGCGGAAGAGACGTCTTAATTTTTAGGTTAGGATAGGAACTCTGGTGAAAATTTTTCTTAGAATTCTAAATATAATTTTTCAGAATTTTTATATAAATTTCAGATTTTTTCAGAATTTCTGTATAATTTTATAACTTTTTAGAAAATTTCTTAGATTTTTAATACAAATTGGAACACTTTTTAGAAGTGTTGAGAAAGTCTATTCATCTTTTCTAGAATTCTTCACGTATGTGAATTCTGAAATATTTTAAGATTTCTAAGATTTCTCATTTTACAATTTCTAAAGAAAGCTTATAAAATCTGAAAAATTAAAAATATTTTTTCTGAAATCTTTATAAATTTAAAACATGACGAATTCTTAAAATTATTATGAGATATTTTCACCAAGGAAGTTAGATTAACCCCTTGTCTACAATGCGTATTTAAGGCGTTAAGATTTAAGAAATTGACCAATCGCAGTCGTTTATTCTACTCATATACGACTGTGATTGGTCAATTTCTTAAATCTTAACGCCTTAAATACGCATTGTAGACAAGGGGTAAGTTAGGTTAGATTAGTATTCTACCGATATGGCGATCTACAATTGATTTAATTCGATTAAAGCATACATTTTATTTGATATTACTGTAATATTTACACGTTGGAAAGACATTGGCAAAATGTCTGACATCATTTCGACAATGTAAATAATGCGACATATTTTTCTTTAAAATGGCACTTCATGTTTTTTCAATTCAATGTGACATATTTCTATATTTTTCTAATTCTTTTGTACTACCAAAATAGGTTCTTTGTCAATGAATTTATCAGAAAACAATCTTGGAAAATATGAAACTAAACAAATATAACAGTTAGAAAGAATATAAGAAAAGACATATGCACGTTAGAATATAAGAAAAGACATGCAACATATGTTAATCACACGTTGACCTTATGCTTTCTTGAACTATTCGAAACATACTCAAAACAATAAATCCATTAATCATATATTTTTAACGATGCAACATGAGAAGTTCAAAGTGATTATCACAATTATTATTTGTCAAAAGGCATATCTGTCACAAGCCAATAAATAATGCTTGAAGATATATGTAGATTCTTTCGACAAACTTTCTGTAACAATACGCGAAAGAATATGTGAAGCAGATGTCAGTTACATATGATATAATTTTTATAATGTACAAGTACGCATTTGATTTGTATAAATTGGAAATCAATTAATATAGATAATTTTATTATTCAAAAACTGGAAATCAGTTAATTAAATGTCATGTCTTATTGTTAGTACAATAATTTGGAATCACTGGTTGCACATAATGCAAAAACGTAAATATGTTTGAAACATTTACTTTATACTTGTTCACCATCAAGCTTCGTCGCTTTTAAAGCTACTAATTTTTCGGTTGATTTGCGAAATTAATTAAAAACTAATTAAATGTAACTAAGAAACTGTTTTGATTCAAGATTCGCCAAAAATTTCGCCATTTCTTCCAGTCATCGTGATCACGCCGAGAGTGTTCGGCGTTTTTCTCGAGAACCCCATCGCGCACCCTCGAGGAGCTACAGGCAGGACTGAAAAGCCGGTCTCGCATAATTTTTCGCGCGCGGCGGGAAACTTCGGCTCGCGTCCGCTCGCGCTCGTTGCCTCTCACGCTCGACCCAGCCGGAATTAATTAGTATTCCATAGCGCGATAATAATCGCGGTAATTAAAAGACTCCGAAAATCCAGTTCGCCGGTAAGTTTCGAACGCTGCGCAGGTAGGTCGAAGGGGTAGGGGGACAATTGAGAATTAGGCGGGGGATGCACGCGTGAGACGGCGTCGGGGGTACAAGGTGGTTGTAGAGAAGTACCTACTTCCCGTAGCCATCCGCCCGTCCTTGTGTCCCTGTTTAAGGGTTTCGCCGGTGCAGAGCCTGGTACCACTAGCACACCCCTCCCCCATGGCCCCCCCGGTTCCCCGGTCGCCCCCCGCTTGCCCTCAACGCGCGGCGGCACCCCACTCTCGTTTCGCTCTCCTCAGTCTCACTCGCGAGGAGGAAACGGCCCGCAGAGGTTCTCATTCTGCGCGTCGCACTCGCCGCGCCGTCACACGTGCGCGGTGGCGCGCGCGCGTACGCGCGTATTCGCGGGGGCGGGTGGCGGCGGACGCGCGTCACGAGACGCTAGAAAAGCGAAGGTGCCCACGGATGTATTTTTTAATTATTGATTTTAATGACGAGGGGAGCCGCTGCCAACGCCATCTTGGATGCTGGGCGGAGTAAGAAGCGCTCTCTCCCTTTCCCCCTCCGTCCCGTGCCCTCCGCGTAATCTCTCTCTCGCTCCCTCCCATCTATTCCTCTCTCTTTGTCTCTCTCCCGCACGCTCTTTTCCTCTCGCTTGCCCGCGACTCTTTCGGGGGGCCTCTCCTTCTCTTTCTTTCTTTCTCTTCGAGCCGGCTCCTTCTTTTTCCTCCATCCTAGCCCGCTTCTTCCTCGGTACCCCCCTGTCCCCACCGCCCCGCCGCCGCTCGCCGCGTGGTTTCCCTCTTTCTTCTCTACTAATGCCGAGAGATAGACAGATGATGATTAAGAAAGCGCCGGTACGTGTGAGGACAACGCCGCGACGCCCGGTACCTCCGCCCCGCGTCGCTTCTCGTTCTCCACCATCTCCTCCTCCTCCTCCTCCACCTCCTCCTCTTTCTCCTCCTCCTCCCCCTTCTCCACCACCGACAATTCTTCTTCCTCTTTTCCTCTCTCGATTCTCTCCGCTGCACTTCGCTCCCCCTCCTCCCCGACAGAGTCGCGGGCTCTCTCTCACTCTTTTTTTTTTCCGTCGCTTGATTTCCGCTCGTTCGTTCCCTCTTTCCTCGTCTGTCCCCCCCCCCCGAAACTTTTTTCCTCCTCCGCGGGCCATCCTTCCCTTGCGGTTACACGTTTGTCGCGTGCATCATGGTCCGCGGAGAATGCCTCCGAACGGCTTGCCCCCGCTATTTGTTACTGATAGTTTCGCAGAAGGACGTTAGACGCGACTAGCGCAGCCATTATCAGGCGACTGCGGCTGATCGACGTTGGTGAACGCGAATTATCGGCGGCTCCAGCGAAAAATATCGATCGACGTCGAGATGCGAGCAACGAACCTAGCGATCTAGCACGCATTTCCTCGAAAAGCACTCGCTCGCAGGCATCGCTGCGTAGCGATTGATCTCCATTAATTCCTTCATCCGAGATCGACCTGATCGCTAATTAGTTGCACTTCATCAAATACAAAATGCTACAAAAGTAGAGGGGGGGGGAAGAGAGGCAGGTTAGATTCATTGATACAGTTTTTTTCTGCATCGCTACTGTGAGAAATCATGACTTTCACGGCAGAATTCTTGGATTTCACCTTCGAGCGTATCGGATCAACGTAGAATACAGACACGCACACAAAAAATTCTGGAATCAACGCTAGAAATTGAAAATATAAATTTGTAAAAGCGTGATCGAGCGTTGCTTGTGTAATAACATTCCGTGCATAAAATATATTCTGACGTCTTCTTCGTTTTATTGCTGAAGTGGACTAATTATGTCCAGTAAGTCATTGAGAAGGGGAGACCTCAAGAAATTATTCGCGCGTCCGAATTCCCCAATTTCCAAGCCGACTTTGCTTTTCTTATATTCTAGGTTTTTGCGTGATTAAAATTACATTCCTTGTTAGATTCTAGACAACGTGCAAATGTACACTGAGAAAGAAAAACTGTTGCTTCAATTAAAGTGTTATCACGGGGTGCCAAAAACATAAGTAGTTCATTCAATT